>PYXC01002194.1:4167500-4742500 GCA_015244755.2 Tenualosa ilisha
GAGAGGGAGTGAATGATGGGGAGAGGGAGAGAGACATTCCAGAACGTTCAGTAGCAGTCTGCAAGTGAAAACACTGCACAGTGTTGACACTGTGTATATGTATGTGTGTGTGCGTGTGTGTGTGTTTGTGTGTGTGTGTGTGTTTGTGTGTGTGTGTTCTGGACACCTGAGCTGACCTGATGCCCTTTTTTTCTCATATTTTCGGCTCCAAATGCAAATTCTTTCTCTTTCTTTCTTCTGCTATGCTGAGTATTTAATTTGAACATGAAAGAAGCATAGATAACTGGCCGATATTAGCAAAGGTGACATTCCTTAAACACTATACAGCCAAATACTGTGCGCAAATACTCTGGCACAAGAATGAGAGAGAGCATCTGAGAGAAGCCTGTGAGCTGAAGACGTGTGTTATCATTCAAGGCATTACATTACATTACATTACATTTAGGCATTTAGCAGACGCTTTTATCCAAAGCGACTTACAAAAGAGGATAACATTCAAGCTACAACACAATGAACTAACAAGGAGTGCATATTGCTAACATAGAATCTGCGCTGTTTTAAGTTGAAAGTGCAATAGTGTAACACAATGTAGAGAAATTAAATTATTAAGTGCATTCTCAAAGTTTACACCAGGAGATATTCTTGGAAGAGCTTAGTCTTCACGAGTTTCTTGAAGGTGGAGAGGGTATCAGTTGATCTGGTAGCACTTGGGAGGTCATTCCACCAGCGCGGAACCAGATATGAGAAGAGTCTGGACCGACCTGCACAAGGTGTTGGCCGTGCTAGAAAACGTTCCTTAGAGGAGCGTAGTGGTCGTCGGGTGACATAGGGCTTCAGAAGAGAATTCAAGTAGATGGGAGCAGAGCCATCATTCACCCTGTAGGCCAACATAAGTGCCTTGAATTTAATGCGAGCAGCCAAGGGCAGCCAGTGAAGTTCAATGAACAGAGGTGTGACATGTGCCCTTTTTGGCTGGTTAAAGACCAGACGTGCAGCTGCATTCTGGATCATCTGTAGCGGTCTCACTGCACAGGCTGGTAGGCCTGATAGGAGGACATTGCAGTAGTCAAGACGAGAGATAACCAGGGTCTGAACCAGGAGCTGGGTTGCATGTTGGGTTAGGTACGGCCTGATCTTCCTTATGTTGAATAGGGAAAAACGGCACGACCGAGCCACAGAGGCAACGTGATCTGCAAAGGTCAGTTGGTCATCGATCATGACACCTAGGTTTCTTGCCACTTTGGTGGGAGAAACAGACAGGGAGTCGATCTTGATACCGATGTCGTGGTGTATGGCTTGTTTGGCTGGGAGGACCAGCAGTTCAGTTTTGGAGAGATTTAGTTGGAGGTGATGTCCTTTCATCCATGCAGATATATCGGAGAGACAGTCCGAGATCCGTGATGACACCGTGGAGTCGTCCGGCGGAAAGGACAGATAGAGCTGGGTATCATCCGCATAGCAGTGGTAAGAGAAGCCATGGGAGTGGATGATTGAGCCCAGCGAGGTGATGTACAGTGCGAAGAGAAGGGGCCCCAGCACAGATCCTTGGGGTACTCCTGTGGTGAGTTGGTGAAGTGCCGATGTCTGTCCTAGCCACGATACGTTGAACGACCGTCCAGTAAGATAGGACTTGAACCAGGAGTGCACTGTGCCATCAATCCCAATGTTGGTCAGTTTGTCCAGTAGGATGCTGTGGTTGACCGTGTCAAATGCTGCTGATAGGTCCAGCAGGATGAGCACTGAGGACTGACCTGCCGCTCTGGCCTCTTTTAGTGCTTCCGTCACAGACAGAAGCGCCGTTTCAGTGGAGTGGCCACTTCTGAAGCCGGATTGGTTGGAGTCGAGGAGGTTGTTCTGAGTGAGAAATCCTGTGACCTGTTTAAAGACAGCTCGTTCAATGGCTTTGGAAAGGAAGGGAAGAAGAGAGACAGGCCGGTAGTTCTCCACTTGAGTGGGAGCGAGGGATGGTTTTTTGAGCAATGGTGTTACCTGGGCTTGTTTGAAGGCAGTGGGAAATGTACCCCTAGTTAGTGACGCATTGACCACATGTGTGGTTGCTGTCACAATTGTGGGGGTTATGGCCTGAAGAAGGGTTGTTGGGATAGGATCCAGAAGACAAGAGGTAGGCCGGCTGTCTGTGAGAAGCTTAGACACCTCTGCCTCGGAGAGAGGAGTGAAAGAAGAAAAGGAAGCAGTTGGTGTAGAGAGGCTAGGAGAAGGAACCACTGTAGATTGGTTTGAGAACTGACTACTAATAGCTGCAACTTTGTTAGTGAAGAATGCAGCAAAAGTGTCAGCTGTGAGGTTAGTTGGAGGAGGTGGAGGAGGTGGGTTTAGTAAAGATTTAAAGGTGGAAAAGAGTTTCTTGGTGTCCGTGGCGTTGTTAATCTTGTCATGATAGAAAGCCTTTTTCGCAGCAGTGACACTGGATGAGAAGGAAGACAGTAGTACTTGGAATTGTGCTAGATCGGCCGAATTCTTAGTTTTGTGCCATTTCCTTTCAGCAGCTCTGAGGTTAGTGCGCATTGACCGAAGTGAGTCATTAAGCCACGCATGAGACTGGGTGGGTCGTGCGGGTCTGGTAGACAGAGGGCACACACGATCCAAGCAGAATCTCAGCGTAGAACAGAGTGACTCTGTGGCGTCATCAACCTCAAAAGAAGAGAAGGCGTCTTATAGACCTCCTGCTGAACGTTTCTTGCATCAAATCCCACCCCACACACACACCCAGCCTCACTTCAGAATGTTCAGAGGGCTTCTACACTCGTCTCCCACCTTCTCAGTGTCATCCTTCCTTCCTCATCCTCTGCATCTCGAATTGGGAGACATGCGAGAGTGGAAAAGACACCAGGCTAGTGTGTGTGTGTGTGTGTTTGTGTGTGTGTGTTTGTGTGTTCGTGTTTGTCTTCTTGACTTCTTGACTTCAGGAGTGACCAAGCAGATGGGTGAGACTAATTGTTGCTGTGCTGTACTGAGTATGGGCCATAACACAGCAATCTGTGTCTCTGGCCTGTGAGGTTCCCCCTTGCAACACTTATGTTGAGTAACACACTAGCACTAGCACAATGTGTAGTTTATGTTTATGGGGTCTTTTATCCAAAGCAACGTACGATACACAAATACAGAAATACTATATGAAAAGAAAATTGTTTTGTAGGTACTGTGTCTGTGTGTGTGTGTGTGCATGCGTGTGTGTGTGTGGTGTGTGTGTGTGTGTGTGTGTGTGTGTGTGTGTGTGTGTGGTGTGTGTGTGTGCATATGTGTGTGTCTTTTATTTCCTGTGCTGTGTGGAGGTTTATCTTCTTTTCTAAAGTGTTGTGTGTGTGTTAGGCTTTATTCATTGTATGTACCACACAGCACTAGTCTGTCACCGCCTAAAAGGACACTTTGAGACGCGCCGTGTTTTGACACAAGACGAAGGTCGTGTGGCTCACGCTGATGCCCCAGGAAATGAATTGGCGAGAGAACGTCTGTCCACCTACTTTATAGTGTATTTATTTCTATTTACCCAGAATGAGCGTGAGAGTGTGTAGGTTTGAGAGCAGGAGAGATGGAGAGAGAGAGAGAGAGAGAGAGAGAGAGAGAGAGAGAAAGAGAGAGAGCCCGCTGGAAGCTTTCATAGCTCTGCAGTGTGATGTGAGGATGTGTGTATCTGAGAGAGGGAGTGAGTGATGGATGGAGGGCGTCATTGACTTTGAGTGATGGCCCCATTTGTTTCCATAATGCACGAGAGAGAGGGACAGATAGGAGAATAGAGATGGATTCCCCCCTCAGACTAACACCTTCACTCCACCGCCACCCACACTCTACCGCAGTGTGTGTGTGTGTGTGTGTGTGTGTGTGTGTGTGCGATTTTGTGTTTAGGGTTGGGGGACCCACATTCTCTCTATCTCCGTCTCTCTCTCATGTCTCTTTTTCTCTCTTCCTATTCATCTTGTCTTCTCATTTTTTATCTGATTCTTCACTCTTGTCTTTTACTCTTTTTTTTCTCCCACTGACCACCTCCCTTTCTCATTCACATTTTTTTTCTTTTCTCTGTTTTTCTCTCATTTTAATATTTACTTGACACTCACTCACCCTCTCCCTCTCTCTTTGTGTATGCAAGCATTCTATCATCTCTCCCTCTCTCTCTCTTCCTCCTTTTTTTACCTTCTGTCCTCCTTTCCCTCATTCCTTTCCTTCCTCCCACACTGTGTGTGTGCGTGTGTGTGTGTGTGTTATTTACTACTGGGATGGCTAAGAAAGTTCTGTCAGTCCTAATGGCCTCTCAGAGAGAGCTCCACCACAATGCTCCATCAATCATCAACATCCCAAATCAATGGTGTCTCCACGCTGCCATAGACTGACTAACTGCTGCCGCAGAACTCCAGTGCTCAGAACACACACACACAAACACACACACACACATAAGCAGTTTAGCCCACACACACACACAGGTTTACATGCACAATTCTCACAAACACACACACGCATACACACAGGAAGCCCAGCTTAGTGAGCTCAGCCTTTGGTGTGCTGATGTAATGCTGATGATGATGCATCATGTGATTTCCCTCCTGATGTGCAAAGTGGCCATTTCTCACTCTCCCTCTGATCGTGCTTTCATCTCTCACACGCCCGTCATCACTCTTTACCAGGTCCCTGCGGGCCTCATGGAATATTCATAAGAGTCTGTGCAGAGAAGAGACAGGCAGAAAATTCTAGAAATCTTGCTCTGGAGATGAATAATGGAGAGTAAGTTCTAAGATGTTTCTGATTTGTGAAAAACTCTATATGTGGAGTATATCTGTATATGAGTATATGTGGCAGTGGATGAATTTTCTGTTTTTTTACCTGCTCTTAGCTTTCTCCTTTCTCAATGAAAAGTTTCACTTGGCTCACAGCACTTTCTGTGTTTGTGTGTGTGGCCTAGTTCATGGCCGCCTGATTGTTGCAATGCGTCGCCATGGTAATTGCAGCTTTTTCTTGAGGAAGATCCCTAATGAGGCATATGTGACTGGGTTGAGCTCAGAGTGGAGATCGGTTCTGTCCCTTTGAGACAGAGAATGGAGAGCTCACTTGGACTTCTGGGATTTCTTACCACATAAATGCACGCTCATGTACTCAAACACATACAAGCATGCTGCAGTGCACACACACACACACACACACTTGTACACACACGTGTACACACGTGCGCACACAAAACTGTAGTTACACACACACACACAAACGCACACACACATACACTTCCCATGGGGCATGTTCTACCTGGTCACCAGCGGTAGTGTAGTGTAGTGTTTCATCCCCCAGGGCTGTGGGTCAGCACTGTTTGTGGGGGGATGTTCAGTGTTACGCCACAGCAGCAGCTGCTAAAGGCGTTCCAGGCTTTAGGGAGCCCAGAGAAGAGTCCCAGCGGCCCAGTGTGTGTCTCTCTGCTCCCATCATCTCCCACTTAGGCCCCCATCAGTCCTGCTTGCATTCCACACTGAATTACACACAGAGATATACACTATACACACACACGCATACACACACACACACACATATTCACTGTGTACATACGCATGCAAATACACATGCACACACTATGTTCAAACAGATCAAACAACACAAACAGGCAGCCTTCTCCAAATTCCTTAGTTGTCCGCTTCTCTTTCTCTCTCTCTCTCTCTCTCTCTCTCTCTCTCTATCTCTCTTCCCTTTCTCTCTCCCCTTTCCTCTATGTTTATTCTGGGCCTGACACAGTAATGTCTTTGTGCACTACTGGCTTGGCCTCTTCACCCCCTCTCCTCTGCTGGGCTGCACGTGCTCCGGCACACACCCCTCCCCTCAGTGTGTTTGTGTGTGTTTTGTGTGTTGTCCCCCCTACTCCCCCTCTTCCTCCTCTCTCCATGACCACTACAGTGGTGATGGTGGTGTGTGCGGTGTGTGTGTGTGTGTGTGTGTGTGTGTGTGTGCGTGTGGGGGGAGGGGGGGTGTGTGTCACTGACTTAATCATCGAGCTGATCTTCTCAGCCTCGGTAAGGATTACAGAGTGGGTCTCCATAGCAACACTCATCCTACAGGTGCCAAGGGATGTATATGTGCATTAACGAAGAGCATCTCACCTCACGGAGGAGACCCACATGGGTTGGTCAGTGGCCCTTGGTCTAAATATCCACCCCCACTCCCACCCCCCCACCCCTTTCTCTCAACTGGGCCCCTGCCTGTGAAAGCCCACTCTTATGCCAGATGGATTCCCACGTCGGGAGCCCAGTTTGTGCCACCCAGTGTGCTTTTGCTCAGTGCCAATCTCAGCTCTCTCTCCCTCTCACACACACTCACACTCATACACACACTCACTCTCACCCACACACACACACACACACCTACACTCACTCTCTCACACACACTCTCACTCACACTCAGGCAGGGAGTCAGGAGTGAAGGCGGGTTTTGCTCTGGAGAAACAGGGCTGCCCACGGGGACACCCAGACATAAAGGGTCCCATTAGCGCATTAGCTTGCCATCTGCTGGGGTGCAAGTAAGAGGAGCTGAGCAGAGGCACAAGTGCTTTGAATGACTCACCTACTGATTTGATTTGCGTATCTGTGTGGATAGGTGATATTTTTTACGTAGGACAGTATGTAGAAGCTGATAGATGTAGATATACTGTAGACAGTAGATAGATGTAGTAGATATGAAACAGATCGATATAGATATGTCTTCTGTGTTGCAACGTGTTTGTTTATTTACTTGGCCTGACTTGACTGGACTGGAGGATTGGCAGATATGAATTGAGAGGAATATTGTCTAGTTTGGCTGCCTTTAATGCGCTTTTGGAAAGTGGTTCTGTGTGCTGTGTTGGATTCTTTGTAGCCCAGTTTGGACACTGAGGCCTGGTGCTGGGTGCCAAGTTTCTGTCCTCCCAGAAAGCAGACGCGGCGTGTCGTTCCCTGCTGTCACCGTTTCAATCGATGAGGTGCTTCTCACCCCTGAGTGCTGGCACTGCCTTCTCACGCTTATTCACAAAAGAGCAAGACGTGCACATACGCTCTGCGTGTGTGTGTTTGTGTCTGGCTGTGCGTGTGTGTGTGTGTGTGTGTGTGTGTGCGTATGGATGTCAGTGTCACTTTCAATGAGGCAAATAGATTCAGGTTTTCCTCCTCACTGCATGTGCATTGAGTGTTTTCGTACACTCCCAGCACATACACAAACTGTATGGAAACATGCAGGGGAAACTGGTCGGGAGGAACCGTCTGTCAGGCAGCCTTGAGCATCCCGTCCCCATTAATGGGTTGTTTTCTCTCGGTTAAGTGGGTTAGACGAAGCCGGTCTTGGGCCCCTGGTGGTAATGAACAGCGGGGAGCAGCAGTTAATGTGGAGCCTTAGGCACTCCTGACGCTCTGAGAAGAGGAAGGGAGGAGAGGAGAGAAGGAGAGAGGAGGGCAGAGGAGAGGGAGGTGCAGCTACTCCTCTCTTTGCTGTTCTCTCTGCTCTTGCCAGTAATGAAAGGCCTCTTAATTTTGACTGGTAAATGAAAAAGGCTGTACAGTAATAGCCTTCTCTCTCTTGCATGCTCTCCTTGTCTTTTCTTGTGTGTACACACACACAACACACAGGTACACACACATACACACACACTCATGTTTGCTCATTTCCACTGGTGTCCATTTGTATACTGTCTTTTTGACCATGTTTGTGTGTTCTACTGTGTGTGTGTGTGTGTGTGTGTGTGTGTGTGTGTGTGTGTGTGCAGATCTCCGTGGTGCTTCTGGCCCCAGGCCCCTCACGTCCCAGCGCTCTCTGCCAGGCACCCCTGTGACTCTCAAGCACTTCCCTGACCTGCGCACCTCCATGGACGGCAAGTACAAAGAGATTGCCGAGGTGAGAATCCACGCTGTGTGTGTGTGTGCTTTGTGTGTGTACTGTGTGTCTGTGTGTGTGTGTGTGTGTGTTTTAGTACACATGTGATTTCACTGCGTAAGTTTTTTTTTTCTTGGTGTGGTTTCTGATTTGTCCATTCTTTTTCCTTTGCTGTTATGCGATTACTATTATGGGTTCACTAGTATGAGTTGTAACCATGAGGAGGGTTTCTTGCTGAAACACTGGATGTTAAATACAGTCGTAAAAAAATGGTTAGAGGTAAGAGGTACTCCTCACCTAAAAAATGTCCTCCAGTCAGCACCTCTATGTGTTTCTCCTCTATGATTTCCATACAAGGAAATAGTTTTTGCTTTTTGCAGAACCAGTGCAGAAACAACTATTGCTGTTGGTATATGTATGTGTGTCTCAGGGATGTCTTAGCTGTGTGTGTGTGTGTGTGTGTGTGTGTGTGTGTGTGTGTGTTTGTGTGTGCGCATGTGTTGTCTCCACAGGAGCTGTTCTCGCGCAGCCTGGCGGAGAGTGAGATGCGCAGCGCTCCGTATGAGTTCCCTGAGGACAGCCCCATTGAGCAGCTGGAGGAGAAACGACATCGCCTGGAGCGTCAGATCAGCCAGGATGTCAAGTGAGCTGCCGGCCTCACACACACAAACACACACACACACACACACACACACAAACAAACAGATCCCCTACCACAATACCACTGCCTGTGCCTGTACATCCCTCCAATTGCTTCTTCTTCCTCCCAGTCTTTATTTCCTCTCTCTCCCTCTCCCTCAGTCTCTCTCTCTCTCTTTCTCTGTTTCACTCTATCTCTCCATCCTCTCCCTCTGTCCATCTCTCTGTAAGCATGACCTTCAAATTCTCTTGACTCGCCTCATTCCCTGACAGCCACAGCTAATCATCCTGTTAGCCTCCTGCATGCTAACTAGTATCAAGAACCTTACACTGGTGTTTCTAGCAACTAATACTAATGATACAGTTGTCACAACAACATGCTTTCTTGTTCTGAGTGTATATACTAACTAACTTCAGTATATACTAACCTATTAACTAGCAGTAATTTCTACAGACATTATGCTTATTTACTAATGTGTATCATGTGGAGTAAAGTCACGTGTGCGGTAATGCTTGGTTTTGCTTGTGTACTTAAACATAGGCTAATCAACAGAGAGCTCAGACAGTTTCATGTAAGTGTTTGTGTGTGTATGTGTGTGGGTGTGTGTATGTGACTCACAACATCACTGTTGGGTCTGTGCACAGGGGGAGCTTTCTTTACCGTGTCACTGTTTGTTTGTTCTGTTCAACTACAGGGGTCTGATCAGTATGAACTTTGACCTCTGACCTGCTGCCACCGTCACTGTCATGTGACCAATCAGGAAACAGCACACTGGTGTTCTGATCATGTGTTCTCCTCTTGTCTTTGGCTCCTCACCCAACCTCACCTCTCCCTGTGGGTTTGGGTGTGTGTGTGGGTGTGTGTGTGGGTGTGTGTGTCTGTGCGCATATGTGTGTGTGATTCCTTCCCTGGCTTTGCCTGCCTCACCACCTCTGCTCCAGGCTTGAGCCAGAGATCTTGCTGCGCGCCAAACAGGACTTCATGAAAATCGACAGCGCTGCTGACCTGGAGTGAGTGAGCGGCTCTCCCACATGCAGACACCGGCCTTGCTTTCCTCTCTCTCTCTCTCTGTCTCTCTCTCTCTCTCTTACATTGTTCTCACCTTCTTCACTCAATCTTTTCATCTGTGTGTTTTGCAGTCCGTCTTCTCATTCACATGTATTTGTGTACGTGTGCCTGTAGTATGTACTCACATACTACATTTTATTGGTTTTTTTTTTTCTTTTTTTAATTGATATTGTGTTTAATGACCGAAGACAGAAGCAGACCTTTAAACACTCACATACAGAAAGGCCATCCTCCGCCCCACCAAACCCCCCAGAGACCTTTACTTGGTCTAATTGGCTTCTGGAACTCAGAACTCATCACACATCAGTGTAACACACACACACACGGACACGGACACACATTTAAGCACATACACATACTCACACACATGCAAGCGTGTGCACACACGCACACACACACACACACACACACCACACACACACACACACACACACACACACACACACACAGAGCAATGTAGCTAAGCCTTTTGATCCTCTGATCTTTCGTCTGAAGAGGGTGGATATGGAGGGGCTAATGATATTTTCCAGAAGCTTCCTCTGTCCTCATTATCAGGAACAGCCCCCAGTGCCCCGGCTCATGCTGGTTTGTCCACATCACACATCACTCATTGCGACTGAGTAACCTAAACTATCCATTTCTATTTGTCAAGAACTCGTTTACCTACATGCCATTACTGACCTGTCAGTTCGTCATCTCCCTCTCTTCTCAAAGTCTCTTCCTGTCTTTTTTTCTCTCTCTTCCCATTCCACCTCACTGTCTCCACCTTTTTCTCTTCATTCCCTCTGTCTCATCCTCTCTTCTTGAATGTGACACTAATATAACCCCTCTTCCTCCTCCTTTTCTCCAGGTTCCTTAAGGAACAGAGCATGGTGACCGTGGACCACGCTCCCAAAGAGCGCGAGATGGTGTTGGAGCGCGAGTACCAGCGTGTCTCCATATCTGGAGAGGAGAAGTGTGGGGTGAGATGCACACAGGGATGAAAGGATTCAGGCTCTGTTTTTTTTTCTTTAAATTAGGGTCTAATTCATTTCTATTTAGCAGGGTAGTGCCTAAGTTAATAAGTCAAACTTACAACAACAGATTTTTTTTTGTCCTGTCCTCTTGTAGGCTTGCACGCTGTGGACCGTGAACTTTTGACAGTTGATAAATGTAATTTGCTCTTGAGGAAAAAAAGACCTGACAGAGAGGTGGAGGTCTTTGTTGTGGCAGCGCGTTATTTCAGTGACATCATGTGATCTTCCGGTCAGCATTAGACCTGCGTGCTCCTTTTCATGAGCATGCTCTCTCTCTCTCTCTCTCTCTCTCTCTCTCTCTCTCTCTCTCTCTCTCTCTCATACACTTCTCTCCCTTGGATTCCTGCGGCCAGAAAAGACCTTAAATGGGCATCAATGTCATGCGGCAAGGGCCAAGAGATGGTTTTATTAGGAACCTGTCTAAGCTCCTTCTCTGGGCACTGTGGCACTCACACTCACTCACACTTGCGTTTAGCTTAACTGGCAGGGCGCGACAGGCGCCATGCATTTCAGGGGTCACGGGGTCAGTGCCTGAGCACAAGCGCTTGCCAAATGCATAGGTGACATTCAGTATATTCTAGCCAGGTCACCATGGTTTAAAAATAGCATTTAATAGATGGGAAAATAGATGGGAGTTGTAAATGCTTAGGGCTTTACCATGGAGTGTCCCTCCCTGTAATAGTGTTTACAACATCACTTACATGGAGCTAGGTGTTGATGTGTTACAAGAGCATGCAGTATATTCTGTGTATTTGACGACAGCCTGTTGAAATCTGCTGTAAATTGCGGCAGTGTTTGTGATCATTGAGTTGCAAAGATCATTATTTTCCATGTCGGTCATAATCCATGGACGTTTGTTGTCTGGAGATCAAGAGCGAGCTATCCTTTCACACATGTTTTGTAGTTTAGGACAGGAAATTGTCCTTGTAAGTGGTGTTCACACACACATACGCACACACACACACCAATTACCTGGGTGATTTTGTTCCTTTCGATGTACTTTATTTCCATTCTGACCTCACATGATGAGTCCTTGGCCCTGTGCGTTGGCTGGACAAATGTGAAGCGATAAATTCAAGTGTGAAGGAGCTCTAATGACTCCATTGTGATAAACACCAAGGCGATTTATGGTTCAGCAATTACCCTCGATTTGACCAACCTGATTAAAAAGGCCCTAGATTGGTTTAGAAATGTCAAACTCAGTTAACCATCAAATTGTTTCCACCTTTCCTTTAATCAAATTCCCATACGGTTGTCTTCCGAGGGGAATGTAATTTAGAGAGAACACGAACACATAAACATTGACCTCTCCCTCTCTTCTTCCTCAATTGCTGTCTCACTCTCTCACTCTCTCCACCTCTCTACCCCACTTTTGTCTTTCTCCTCCTCCTCTCCTCTTTCTGCTCCTCTCTCTCTATCCTCTCTCCCTCCCTCACTCCCAGGTTCCCTTCACAGACCTGGTAGATGCTGCCAAATGTGTGGTGAAGGCCCTGTTCATCCGGGAGAAGTACATGGCCCTGTCCATGCAGAGCTTCTGTAAGACCACGGCGCGCTCACTGCAGGAGCTGGGGGAGAAACCCATGGAGCTGCGCATCTACGAGGAGATCCCAGAGACCCCCGTCGACGCAGGTGAGACGACTTACACCGCCCTGGCCGTGATGCTGCATAGTTATCACACACAGCAGAATTTATGCAAGAGGATTGTGTGAGCATTCTATCAGAGATTTGTTTTGATTTTTTTGTTTGTTTGTTTATTTTAACGGATATCTTGTTTGTTTCTGTCTCTCTCTCTCTCTCTTTGGGTTTTATTGCGTGTTTTCCCCTGTCGACATGTTTCTGTCTGTCTTCCGTCTGTGCTTTGGTGATGTTAGATGCACCAGTGCACCCTCCTGTCTCAGAAACCCACCCCTATGAAGGCCAGGATCCCAAGAACATGCCCTCAGACATGGGCTATGGCTGTAAGATGGTGGATGGAGTCATCCACGTCTACACAAAGAAAACCTAATGGACAAGTAAGAGATATTAGTGGTGTGTGTGTGTGCGGTTGTGTGTTTGTTGTACAAGCATGTGTGAATAGAGTATTTGAGTTTAGGTCTGTGCAACCATCCATGGCCCGACCATGCAAACTTGAGCACAGAAACCAACCCCCTCTCCTACTCCCTCTCCACAGGAGCACCGAGCTGGACCTGCCCTACCCCAACCTGCAAGAGTACATCGCAGACATGAACGTCATGATGGCCCTCATCATCAACGGCCCTGTGTGAGTGTGTCTCATCCCCACTGCTCTAACTGCCAGACAGGCATGTCTCCGGCTCACAGATATGGTTCCTATTTTTTTTTCCGAGAGAAAATGAAATGTTGACACAAACATTATTTGGGCCCCCGTCAACCTTGGTTGAGTTTTTTCCCCGAAGCTCTGCATCTCCCTGTGGTTGTCTCTATGTCACATTAATGATCTGCTCGCACCAGAGGGGCATATTATTTCCGCTCGTAGCACTGCTTACACTAGGCAAGGTTAGGGCATTGCTCCAGAGGAAAATATCTCCCGTTATTGGCTGTTAAGCAGCTTCCCATGCAAAATAATAAATGCAGATGTCAGCTCAGTGACTATAAAACCAAAGCTACAAGAACCATTAGGGTGCAACAGAAGCTCTGCCAAAGAGAATGTCTAAAACAATTACTGAGTATTGCGTCTGTTATAGTCAGGCTAGACTTTCTTTGCTTTCATAATCAAATCATTTCCAAGTTGTTTTGATACACTGATGTTGTTGATCTTACAAGACAGTGGGATATATCCTCACAGAGGAAGTACTTCAGAACAACAACCAAATAACAAGATTCACATAATTTTTGATTCATGAGGGTTTTTTTTCCAGGAAGGAATAGTTGTAAGAAAATAGTGAAATATATTCAGTGATTCCTAAAAGCATGAAACTTTTATAGATGTCAGGCAAACCAGAAAATTTACTGTTGGTATTGTCATATTGACTTGCTGTATGTTTTGTGCTGTTGTGGTCCTCTGCAGGAAGTCCTTCTGCTATCGTCGCCTGCAGTACCTGAGTTCCAAATTTCAGATGCACATCCTGCTGAACGAGATGAAGGAGCTGGCTGCCCAGAAGAAAGTCCCCCACCGGGACTTCTACAACATCCGCAAGGTGAAGCCCATCAGCTCAGCATCACCAGTAACACTGGGGCTTTGATGAGATTTCCCAGAGTCTAGCTGTCTTGACAGTTATATTATGTATGGAGAATTGTCAATGGGTTGTAAATCCAAAGGAGTTGTTTGAGAGTGCTGGAGGCCTTCCAGGCTTAGTTGAGTTGAATTACTGTTGCATTCGCTATCTGCCATCTGGCTTTCATTTCTCTCTCTTTTTATCTCTATCTCTCGCTCACTCTCGCTCTTCCCATTTGTCCATTTCTTCTTTTCTTCTGCTTTGTCACCCCTTCATACCCCCACCCCTCCTCTTTGCCTGTGCCTGTTGCCTGCTCCTTTGCTCTCCCTTCACCTCCACCATGGTGTAGTGTTGAGAGTTTTTGATGTGGTATTCACTAATCACCTTTGCTCCGTCAGGTGGACACCCACATCCACGCGTCCTCCTGCATGAACCAGAAGCACCTGCTACGCTTCATCAAGCGCGCCATGAAGAAGTACCCCAAGGAAATTGTGCACATCGAGCACGGCCGTGGACAGACCCTCATGGAGGTGTTTGAGAGCATGAACCTCACGGCCTTCGACCTCAGCGTCGACACCCTGGATATGCATGCTGTGAGTCATATGGGTCAACTTAATATCCATATGTGCAAAATTAATTTCAGGGAAATTAAGCAAGTAGGTCATTTGATAGTTTGCTCTGCACAACCAGAGATTCTCATACTGGGCCCATCTTATACAGGTTATTGTAGAATACAGATGTGCTGTTTGTGATTTATCATTAATTAATTCAGAATAATGGATTGAATGTATCACAGAGTGTTATTAGTACTTCACATCTCTTGATCCACTTAGTGAAGTGAATTTATGCCATGTCCCGTCTGAATTAAACTGTGTCCAGTACCTAAGTGGATCAATTCTCCTGTGTGTTAGACCTCTGAGGGTTCACATAGTTCATAATTTTCTGTATTAGCTAAAGCATTTAAAGAGGTCAGGTGTAGTTTAAGCTACGTAACTGGTGTATAACAGTAATTTTCTCCATATCCATAGGACCGTAACACCTTCCACCGATTCGACAAGTTCAATGCAAAGTACAACCCCATCGGCGAGTCCATTCTGCGTGAAATCTTCATCAAGACAGACAACCACATCGAGGGGAAGTACTTTGCCCACATCATTAAGGTACTGTAAAGACCTGAGGCTTAGCTGTTCTTTCCTGCCCATCTCCTAACATGAGTCTGCTTGGACCAAATGTCAGCAGTCACGTCTGCCAGCCCTTGGGTTTATAATGGGCCAGCTGCATGTATGCTGACACAGGATCAGGCTGACTGTTTTGTGTGTCTATGGTTAGGGTATGAGTATATTAAAAGCAGTAATTGACAAGGCAGAATGTAAGTATAGGATCCCTTGGCAGTAAATTATTTTACGATCCCTTGGGAATGGAGTAATTGAAGGTCCCTGAGCAACACAGTATTTAAAGATCCCCAACCAAGCAATATTGAAAGTGCCCAAAGCAATACAATTTTTGAAAGAATACTTACAACAGATTAACTGTGGATATTTGTTTACTGTGTATGTATGTGTATGTTCTTTATACCTGAACATCAAGACATATTGTAGTAAATGTGTAAATAATGGTACATATCAGTATAAGGATGCTGGGCTCTTCATGCATTTACGGTAATAATGCATTTAATAGATATTGAAAGTGTTGTACAGGGTTTTCATTGAATCCTGTCAGTTTTCTTGAATGCAGTTTTTGCATTCACTTGTATTAACACAGCAGCCACATGAAGTACAATAAAAGAGCTGGCCTAGCATTAACTTCAGTGGTTCATCTGGACAGCACAGAACCAAGGCATCACATAGTACATCTTTTAAGCAGTGGTTGTGAACCTGGTGTGAGTACCCTTCGGCGTACTTGGATCAATTCTAGGGGGTACACAAAATAAATCTGTGAATGGGTTCTTAGTTCTCACAGGCTTAAGTTCACAGACAATATATGGAAAAAGATCTTACATTGACCAATCCCCAGTACAGTATAATTGCCATGACATTATTATGTACCATTTATGTGTTTATGTTGTTAACATAAAAAATATTAATTGTTATAGCAAGCTGGCCGTGGTGGTTAGGGTTCTCGGTAGAACATAGAGAGTCTCGGGGTTCGCCGCAGTTCAAAGTTTGGAAAACCCCTGCTTTAAGCCATTAGCTGATTAGCGCTGTCTGCATCCTCAGGAGGTGATGGCGGACCTGGAGGAGAGCAAGTACCAGAATGTGGAGCTGCGTCTGTCCATTTACGGCCGCTGTCGTGACGAGTGGGACAAGCTAGCCAAGTGGGCTGTTAAGCACTCGGTCTACTCGGACAACGTGCGCTGGCTCATCCAGGTGCCACGCCTCTTGTGAGTATATCACCTGTATATCGCCCGGCTACAGGTGGGAAACTCCATGCAGGCCATCGTGATAGCCAACTGAGATAGAGGGTGTTTAAACTGATAGTCTGTCTATTATTTAATGGGCTCATCAGACTCTTAACTGAAAGGTACTGGAGGAGCAGCGGTAATGTCACTGGTCCGTGTCGTGCCACAAGTTCGTGTCATTTTGGATAAAAGCCTCTGCTATATCAGTCAGCTTTCTTTGGGTGGTTTCAGTGTCCAGTTTGTTTTGCTTTTAAATTATGTTCTTGTGCGTGTTACTTAGGCTTGTGTACGTGTGTTGCAAGCAATGACCGTAATGCCGCTGAGTCCGGTCTTGTGTATCTGCCCACAGTGACGTGTACCACACAAAGAAGCAGCTGGCCAACTTCCAGGAGATGCTGGAGAACATCTTCATGCCCCTGTTTGAGGTCACCGTGGACCCGCGTAGCCACCCGGAGCTCCACCTCTTCCTCCAACATGTGAGTGACAGCAGAAATGCTAATTGCAGGAAAGGGCTCCCCCTGCTGTTCAGTGGGTCAAGCTGTCATCCCACCCATGGCTTTGAATTATCTAATGATTGGTTCAGAATTCAATTCCAGGCATAACATAAAACAAAGCAATAATTTTGTAAGAGGTCACGTGTAAGAGCAATATACAGTAGATGTTCAGTGTAACATGTCATGATAAATGATCATGTGGCAGATGTATTTCATATGGAGGTAGCAGTGGGTTGTGGTTTGTTCTTTATCTCTGCGTGTGCTTGTGTGTGGGGTGTGTTTGTGCGCGTGTGTGTGTGTGTGTGTGCGTGTATGCATCATAGGTGGTGGGCTTTGACAGTGTGGATGACGAGTCCAAGCCCGAGCACCACATTTTCAACCTGGACAGTCCTCTGCCGGGTAAATGGACAGAGGAGGACAACCCTCCGTACTCCTACTACCTCTACTACACGTATGCCAACATGACTGTGCTGAACCACCTGCGCAGGTGAGACTCCAGCACCACAACATTTACATAGCACCGTTCTGCCTGGAGGATTTATGGAAGGATTTATGCAGAAAAGTGATTGTGTTCTTAGAATCACACACATGATGGTAGTGTAAAGTTTCAGTTTTTCCTCTGATTATGTCATAGTAAGACAACAAAGTATGCTAGATCATCAGTGTTGAAGTAGACAAAAGTATGCTGAAATGTGCACTCTTCTTTACTGTTCAACAGGAGGCGGGGCTTCCATACATTTGTGTTACGACCTCACTGTGGGGAGGCGGGGCCTATTCATCACCTGGTGTCAGGGTTCATGCTGTCACAGAACATTTCCCATGGACTGCTGCTCAGGAAGGTGAGAGATGATTGTTATGTGCTGAAGCAGGGGTCGGCAACCTTCTTGACATGTAGTACCAAAAAGGGATGGTCTTGTTCCTTTGCGTGCCAATCAACAGACCAATTGATTTTTTGTTATGCATAATTATGGCACTACATTTCCAATCAGAAAATATGTTGAATCCGTTCTGGCTGAATGCAAAGCAGCGCTTTAGGAACATGTTGATGTCAATTTTTTGAAAATAAAAAATAAATGAATCATTCTATAATTCTTAATTAGTAATTCAAAATTTCTTTTGGCTAAAGGCTGACTTGCATACAGTAAAGCACAGTCACTCATTTTGGGTTTGTGCAAATGATGGAGTTTTTCACTACACATTCTCACTACATTTTAATCGTGCTTCTCGGAATTGGGTACCCTTTAGTAGGCCTACGATGGACTCTGTCCTTACAAATTGTTGCAGAACAGCAGAAAAATTACTGAAAGGGCAAAAACAGTGTTTTTTACCTGGCATTGGTGGGCTGCTCACCATCCCCAGCTTGCCAGTGAGAATCCCCCTGCATGCGAGGGGTTGCCAATTCTTGTGCTTGCACATCTAAGACTTTTGGTGTATTGATGTGTGGATATGCACACGAGTGTTTATAATCTTAAAAGCATGACTGTGCTGACTTTTAAAAGGGTTTATTTTATCTCTTTTGAATATTATTTTATATTTCTTTCTTACATGCAGTATATTTATTCATTCTTTTGTGTTCTTGATGATAATTGACTGTTTGTAATGTTTTGGAGTACTTAATGTTTTGTCTGTTTGTTTTATACTAATGTTAATTCCCACTCAGGCTCCAGTGCTGCAGTACTTGTATTACCTGGCCCAGATTGGTATCGCCATGTCGCCACTTAGCAACAACAGTCTGTTCCTCAGTTACCATCGCAACCCCTTGCCAGAGTACCTGTCCCGCGGCCTCATGGTCTCCCTGTCCACTGACGACCCCTTACAGTTTCACTTCACCAAGGTCAGCGCAGTGCCAGTGATACATGACTTCTATCATTATATAGCTGTCTTACAGATTAGTCTTATCTGCGTAGTGTAAATAAATACAATGTTTTCAGATGATGTTTGTTTGTGACTTTATGTGTGTACTATATTGACTGTGTATTTGTCTGTGCATGTTTGTTTCTGTTTTTTTTCTGTGTGGGGTGTGTGTGTTCCAATTTGACACAGGAGCCCCTGATGGAGGAATACAGCATTGCCACCCAGGTTTGGAAGCTCAGCTCCTGCGACATGTGTGAGCTGTCCAGAAACAGTGTCCTCATGAGCGGATTCTCACACAAGGTGAGTGACCTCTCACAACCGACCAGTCTTTTTTTCACCTTTGATTATAATTAGTGCTCACATGTGGTAAACCCACATCCATGTCCTCAACCCAAAGCGACTTACGTTTATCAATTATTTATACATCAATTACATATACACATTTCTTATATGCTTGGTCCCCCGCCCTCAGACTAAGAGCTACTGGCTTGGGCCAGGCTACAACCATGAGGGCCCCGAGAGCAACGACATCCGCCGGACCAACGTGCCGGACATCCGCGTGGCCTACCGGCACGAGACACTAAATGAGGAGCTGCACCTCATCACTCACGCCGTGCGTACACAGGAGGAGTGCGACCTCCTCGACGAGGCGGCAGACGATGAGGACACGCTTTCCATGGCCCCGCTCCCAGCGCGTCAGCCACTGGTCACCACCTCCACCTCGAAGAAGTAGTGAGTGCCAGGTGCCAATCAACAGGACGGTTAAAACACGGTCGCTTCCTCCTCCCTCTCTCTATCCTCTCTGCATCTTTCTCTATTTCCAGTGTCCATCACAAAGCAGTGAGGAAGAGGAAGGTGAGGAGGAGAAGTAACTCATCTTCTGCCTCCTCCTGTTTAAACCCTTAGCTGCTCGAGTCCCCCAAAAAAATGAAGCCAAGGAATTTAAAACAAAAGAACTGCAGGGTCTATCATTGGTGTTTTTTTCGGTTTTAGAGGTTTGCCATTTGGTTATCAGTATGCCCCAAGCAGTATTTCCCCCCCACAATCTTGCATTTGGGATGTGTGCCCTCCTGCTTTTGTTTTTAAAATATGCTACACAGTTATCAGCTCTCTGATACTCTGGATTGTTTTCTCCAGTCTTAGCCTCTTCACTGTGATGTGTTTCTTACACTATGATCACGTGGTAAAACTTAACAGAAGCAGCACATCCCTAGGCGATTTCGACATTACCTGACTTTATCAAGCCGGCTCCAGACGACTACAGCCAGCGATGCATTCTGGGTTGAAAATGCCAAAAATAACCAATGGGATGGGAACATGAAAAGGCATTCAACCTAGAGTGCATCGCTGGCTACAGTCATCTGCAGTCGACTTGATAAAGTCAGGTGATGTCAAATCCGCCTTTTTCCTTTCAGTATGCCAACTGGTGCTTCTTTTAGTGTTTCCTATTGGTCATTTGGGTTTGAAGCAAGCCCCACAGTGACTAGCTTTCCTGTCACGTGACTGCTGCATGTGAAAGGTCTTGACCAATCAAAGCGACCTCTATTTTTTTCCGATCGTTTGCCCCCAAGCTCTGCTAGCTGTCTCCTTCCCTTAGTCTTGCTGCCTTATGAAAACTGACAGTACCTTCATCTTCCGTGCTCTGTAGCCACACAAGAGAATCAGTTTGCAAAATTAATATATCAGCTGCCTTATTCAACACAGTAACACGACTAATGCAACATGATCCATCCACTCACACATTTCAAGTCAACTGCACGTTAACACTGACATTAGCATGAATAAAAACACACACACACACACACACGCACACATACACACACACGCACATTTACTGAGTCACAGAAGGGATGCGTTGGAAAAAGAAACTGACAAAAGTTCCTCTGTAAGTTTGAATCTCTGTTGTATTGGGAGGACCACAGGAACTCCATCTAAAGCTGCATGTTTCCAGTACTCCTCCATCATAAGACTTTAAGGATGGACAGAGACATGGACCAAGTTTGTGGTCTGGAAGAAACATTCCAAAGTGTGAACATTGTAGAAGATGTTTTAGTTAGAATAAGAAACACCCTGTACCATAATAAATCTTATCCATTTGAAGAAACACTTGTATACAGGTATATGCAGTTCACACGAATGAAGTAAAATCTAGTGTATAGAAACATGGTGTAATATCTGTATATTATTATATATATACAGTTTGTACTGTACAGTAGACCAATGTGTGGTAGAGTGGATATCCATTGGGAGAAGTCTGTCACATTTGCACATATTATACGTATATGAGTCAAGGTGGCAAAAGTAAAGAGTTTCGCCATCTGAGTTTGCAGAGTTTGCATGTGTGAAGTGAAGCATGTTGTAGTCTGGCACGGTTTGAACCGTGAGGAGGGGGGGTGTTCTTCGACCATTACCTCAGACACCCCAGTGACCCCCCTTTCCTCCCTCTGGTCACCCCAGAACCCCTGAGCCTTCAGCCCTTCCCAAGTGAGGGTTGTTTGACCTGTGCTGACATCTCTGCATGCTGTCTGATGTGGTCTGTAGCAAAAGCAACCAACCAAGCCAAGAAATCCTTGTGCCTTTTACAAATTTTGTTTTATTTATTGTTTAAAAAAAGGCCTTCTGTTGGGTTCAGTGTTTGAGAGGTCGCTGTCATTGATAGCTGGAGTATGCAATGGAAGTGCTCTCAAAAAACTGAATAGTCAGTAAGATTTTGCTGTTGTTTAACAACAAGTAAAGTGAGAATCTACTCACTGGCCAAATAATGTTTTTGTTGGTATTTTATTTTTTCATAACTGTCAGCAGAACAGCTGTTATATTTGCATGTGTCTATGATGTGTCCCTGTGGACTCAGTATGAGGAGGTAAATGGACAGAAACACTGTTTACAATGTGCTGTCATGTGATGTTCCAAAACAGGAAGTGAGTTCAAATCTCATACCTATCTTTACATTACACATTTACATTTATGCATTTAGCAGACGCTTTTATCCAAAGCGACTTACAAAAAGAGGATAAACATTCAAGCTGCAGCACAATGAAAAACCAACTAAGAGTGCAACTTGCTATCTGTTGACACCCAGGGGATC
This sequence comes from Tenualosa ilisha, assembly GCA_015244755.2. Classification (NCBI taxonomy): domain Eukaryota; kingdom Metazoa; phylum Chordata; class Actinopteri; order Clupeiformes; family Clupeidae; genus Tenualosa; species Tenualosa ilisha. The sequence continues at coordinate 4,189,056 of PYXC01002194.1, forward strand.
TTGGAATGATCTTGGATGGTGGCTATCCAGGTGCCATGATGATCAAACCGGTGGTAACCATAGCTATGGTTTTCAGAGGGGCAACTCTGATATCTAAGGCTAATAACAACCTGAGGCAGATTTATATGGCCTCTCTTTGACAGTCACCTCACCCAAAGACTCCTATTTCAGTTTTTAATTTCATTTTTAGTCGACCTATCACCTTCCATGTCCCATGTTCCTCCAGCCACAGTCTGGAAAAGGGATGAGTAAGGGCCCCAAGTCGCACAGTCACACTTCTTGGCTCATTCAGTGGACCCTGCACAGAGGTCCTCTGTTTGTTTTGTCCCATTGTTTTGAGACAATGGTGTGCAATTAGTGTGTAAGTCCTTGTGTATGGTCCAATCCCTGTGTGATGGCCCACTTCCCCATGGAACTCTTGGCAACACTGTGTGTATGTGCCCTCGTATGTGGCTCATCCTGAGTACCATGCATGTTCACATCGCTACTCAAGGGTGTCATTATGAGGACCTTGGAATTGGTCCTCACAGTGCTGGGAAAGTCTCACTGTGAAAGGATGTCATGCTTTGAGATGGATAAGTGGATATCTATGATTTTGCTTGAATATAAAAAGGTATTTTTTATATAAGAGAGAGATAAGACGTTTATACAGACCATTTGTTAATTCATATGCTGAGTGATAGCAACAACAACAAAAAATATGTGAATGTCGAGTTGTTCCAGATGATTGCTATTGTATGTTTATTGATAAGCAAGTAAATTTAAATGTTGTTTTTTTTTCAAAGATGTCACTCATTTAATTTTGTTTATATACTTTTATGTATTATTTGTTTGTAGTGATTGGAGAAACTCATTTATAGTTTATGAAACACAAGAACTCAAGACCTTTCAACCAACACCCTCAATGGAAACCATTTACATGTATTGGACATGGTAGTAATTCTCTCATTTTACGGCCTGGAAAAGAGATCAGCTCTGTAGCCTCAGTTTACAAATGTGTCAAACTGTCTAGCACTAATGGTGACCATTTAGAGATCCAAGCAGTTGACTGGTTTTTGATCTCATTCCACTGAATTCATAGCTTGTCTGGTGAGCGTGATAAGGGCTCTGCGATGCAGAGAGATGCATGTGACATCACAAAACCACAGCTGTTATGCTCTGAATTTCACCACAGGGTTACCCCCCCAAAAAAGAGTTTCATTCTTGAAAAAATTATATATGAAAAGGCTTAAGATACATAAAAAATGTTCTTAAAGACGTTATCCTTTACATCCCTCTCAAAACACATCTGATTTCATATAATCATCTTTTCATTATGGAGAATCTCACACAGGTTTACTCTGAATATGTTTATCCTGTTGTATTTGAAAAGATTGTGTGTAACATGTGAAATATGCACTAAGGTATTAAGACAGCGTGGTTAAGATGAGTGCACATTCACATTACACTCGTCCCACCCTTAACGTAATAAGGATTTCCTGGAACACATGCTGTGGTCAAAGCAGATATGCTCCCAGGATGTTAATTAACATCATGTAAATCGGTATTGTTTCTTTGATGTTTTGAGAAATTATAAAATTACCAACGATACTTGTTTATTGTTTTGTCTTTTTTTGTTTTTAAACAGTTCTTTTCTATGTATGGTATTAAGTTTTATCGTTTAATTCTTTTGTTTTATTTTGTTCCATGTGTGCGTGGGTGTATGTGTGTGTTTTGTATGCTCTTCAAGGTTATAGGTCTGATTTATTTGTTGATTTTTTATGTAGTCACTGGTATGCTTTCACACAATAAGCAATGGTTCACAGACTCCTGGAAGCCTCTGTGCTGGAACAGCACACGTGTAATACTACGGTGAAATAAAGCATGTATATTCATCCGTTTGCCACTCGTTTTCTTTTATTCATGAACTTGTTAGACAATTCACATGGCATTATGTCCAGACAATTTTAAGAATAATACATGATTTGTGTAATGTCATCATTACAAGGTCACAAAGAATAATAGAGGTGAGAAGTTAAATGTTTAACGACAGCATCAGACATTTATGCCTAGGGGGATGAAATCCCCATGTAATATCAAATACTGGGTACAAATAATACTTACGATGAAATGGACTAAACATAAATAGAAGCAAAGTGTTTGCTATGTGTGAATGAAGTTGTACTGAACATAATTGATGTGTAAGACTTATGGACGCGTGGCATCAGGTGCGATAGTAGTTTCCATGGGAACAGCAGAACAAAAGATCCCGTAGGGTGATTGTTCATGTTATAGTAGGAGTAGCAAAAATGACAATCTTGTGCTTAAATTAACTACCATTTACAGTAAAGTACAGTGGTTTCCAACGAATCCTCCAAAGAAGGTGAGGTCAAAAGTTCTGGAGAGTGTATCCAAATGGCTGTACATGTAGCTTTAGTAAGGTTTTAGTCCCAGAGATTCTCAGTTGGATTCAACTCATTTTGCTCAGGCATCATTCCATGTGTCTGACTTCACTTGCCAGCTACAGGGAAAAAAGAAAAGATACCTTATGTGAGTTTAATAAAGTGCATTTTAAAACACCTGTGACGGCCCTCTCTATGTATTGTCTGGCTGTCTGAGGTTGCCATGGTTACTCACAGCAATTGCTGACTTGACGTTCTGCACCTGGAAGAAGACCCGCCCCCCCTCATCAGGACAAACTATCTTCAGCTCCTCACGAGTCATACCCAGGAGAGAAGCACCACTGAGCACGCCCAGACAACGCACCGTACTGAGGGGAGAACAGGAGAAGGATAGCTCACCAGGATTAGCTAACTTTAGAATTTGCACTAAATACTGTCTATTCCACACATTAATTCACTGTCATTCAAAGAAAGTCTAGGAGCTGTCTAAGCTCATTTACTGTGTCATGATGTCATGGTTTAAATAGATAAATTGTCTGACATGACTACCAGTTATATTGAACCACTTACATCTTATTGAAGCCTTTGTATTCCAGCCAGGCCTTCACTTCTGCTGCTTTAGACCTCCTGGTCAAGTTTGGAATGGTCACCGCTTGCTGTTTTTCCAGGGATAGAAAGCAGTTCAGAAGACAATGAAATCAGTTAATTACAATGCATGCAGTGCAATTCACTGTATTGTAATCTAATATTTCACTAATATTTCAATTCACGTGATAGCTGTTTCCGGTGATTAATTGAGTGTCTTATAATATGCATAGCTGCTTACAGCTACTCAAAGCCTCTCTGCTGAGCTTCCATTGTCTGTTCATCCCCCTCTAACTTTTACCTATTCTCTACTTTTAATGTTTTTTTCATTTTAATGTTAACTTAATCACTGACCCTCAATAATTGCTGCCTGCTTACATTTCCTCTTATTAGATAAGGTAACTTGTCCATCTTCATCTTTCACCATACTGAGGAACTTTTACACTCACTTATTCTCTCCAAACTCACTAAAATTATCATTCACATTTAGGCGTAACTTAGGTTACTGCAAGCCAGTTGCAGCAGCTGTTTACAAAACTATAACAAAGCAGTAATATTATACAGGCTCCAAATGGCTAACAAATAGTAGTTAAGATGGCTTACTAAATGCAGTGTCATGCTATATGTAATGTTATTATAAGCTAACCAGCACTGTGTCCTTAGGGCGCATGTTGTTTCTGGTTTGTAACATGTTTTAGCTCATAACCTAATGAGGCTATTGCTCCCTCTTCTCTGTCTACTAAAGAACTTCAGCTTCTGCGATTTACATTTACACATTCTTACCAACACTTCACCTACAGAATGGCTGCATAGGTGTACTGCTGCCTATTTTTTCAAATCCATCACACCCATATGTAAACATCCACTGAAGAGTTTGAAGCAATATAAGCTGATGGAAGTCACACTTTGCAATGGTTTTTGTGTGAGCTTATCAGTGAACATTACTGACCACTTGTCCCTTTGTAAATGTACGCTCTGGTTATTCCTTTAGGAATTGCATCTCTACTTGTAAATGTAGATCCCAGATGGTGCCTAAGTTTCTAAGATTGCTGGCAAAGGTGCACCCGTGTATCTCTGATCAGTGTTAAACCTTGCCCTCATAAAAATGATAGTAGTATTTAGACATCCCTACAGACCCATTAGTGGAACGACATGCCTTTCAGATACACAGTTAATCACAACTCAGTTCACAGCTCACAGTTCACAACTTGCTTCTACTGTGCCATGGTTTATGGGTAGGCTGAGGGTGGTCATGCTCTTACCTCCTTTTCCTTTTTGTCTAGCGGCTCTAAGACGTTATGTGGGACGTATCCTTCCTCTCTGTTGTCATTTCTCACTTTCCACCATTGCTTGGACATATCTAGCAGCTGAAAACATATGGTAAGATAGGCATCAAAACTTACAGTAACAGCATTGGTTCACAATTTTGCAAATATTCATGCACTTTGACTTATGGCTTCCTCCTTAATTCACCTGGACAATTTCTCCCTTTGAGATGCTGAGCTCTCTGGGGTTCCTGGCGTTGAAGTCGAAGGTCACACGCATGTAGTTGGCTGAGGCCTCCTCGCTGCAGGGAAACACACAGACATATGGTGGTGGGTGAGACCAACAGTTGATTAGACACAGACCTAATGACACAAGCAAAAATACCAAGGGAGGAAGAAAGAAACATACTCGTCATCGGCTGGGGGCATCCACGGGGTCTGGGAAGAGACATGGCAACATTCCAGTGAGATGTTATGGTGTAGCATCACATGCTGACATTACTAGCCAGTAGGTTTTATTCAGATGACTGAATTTACTGGTTCAAATTTTTAAGAGAGCAACAAGCTTTATCAAAACAAAAATAATGTCAGTGAGTACATGTAAAGTACTGTGTGTATGTATCTGTGTCTGTACGCCTGTGCATGTGGATGCCTCTGTTTGCTTGTATTGAGTGCACTCACATGCTGTTTGGCCTGCATGCCAGGCTCACTCATGGTATGCTAAATGTGGGCATACTTGTGTGTGGAACATGTGTGATACACCTGTGTGCATGTCTGTGCTTGTGCCTGTCTGCATACCTCTGTTGGTTTGCGTGTGCTCGGCTGCTTTTTGACCTGCCCGGGAGGCTCACTCCTGGACCACTGGCTGGGCTGTCTGCTGGGTGGCTGGCTTGGTGCTGGCGACTGTGGCTGACTCTCAGATGTGACGTCTGGGGGCATCCAGCCATCATCAAACACTGGGAAGTACTCAGGAATCTCATCATCATCATATGGCCACTGTGTGCTGACAGGGAAAAAAGACACTCGTCATGTGCAGGCACAGACACACAGACACATCGTAACTTCCCACAGTGAAATATCAACAAATTTGAAACTATATACAACTGCATTATATGGATTGTTTCAATTGTCAAGAAAACCCGTTAGATAGAAGTGGGAATAAACACTGTACACTTTCTTCAGCTCAGAGGGAAATTTCCAGCAGACTGATGCAGAACAGCCCATCTGGTACACAAACACACCTAAACTAAGTATGGAGCCAAACACAAGCACTCCATGAGGGCTAGTTGTGATTGTGTGCCATTGTGCCATCTGGTGATGTTCCCTGTTCCTGTTGACGCCAAGTTTTCTCTACCTTTTGATGATCTCAACTTAATGCAAAGTCATGTGATTTCTCTGGCCCCTGTTACTTCTTTGGGGATACTGCTCATCTTACCCTTTGATTATATTGTCTAAAGTCAAGGAAGGTGTTTCCTGTCTATAAGAATTATGAACTCAATGTTATTTTCTACGTGTTGAATCCTTGTAACCATGGTGATTTTATTTGCTAACCCTAATTTCTTTTGTTGCCAAGGCAACATAATCTAGAAACCGACCAGCTTCTGAATCTTATTCATCTTCTCCAGAAAAGGTGTGAGCACCTGAAGTTGATATTGTTTCCTACCTGGGGATGTTCCAGGCGTCTCCGAGCGTCTGCCAGAACTGATCTTCCTCCGTAGTGGCCTCTTCGCTCATGAGCCGGATGCTCTCTGGGATCAGCAGGGGCACGACGATGGACGGAGGCAGTTCCTCAGGGCAATAGTTGACCAGCTGCAGCAGAAATAACCACAGAGAGTCCAGTCAGCTGCCAGTGTAATACCGAAACCAAGCAGAACGAGCAAAAACATTACATGTATTACATGTAAGCTGTACCTCCATGTTGGTTTTATGCTCAAGCTAGCAAACTTCCAAAATCCTGAGACAGCCTGGGAATTCTTCTGTATTGTTTGATATTGATTGAATACAAACGTCATACAATCTGTCATAGCAGTGTAAAAACAACATTCCTCCTGTATAATATGGTCAACGTCATGAAAAAAAAAAGCGCCACTCCCCTACGAATATGCACTCTGATAATTCAGTGCCTTTCATCGGTACAGCTTTAGACTCTTCATATCAAGTGACAAATACACCTTTAGTGAGTTGAGATTAGAACAGGTATGTCTCCATCTGGGTATGAGTTTCAGGTTGCCATTTCTGTGGCTAGGCATGTAACACTTTTTAGATTATAGATTTGCAATCTAACAACTGCCGTTGACTGTTTTGTCCAAATTAATGTTGGTTCCAAATTTGAAGCATGTGCCTCATAGGTTTTTGACATACATGTGGTCACAATGACATTGAATTTTGAGCTTTGAGCCCCAAAATCTAATATATTCAGCTTAGAGTCCAGGTAAATATTCACACTAAATTTAAACCTCCAACACAAAATAAGTTTATATTAACTTACGTAAGTGAGAATGGAGAAGAAGACATGGACCAGGTCAGGAGCACTTGGGTCACTGATCTTCCCATGTAGTTCTCCCTACCATTACAAAAGAGCAAGGGCGTTCACTTGATGAGGTATAATGCAACACAGCACAGCCCTCATAAAAAGTTTATAGCATCATTGGAACCTACCAGAATGTTGAAGGCAAACTTGATTTTCTGGAAACAGACCTCAAACTCCTCTTGGGGAGGCATGCCAGCAATAGCTTTATAAAGAGAGAGAGACACAGATGATTAAGGTCAGAAGTTAAAGATGTCAAAGATTCTGACTCCTGGATTAGGAAAATGTTTTTGTGTCTTTTCGTGGCCAAAGTGTTCTACCTTTGAACTTCTTTGACTTGTCGTTTTTCTTTTTCTTCTTTTTCTTGTCCTCTTTTGGTGCAACTGCATTCACTCTCTCTAGGAAGGCCTCAATGTCGTTTATCAAGTGATTCAGGATGTCCTGTAGGGGGCGCACAGAGCAACAAAACAACCTCAATAACCTGCCGAGTAAGGTACTTTAATGAGGCTGTGTGTGTATCAGGTGGATGTTTTACTGACCCATTCTTCTATACATAGGCTCTATCACAGTGGCAGAACTCAGAGTATATTGCATAACATCAAATGTTTTGTCACTTGTGGGTTGTGGTTTATATGCTCTAATGTCTAAGATCTGTTTTTGACTGTTTTAAAGTTTCATCACCGGGTTATGTGGGAGCGGAAAGTCACGACTAGACCTTTTATGAATGTCATGACAGTTCCTATCAGGCTCATCTTAGTAATGAGTTTGTCAAAGACAATTAAAGTGAATGATATACAGACCACATTTCTCTCTTTCTCTGTGTAGGGCTGAGGTGAGGGGCTCCTGGGTTGGGGTGACGGCTCCCGTTGTGGCCTTTGCAATATTTTGGCAGTGGGCGGAGGTGTGGGTGTAGGCAGTGGGCTATCATCTGCAAAGAGAGACGACATCAGCACCGGGGGTTGCCCTCCTTCGCTATGCCAGTCAGATAAGCATGACAACAACAAGCCTCCACCATCAAAAAGTACTTATCACATATCCACCCAACCATATAACCGTATAGTGCCACCTCTGGACTACACGTCACAGTTGCTGTTTGACATCTGTCTCATAAAGTTCTTCCTCATAAAAATAATCTCAGTGGAACACTCTCATCAGGAAATATGTGTCCTTGACTTGTTTTGACGTAGACTTTTCCAGTCACCCCTGTAGGAGTGGTTCAAATCCATCTTTGATACACAATCCAAAAAAAACAAGATGAAAGGGAACCACCTCTCTGTGGGCTGCTGCATTTAAGAATGTCTTACTTCAGCCTGCACTTATTTAACAGTCTGAGCCATGTTCTCTTTCCTTCTCTGTGTTTCTCTTTCTCTCTCTCTCTTTTCTCTCTTTTTCTGTGACTGCTTGTCTGTTTCCAGATGGCAGAGTTCTATTTCCCCGATAAGGTGTTATCTGCCTACTCACCGTAGTCAGGGGCGCCCCACTCCATGGGGGACTCTGCTGGGCGATCCCACCCCACGAAACTGGGTCCACTGCCCCGACTATTCATCTTGGCAGCCGTAATGGGTGGCATGTTGTCCCTGCTGATGGTGTCATATGAACATACTCGATTTAAATACCATGTGTCTAAAAACCTCTGGTGTTATGTTACATGCCAAATTTTGTGTCCATAATATCACAGTGGAAATGATTAAACTAATGTATTCTTTTGAAATGCACAAATCAGTGTAACGTTTCAAAAACATAAGCTCAAGATCCAAAGATCAAAACATAAGCTATCTTGTCACTAACAAGTACGTTTTTAATAACTTTTGAATAATCATTTATCATTTTCATCATTTTGCAACAGATTCAAAGAAACTTGCTGATTGATTTCCTAAGGAATTCACCTGCGTTGTCGGTAATCTCCATGGTCATCTCCTCTTCCATTCACGGCTCTGTCTAGATCTCGTTTAATATACTCAGCCTAGATTATTAAAAAAGCCAGAAAAGATTTGTGTCACTTCAGCATACTCTATAGAAAAAAGTTGACTCAGATTATACAAATAATATATAGGGATTTACATAATACTATTCCTTTCATGCATGGTCACTACAGTGGACGCATATCCAAACATTGTTTTAAACCACATGATTTGCAACATTTACTCCAAACTAACTTTTACCATGAGTTATTACACCATAAATCCAAAAAGAGTGTGGTAACACTTTACTTGAGGGTGTCAACATAAGAGTGACATGAGCCTGTCATAAACATTATGACACAAATCATGAACATTAATGACACTTTTTTATTTTCATGACTTGTCATTAGGGGCCTTTGGTTTTTTTTAATGCAAAGTTGACACTAGGCCATTACAAAAATTGAAAGACACTTTTAAAGGGCCATTATCATTATGATAATATTGATATGTGTCATATCATGTTTATGATAGGCTCATGTCACTTTAATGTCGACATCCTCAAGTAAAGGATTACCACTTACTCTTACTTGTACCGTGGCAACTGTCCACTGCAGTGGACACTGTGTATAAATGGAGTTGGATAGTGTCCACTTTGGTGGACACTGTGCACTAAAGGTTATATTTTGATTAAAGTTTTTTTTTGTACCCTGCCCATCTCGTTGATAATAATTAAAAGTAACAGCTGTATGGTATATTTATTGTCTACATACTTGAGTATGGATGAATCAATATTGTATTGTGGCAAATTTATCATATTTTAGTAAATGTCGATACTTGATTTTATATTGATGATACAGTGGACAGTTGTGTGTCTGTCAAAAATACAGACATTGGTGGGAAAAAATCAACTTTAAATGTTGATTTGGAATGTAAAAAAGCACTGAACTCAGTAATTTAAAAGACAGCTTTGTTTTTTTACACTTCAAGCCTTGTTTTTCTGATCATTTATGATGAAACTCAATAGTTAAGATTAAAATTTTGCTGAATGCCTCTGTTCCAAGAATTTTTGGTTGTTGCATGGGTGCCCAGCTGCAGTCTTTCCCAAAACATATTAAAATGTCTTTATAACTGTCTTTATGTAGACATGAAACTCACTTACTAGTCAATAATGTTAACTGGATATACTGACAGAAAAATTGCTGCAAAGTATGGTTTTTAAGGGATTCTCAATTGTGGACCTAGTTTTTCAAACCCATCACACCTGTATGTAAACTAAGAGATACAAGCTTATGGAAGCCATACTTGGAGAAGATTTTTGTATCAGTGTATCAGTGAACATTACTGACCACTAGTTTCATGTCTAATGCGTTACAGGAAAGATTGCAGCTCGGAACTGAGGCATTCGTCAAAATTTTAATCTTAACCATTGTATTTCATAATAAAGTGTAAAACCCCAAACATGTCCTTTAATTCATGCATGGAAAGATCAGATTAGAATCATATGTTGTCAAGAGGACTTTTCCATAATGCACATTCCTAGATTACAGCATCTAATTGAATTAAGTGGTGAATAGCAGTAGGTCAATAATAGTCAAAGACAGGTCCATTTGCATGCAGCTGACTGACCCCCAGGGAATCACACTGGAACATGAAGACACTGGTGCCCCTCTTGCGATCCTCCCAAACGGCCACAGTCAGCACGGAGTTATAGCTGCAGCTGTCCAGAACGGCCTGAATGCCCGAAACATTGCTGATATGATGCTTCTCTAGCTCTCCTGATGAGAGAGGAAGGGAGAGGGGAGGAGGAAAAGAGGATGTGAGAGAGGAATAACGTAATGGATGGGTGTTTATGTTGCACTTTTTTGTACTCCTCTTAGCATCCAAAGTGCTCTACAATGTCATGTCTCACGTTCACCCATTTACACACACACACACCACACACACACATGCGGGTATACACGAGTAGTGGAGGAGGCCACAATGCCAAACAATGCCAAACTCAAACTTTCATCCCTCCAGTTGCTGGACGATTGTGTTTACCTCCCAAACCACACCAGCGAAGGACAGGTGAGACACGGGAGGAATGAGTAGGGAGAGGAAGTGAAAGGATTCAGGTGACAGAAAGAAAGAGGAAATGAATGAAACAAAGAAAGAAAATGTGAGCAAAGATGTAGAGAGAGTAGGAATAACAAGGGAGGCAAAAGAGGTGGAGTGTGGAAAAGAGAAGAAATAGATTAAAAAAAGAATGAAGAGAAATGGATGTCATGACATGGGCTAAATAACCTAACTTGAAAGGACGCTATCACATTGTATGCCCTGCAAGACATGACTGGCTGAAACGCTAGGTCTAATTTTTAATACACCTAAAATCCTTTCTGTGCAAAGCTGCAAACCTGTTTGACAGGTTTATTTCAGGCCTTCAGTAATTGTCAGAAAAACCAGGAGTCACCAGTGTCAGAGTGCAATAAACAGAGTTCTTCCCACCTTGCTCTCTATGTCGATGAGCTGAAAATAGCCATCCCGCATCTGTAGGATCATGTCCTGACCCCACACACGGCCCATGGCCTCCAGCAGTTTAAGCTGCTCAATGCAGTCCTCCAGCCTCACGTCCTGACCATCCACGTCGCTAGTGAACAAGTGCTGGGAAAGACATTTAAAAGATTCAGAGAATCACTGAACAGCTGAGCCATAGGCCTTGTTTCAGTTACCCATTTTAGGTCATATTATCAGTTTAGTTTGGTTTTGTTCAATTTAAAAAATATTCATGTTATCATGTTATATTCATGATATGTACCTCGACTCTGTACTGGAAGCGGCCCATCTCTTGGTTAAGGTTTTCCACATATTCTTTTCTCTGCACTAATTAGAAGACATAGAACACGCATTTTTTTCTGTCTAAAAACTTTCAAAAGATAACATATTTCTCTGTGTAAAAGAAATACCCTTGATGATGTAATAATAAAATACTAAAGTAATATCCGTATACAATAAAAGCTCATAACAGAGGTTTGTTTTGACCAGTGGCCTACTTACTGTATATGGATCTGCCACTTGGTCTGGACATATTTGACATTTGGGAGGATGTCTCAAGTGAGAAGCCACTGCAAAAAAAGACAGGAAACTTGAAAAGTCTGAAACTTACAGGTGGAACTAAACTAAACTAAACAATCTGACAATCAGCTTAAACTGAAGAACAAGAATCATTCCTACTTGGACATGACAGAGTCAGCATAGCTGCTAGTCTCAAAGCTGTACGGATCACTTCTCTGGTACATCTTGGACACTCTCTGGTCAAATGCCTGTTTTAGGAGGAAGAATGTAAACTTATGACAAAATTAGCAGCCACTATCAAAGACTGTGCAAAGCCCTACTATTGCCCAACACTGTTGTGTCTATTTATGCAGCTCAGTCAAGGGTTGTCCTTATCACCATGGTCAAACAGTATAATGGAGTCCACTATGGAAGGTACGGTGTAATGGACAACAACAAAGACAACAAAGACAAAGAGAAGACCACTGACATGGAGGAACATTTCTTCTTTTCTTCCTCGTGTAGTGTTTTTATGTGTAGTATTTTTTATTTTTTTTACTGTAGTAACTCAATTAATCATTCAGTCTGCTTCTCACTACCTCACCCTTAGAAAGACATTAACAAAAACATCTGACAGAATTAGTTTTATTTTCACTTTTGAATCACATCCTGCTATTTGGCTATAGGGAGAGACTTTGTGTGGCTATACTCGGGATTTCTCAGAATCACAAACGTGACGGCTCTTGGAATCAACCCCGCAAATGTTTTTGAGGCCCAAATCCCAGACCACAAGACCCTCAACACTAAAGAGTAAGCTACAATAATGAGATTGGACACAACTCTGGACATTACTCTTTCCATTTCTCAAATACTGTATACACATTAATCACACATTCTCATATGCTGAACTCAGATTCAGGAATACCATGTTAATGAATTACGCAGTGTTTTTTATTAGTTCTGAACCACCACCTAGCAACAAGCCAGAGTAGATACTGTCCAAGGAACTCATCATTTATGGTGTCATAAAAATATCTCAGAGACCAGAGAGCCAAGATTACTTGTGGTATCTACAATGGCCTAAACCCTTAGTAAGGTTTAGGTTGAAATAATTCTGTTAAAAAAAGAGAAAACAAGTGCTACAAATCAAGAGGGCGAGTGGCAATGATCAGACACATTGCGAATATCTTGTGTATTTTGACCTTGAGTAGATACTGTATAATGTACGTCATTCACCTGATTTAAAGTGAAACAAACATCAGTTTCCACCGACATCCAAGCTACATCTCATTATTCAAATACAAAACTGTTAATCAATTCACAATGTTGATGCGTTTACAGTTCAAATTACTTTGTTTCTGAGCACAAGTGACAAATACTTTTATCGGCAATAAATAATGATCAAAACCAAGAGGCAACAACAAACAACATTCTGACATTTTAAGAGCTAAGGTACCTTTGAAATGAAAAGCACTCCCTTTGTCCACTTGTTCCTTTTTATGTGGTCTTTTAAGTGTCTTCACATCATCTCTCTGAGCTCGATCCCAAGAGATCCACACTCTCAGAACACAGTTGGAATACTGTGGACTGAGGACTTCCTCATTACATAATAGGTCAAAGTCCAGTGAGAAAATTGGAGGAAGAGATAGAGAGAGAGAGAGATTGCTGGTAGTCTTAAGTGTTTTTTGACCTGTGGTAGATCAGCAGGTAACTGATCTGGGAAGGGTTCGCAGCTTCAAAGGTCAGACCCTGCCGTGTAAAGTTCTTTACCATCACTCCTGTAGGACACAACCTCAACTTGAAGGCCACCCTCTACACCAACAAGGTCATCACAAGGTCCATTTAATCAGGCTGTTAGATGTTACTAATCCTCATAGGAAAACATGCGTCATTTCTTCTCAAGTCAGTGAACCCATTTGGCACTCACAGTCCAGTGGCCCACTTTAGGCCCAGAGCTCTACATCAGTGCACACCAGCTCACAATAACACTGTCTCATCAGGTTATTGTTCACAGGTCTCTCAAGGATTCTTTTTGAGTCACTGGTTCAAGAAAATGTGATTTCTCACTGACAAGGACTTATATTAATATTACCCCAGTTTAGTTCTAAAGGCAAACCAACATGTATTGGTTCAATAAAAACATGAGAAGTCCCAGAAATCTCTCAGTTCCTGTTCTTATTTTTTTTTTTCCGGACTCCTCTACCACGGGTGTCATCTGTAGCTGAGAGAGGCGTATCTCTTCAGAGGTTGGTTTGTAACAGTGACAGAAGTGTTGGTGCTTGTGAGAGGCGGAAGTGCTGTATGTCTGTGTGTATATCTTCTGTGGTTGTGTTGCTCTCTCATTTATTTCCTGTCAAGAGCAACAACAGCCAGAGCCGACGGTTGGGTGAGGTCGAGGCAGCTGCTCCATAGAGCAGAGTGTGAGAGCGGGAACCCATCAGCTGAGAGCGACAGTGGAGGCCTGAAGCCAGCAGACTTCATTCAGTCTCTTTTGAGCAGTCCACTCTGGAAGAGCCTTGCGTGCAGAGGTATGGTTACTATAAAGAAAGCACACTAAGAATTTTCTCGAGTGGGTATATGCATGTTGTGAGCACAGTGATGTGTTGAGCAGACTCTCAGTGCAGTGTGGGCGGTCATTTTGCCTAGCACCCACACTTGGCTGCTAAGCACCCACAGTTACAGATAATTCCACAGTTGAATGCATATTCTCCTTACAAGTACTTAATAGTGTTTCTTGAGCGTACAAGAAGATGGTGAGAAGGCTTGCAGTGTGCCTAGGCCTACAGGTTAGGCTACATTCATTTAAGATCCATCTTAGGCTTTGAGAGAATTAGGTTATTTTATTGTTGTTTTTTAATTATTATTTTATTGACTTGGTTACTGAATGTGGGTTTGAATTTGTATAAATGTATTTTTGGGAGAGGAACTCCACTTGTTCCTTTCTGTGATGCATTTGAGTAACCTACACAACTAACCTAGATGGCTAGAGAGACACACCCTTTTAAGTTACTCTCTGGGGATAAAAGATTTCAGCAGGTGTCAGTCATTTAATGACATTATATCTCACCTCCTTCCTGTCAGACTAATGTTAATTCAACACTGCCTTTGTAATATCAACTGAGACGCTGGTCAAAGCAAAATGGAAATCGACAACGTGCTGAAGCAGCAGCTTCGAACGGAGAGCTATGACCAAAAGCTGGAGCACCGGGCCGCGAAACACGAGTGCCTACGGGATCGCAACAACGTGACGAGCTGCCGCAGTCCGGGGACTCCGCAGGAGTCCGAGTGGAAGAGCATCATGCGGAGGAAAAGACAGAGGGAGTTCCAGAAAAGGAGGAAAATTAGCAGCGAGGCTGCACTTGCCGCTGGCGGGAAGGAAGCGACACAAAAAGAGAAAGTGACTCTGAGGGGGAACAGACGCAAAGTGCCGTTAATTCACAGGCAGTCGCTTGTGTCCTCACAGGATTTGGGAATCATCTGGCCAGATATCACTGCCTTTGCAGAGGTCAGTTTTTCTTGGGTTACAATAGGCTATGCATTTTAGAAAAAGGCAATGATTGTACCAGTTTGTACCAGTGTGTATTTAACTGTTGCTTGACTTTTTTTAGGCATCACAGATACCAACAAGCTCAAAGTCAGATCATGATCCAGTAATGTCAAGTGCTTCTCCTGACATCACACCCAGCACAGGGAGTTTTCTAGAGGGAGAGACCCTTCTGCGGAGGCGGATAAGGACCTGTGAAGGAGGTAGGACATGCAGTCCCAGCATCTGATGACTGATATGTTGGATTCCTTAGGAAACCCCATATCCTCATGTGGGGTCCCTTGTCCGTGCTCAGTCCATATGAACTATTGGTAAAAATACAAAAATACCAAAATGTGGATAGACCTCTATATGTAGGCTACAGTATTTTTATCCTGGGAATTGAAGTCCTCGAACAGCACGTAGAGCCTTGTTCTCCCAAAGTGATACAGGTTTAGTTTAAGGCATGTCAACAGTTGCTCAAAAGCTTGATGTTAAGAAAATTTTTAAAACCTTTCAAAATTTCTCTGAGAGTATTTATTGAAAAATTCTGCTCTCTCCCCATCCCAGTTCAAAACAACAAACACAGCAAGGCCATCAGTGTGAGTGACTTCAGCTGCCAGACCGAGTAAGCCACACTGTCTGCATTACAGATACCACTTCATCACATACTGCACATGAATATAAACATTTAAATGTTTGCCACAATTACCACACTTACTGGCACTGTATTTACAAATTCAATGCCTTTTTGCCTGCGTGACCTAATACACCTCTTGTCATTCCCAGGTGTGGTTATGTTACCGTGAAGGAAGAGGTAAGGACTCTGATAACTAGTCTCTTTGTCCAGGTGCTAAGGGTTAAGTAACCGACTGTAGGTAGCCTACACACAGACAGGATTGGCTCATCTTTGTATTGTTGCAACTGTTTTTTTTTTTCCGTTTCAATTGGAACATTAGTTTTTCCTATGTAATGGTAATGACAGTCTCCTTGGTTCAGTATTCTGTTATTTCAGCATTCTGTCAATTTTTAATGTTGATATACAGGAGATTTGTGTGTGTGTGCGCGTGTGTGTGTGTGTGTGTGCGTGCGTGCATGCGCAGGCGTGTGTGTGTATGTATGTATACGGTAATGCATGTATTATGAGTTTACTCTCTTTTTCTATTCTTCTAGGATCTCATTCAGCTAGGGGAGTATTTAAAGGTAACTAGTGTTTTGTGAATTGAAATTTGATGAATAGAAATGATCAGAAAATGAAATCCTGCAAAATCCCACAATTTTGTCTGTGGCCCCTAGGAGGCGCTGTGGAGGGAGGAGTCCCTCAAACAGAAACTGGCTCTTCTTCAGCAGGAAACCTCCACCTTACTGACATACTGTGACAAAATGTGGAGGGTAAATATAAACACAGATTTTTAAACTCTTCCCCTTTGGTTTTTTTCTATCTATTTTGTTTGCATGTATAAATACACACACACGCAGAAAGAAATGTCCAATAGACCAGCAAACATAGTGCAGGTATAGTGCACATCATTGCATAGACCTAAGACTGTAGTGTTTAAAAAGACACTGAGGACTTAATAGTAAACTTAATTTACTTAATAGGAAAACTATTAACACTATTCATTCATTGTTTGGTGTGCTGTGTGTCACAGACACATAAACAAAGCTTAAGGGGCACTAGGTTTTTGGATGAACTGTTATCAGCTCCATACAGGGCTCAAACTGAAACTGTCTGTCAGTGTAGGCCCTGTTGGTAGGAAATGTGTGGTTTCAGACAGATGTCTTCTCAGCGTCATGCTTTAACTCAATGTGCAGTGCTACATGCATGCATCCTGTTTTTAATTCACCACTGCAAACACACATACACACACACATATATAAGAGAGAGAGAGAGAGAGACAGAGTGTTTTACATTTCAAATTTGAACTTACTTCATCATGCCATGCACTATATGTTATAATATTATATGCTATGGTATGCATTCTTGTTTATGTCTTGTTTATGTTATCTGTTTACTTTTTATGTCACAGTTTACTACACCCACACAAATTTCAATTCTTACTCGGCCAAAACATTATTATATGCTACTCATTCAGCTACCCTCTCTAATGATTCAAAATGCTGGACATATGGCAAACATACAGTATAACAGAAGCACATTTTTTCTAGTCTGTGCTAACTTTCACCAACTCAACTGCAGGTTTTACATCAGTGGGTGATTTTATATGACTTTTCTTCCTGTCTTTCTCTTTCTGACCCTCTCTATCTTTTCTCTCTCTCTTTCTCTTTCTCACTCTTTTCCAGGTATGCTTTAAGGAAGATCTGATGAAATGTAAAATTGGTGCTCTTGAGTCTCAGCTACAGGTGTTTACCCAGGTGTGCTCCATCTGCCCTCTTGGTTCTCATCCTTACATAGGCCTACAGCATTTAGTCTTATCTGTACAGTATATTATTAGGCTTGCAGTCCTCACCAAATATTCCTCTACAGTGCATTTAAACCTTGAACTATACCGTGTTAGCACTCGTGTTTCTAACAGAGTTAAAGGGATTATCTAGAGTGACTCAACCTGTAGCCCCGCTGTTTGACGTTGCTGCATGCTGCCATTCGATATGAGAACGACGAATTTGGTAGACCAACAACATAGACCAAATAGCGAAACAGAAGCTAGTGCTAACTGATTAGGGCAAGGACGTTGAGAGAATATTGCCATAATTTCTGTAAGTGACAATACATTGATTTGAATTTCCAGAAATTTAAGATGAGATTAGATGTGTTTTGAAAAAAGTGCTGATGGTATTCTTCAACTGTTCAAACACTTTGAAGTTCTAAACTCAGCTAACTTTTCAACACTCTGAGGTAATGTTCTCTTAGTGATTTTAGCAACGTCTTTTTAAGGGGAAAGATGAAACAATGCAACCTACTTTTTGCCTCTATTGCTGTTAGAATGCAGTGGGAGTGTCTTGCTCAGAGTATTGTAGACAGGTCTAGAGCCAGATGCTGAATGTGGACCTCTGCAACGGTGGATAATTAACAGACACGCCACTGCTGCCCCCTGTTGGTGGTATGTAGAGCTCCCCTCCACTGCAAGTACAGGCAGGAGAATGGAGAGTATGTCTGCAGAACCAGAAGGTTGTAGATTAGAGGTTGCATGTTCACCACAAACGTGCTGGTGCTTAGGTCAACATGTGTTGCCCACTTATACTGTTTGTGTGTCAACCTGTTTGCACTGAAATATTTGAATATGGTATTACACAGGCCTGCGTCTTACTCGTGTGTTTAATTTTTCACACATACTGTAGATTTTTTAATATTGAGGTTTAGCCATGTCTTTATATGTCCTTATTTGGACCGTATCACATTCTCTTTTTAACTCTTACAGAATGTAAAACTACTAGCTATGGAATAGACAGGAAGGCAAGGCAAGGCAAGGCAAGTTTATTGATATAGCACATTTCATACACAGAGGCAGTTCAGTGTGCTTTATAAAGATAAAGGCAAAGAACAGTGAATAATAGATTTTTCAGATTGTTCATTAAATATAATAGAAATTATTGAGAAAAAAGAAAACAAAATAGGCAAAATAAACTAAATGATGATTGAATTGAGAATTGAGCAGCTGTAGACCACTAATGAACCACCTTTCAGCAGAAAAGAACAGAGCTCAAACCCAAGTCGGACCAAATACGCACGTGTTACAAATATATATTTAACACCTAAACACAAAGACCGGCAATCTCCTTTCCCAAGAGCCGATTCCGCGCCAAAGTTGACTGACCAAGTCAGTCGGTGTAAAAGCTAGGTCTTCTGACAGTAAATTGTGCAATTATGGGTTTTAATGTTAGACCAACTAAACACAAAACAATCCCTGCAACCACAGCCAGCTACTGTATGTCACTGAGCCCACTTTACCCAACGAACTGTGACACCCATCACTTGTGGAACCACCTTTGAACCACCTTTTCCACAAAAAAGAACAGAGCTCAGTCCCATGTCAGACCAAATGTGCATGCATTACAAACAGACAAGGCACATGAGGCAATGTCCTTTACAACAATAAAGGCAACAGTGAGATAGATAGATAGATAGATAGATAGATAGATAGATAGATAGATAGATAGATAGATGTAATTATTTTGAAGGAAAGATGAATGTGTATTGTGCCTTTCGCCAGAGGTTTTCTAAAGATGAAGGCAAGAGGCTATTGATTCTGATGGAGGAGCAGTTCCGTCTGGAGGAGGAGAGGACCGTTGCCAGTCTGCAGAAGATCACAGAAGAGAAAACACAGGCCCTAGACAAGATCATCAGCCTAGAGGTGAGGGAGGGGACCATCATTTTTGCATTTGTTACACATGACTTGCTTTAAGTTGGGCAAAATGTTGCCCAATGTTTCAAATGTGAGCAAAGAAAATGTGCTCTGTTGTAATGTGTTCCTGTTCTTTCCGCTCCTGTCCTGACTGTGGGTTGTTGTGCTGCCTGTGTCCACTAGAGGGCAGTGGCACAGGCCCAGGAGGAGGCGAATCACTGGAGGCAGCTCCATGAGGAGCAGGGATTGATGTGTGCCCAGCTAAGTGTCTCCTTACAGCAATGCTCTGATCAGCTGCTCACCCTGCAGAGCCAGATGGAGGTATGAGAGGCCAGCATTCCCATCTGCCCCACTGGGTCAAGGAAAACCTACCCAAATATTGATTATAGGCTTCTCATCTCACATCACACAACTCAGCTGTAGTCTGAGTCTGTAGTGCCTTATCTGACAATATCATAGTGGTTCAGCCTTTAAATCAATCATTTCATCCATCCATACCTAAAACAGTTAGCCTGGATTTCACAACCGGTTTAATCTGAAATTCAGTTTGGTCTCACTTTCCTGAGGCAGAATCATGGGCAAAATGCCTCTGTGTGCTATTGGATAGACCTACAACCATTCAGACCAGTGATATTTACAGAGACAAAACAGAGCGGAGCATGTCAAAATCTGAAAACAAAACACGCATTAAAGTACACTTTGCAAGAATTTTAGGTTAATTTACCAGCTTCATAGCCACTATGGTCAAATGACTCACTACTGGGTGAGTGAAGGCTCTCTTGGCTTCCCCTGGGGCTCCTTTTCAGTCTACATAACTCTTTGAAAATGATCATGACTGCTTCCTATCCTTTAGTTTGTAAACAAGTCCACATGTATTTTGAATTTAGGGTGATTTAAGACATTGGTCTAAGTAAAAAAAAAGATGACTGTAGGGAGAGCCAATCACTGATTCAGTCAATCTGAATAATCAGTGTTTCAAATGACTTGATGTCATAGTCATTCTACTGAAGAAAACCCTTCCTGTGTATCTGTCAGAGGTCAGCCCTCCAAGAGGCTCTCCTGCAGGAGCAACTTCAGGAACTGCAGGATCAGAATGCCTTCTCCCTGGAACAGGACCAGCACTGTGTGCATCAGCAGGGTAGGATCCATCAGGATTCATCACTTCTAGGGATGACTGGCCTGTCATTGGATTTTAATTAATGCCAGTTATGGTAACATGAGGAATCATAATCCTGACCTATTTTGACTCTGAAGATCACATTCCTTTTGCTACGTGACATAAAAAAAGTCATGGCTGATTGAAAGTCATAGACATACTTTACATCGCCCTTTTATCTGAAATACGTACAGTATTTTATTTATCTCTACAAAAAAATGGTTTACTCATAAGCAATGGACATTCCATTCTGTTTGCCCTTCAGATAAGAATTCTTCAGCAGCCCCACTTTCAAGCCTTCACGGGACAGACCAAATGCATTACCATAAAGGGTGCAAGGTAGGCAGTTTTAACAAAATTGAAATGGTTTTATAACACATCATAAATTGAATAAAGAATTGAAATTAATTTCTGTTCTGTTTTGTGACTTTTTAACAAATACCTGCATATCATAATTTGAGACTTGAGGCTCATCCCATGCCAGCAGCATGCAGCTATTTTCATAGTTTCATATTTTCATTAATTAGTTTCCCTTTTAAAAAAAAGAATGTCCAAAAAATCATGCCAAATGATGTTGATTGTCGATCAATGTTGATTGAGTGAACAAGTAATTGTACTGCAGCCCTGCTGTATATTCACTGGTCATATGAAATATAGTGGACTAAGTTGAATAAATGTCTGAAACCAGTGTTCCACAACTTCCACTGAGTTTAGCAAGTTCATTCTTTTTCACAGAAGGCCATGTTAGGAGGGCCAGCGTTGACCACTACAGATCACAACTCTCAGCCAGGGGTCAAAGCCTCACCTCAAAACAAAAGAGGGATGGTCAGTAGTAAAGCTTTGTTTCATCATCATGTTTTTTTCCCACACTCTCAATCTTTTTCATCAGTCCTAGACAAAACTGAAACCACTATTTGGTTGAGAGTAAAGCGAGTTCTAGCAAGTTCTAGTTTTGGCATTAAAGGTGTCCTGCCATACATATATATGAAAATTGAAATTGTTCCCTGAGGTCTCCAAAGACGGTATGTAACTTCAGTTGGGCTGACAACGGTCCAAGAAAACCTTGTAAAGTGCCTCGTTTTTCCGCCTATGATAATGAGCTGTGCTCTGATTCGTTGTTGTCATGTCAGCGTTGCAAGGCATGTCAAGTGAATAGGCTTTTTACATTAGTTTGCCAATTTCAGGATTGCATAGGAACAAAGAACTAAAAGTGTAAAAGAGGAAATGAAGGAAGACAGACATGTAATGAAATGCAATACAGATATGCAATGAAATTATGACACTTTGAAACGGTAAGCTTGTAATGTGTAGGGTTTCATACTAGTCAACATAACCAAGGTTATGTTGTTACAAGGTTACTGTTACAACCACAGGATAAAAACTAACTTATTCACCAATGTTGACAAGTCATTCTTTTCGAAATTCGCTGGACAGAAATAATAAGGGACTTCTTCAAAAATTCACTGCAGCCGTTTGTGCCTAACCTCTTGATATTCAGCGTACTACAAACAAGACGTTGCTGTTCTGCCATCATCTTTATTTCATGGATATTCAGTGATAGTTAGGAATTTGTGGGGCGGGCTCTAATCAAATACAGGAGAGCTTGGGCAATAATGCAGCGCCATCAGCCAGTGGCTCAAGCTTGGTCTGTCTTGCATAAACTTGAGGTTGAACTTTTTCAGATTGGCCAGATTTGTTGGTTTGTTTTTTTCCACCAGCTATTGTAGACAGCAAAGATTTTATTACATTTTCACACACACCGTATAACTCAAACTTGTATAGACCAACCATGTTTCAAAAACAACAGATAAAAACGGTTTTGTGTGGCAGGGTACCTTTAGGGACAATAATAGTTGTACCCCATATTAAGTCTCAAAAGGTACTGGATTACTATATATATATAAAGTACAGCAGCAATGGTATACATCTCCATGATTATAAATACTTAATCAATGTTCGTTTCTCTCCCTTGTCTCTCCATTCCTCTCCACTAAGAGGCGCTACATCCTTCGAACTGGCTTGTGTCTCTTCCTACTGGTGCTTTTCCTGGTTGCTATGACGTTCCTATGGTTCCATCATCCAATGAACAGAGAGGAGCTGGAGAAGCTCTATCTAATCATGGAGGACTTTGCAGAGAGATGCCAACAGGAAATGACCTCACAAGAGTATCCAAGATGCTTTAAACCTTTTTAAGGACAGACACACCAGCAAAAGAGTCAAAGCTCTGAAACTGAATTTTTTACTGATATGTGTACATATGTCCTAAAGTTGACAAAAATGTTTTTTTATAATGCTATAAGCTATTTAGTAATATTTGAAAGTTAAATGGATTTAACTTCAGAGTAACTGTTTAATATTCATTAAATATTTTTAATGTTTACGGTACATTGTTTAATTTTGTGTCCAACAGCAGAAAAAGTAAGCCTAGTTCTGAATGTTGCGATAAAAACACATATCTTTCTCACAAAAACAAGTCTTTTTTTCCCAGTACTTTTTATTTGCTAAAAGCAATCAGGTACATATGTGTAAAAAAAGGTTTAGGCATATAACTAACAAAAAAAGAATGTTTAAAAAGTGCAGTTAAGCCAATATATTCTTACTACTCATTCTGTTTCTGTCAGTGGTGAAACATCATGAATTCCTCCTCCATACATTTCATCAATTTCCGATAAATGAAAAACAACCCACTGACAAATACACCAGAAGCGCAAAAAGGAAATTAAGTGTTATAATGCATATAAACAGCTTGAGAATCACCACGCTTTTATCAACATAACCATCACAGTCATAAAATAGGACACAAGAGATAATTGGGAAAGCTCTGTGCATCTCCACCTTCCTCAACAAAAGAACAAGGCCAATTAATGGGGGCTAAAACCACACATTTTCCATTGAAGGATACATATAAAAACAGCTACTTGTCTCCATTTTCTCTGCCGGGACCCAGAATAGGGCAAAAGTAGGCAGGCAAGGCAGACACTACGCACTAAGAGGGATGATTCTGGTTTATGTCATTAACAAGTTGTATTATCTGACGATAAATGCACCTGAAAGGAGGTCTGGGAGAGTAAATGATTAACAATTTAAAAAGTGACCTCGCAACATGCAGGACTTTGACCCTTTGCTTCCTAGTGCTGCACTCGGTTATAAGGCAACAGCTCTATTGCAGTCCTGCACAAAGCCTTTCTCTGTTCAAAAGAAACAATACACAAATGAGACACCCCCACTATGTGCAAGATGTATAATGTAACGAGACCACAGTATTGCCCATTTTAAAAACAAATGTAGAGACAGTCTCAGGAGCAAATCATTAAGATATTTTACAAATCTAGGTACTCTCCCAGTGCTGACCTGGGTCTCTTTTACAACAGAAGGCACATTGCAAAACGTGTCCTACTTTAGTAGCGTGAGACCTATGTTAATGTTGGGGCAGTATTTGCATGTGTGTATGTCAGTCAACATGTCCTACTGGGCCTGCAGGGTGGGGGGCAGGTGCATGCCGGTTCCGGGGGGCATGGTCCAGCCCTCCCCGGGGGTTTGGTGGGTCTGCAGCAGACTGTAAAGCTGCTTCAGATGCGACACAATGTTGTCTTTAATGTCGGGGATGGAGATCTGCAGACGCACACTGCCACTGTCAAAGGAGCGTGTGCAGTCACCAGAGAACATCTCACTGATCATGCGTGCCACCACTGGAACAACCTGAGCACAGAGGACAAGGGAGAGAGAGATAGATAGAGAGAGAGTTACAACACAGCTCTGTAGAGAACTACCCAACATTCCACAACTCACTGAAGTCCATACTCTAGAGTTCAGAGAAGAACCTTTTCATGAAACATGCCAACAGTGTATTTACATGTCATTCATGTGTACAACAAACCTATAGCCACTATACATGTGAGCACAAAAACATGGCACATTAATCTGAAGCTTTTCTGGTTATGGCTACAAATGTGTACTCAAATTTGAAAAACCAAGCTCATCATGCAAACATTACATAGATGGATCACTTAAATTCATGAAACATGGGGTCAAAACTCCAATACTGTGTTTATACTATGACTCTGTTTTGCTGAGTATTTGCTGTTGTTTGTGATATGACTGAACCTGAAAACATGGTGAGTGAGAGAGAGAGTGAGTGAGTGAGTGAGTGAGTGAGTGATGTGAGCTCACCTGTACCATTATGAGCTTCCTCTCCTGTGGCCTGCCATCAGGCCACTCCTCTCCGAAGCACAGATTGATGTCAAACTCGGGCGGGCTGGCGGACTGGCCCCGCTGGTGGGCAATGACACCTGCTCGCACATAAACACATACGCAAGCATCATTTGACACAGCCTGTCCTGTTTCCATGGTCCCAACGACAGTTTAAAATCTACAGGGCTGCTTAAAAGCACAGCATCCAATGTACTAATTGCAAGCCATCTGTTGATATGTTTCTTTCTTTTCTTTCTAGAAACCAGAACCTCAGGTTTATCTATATAGTGCATTTCATACACTGAGGCAGGTTAATGTACTTTACAAAGATAAAGCAAAGAACAGTGAACAATAGAAAATAAAATGACATTAAAAAAAATTATATTTTCAGTAGGTTCCATTAGACGATATAATAACATAACTAAATACAACCCACAGTTAAGCTTCATTTCTATTAATTAAGATCACACTACAATAACTTAAAATCACGCTGCATGCATAATATGGCCTATTTCCAGAATTTAAAGACTTTTTTATTTCATTTAAATCACCACCTTCCCTATGTTGCTCTGGTCTTCTTTGCTCTATAACATCATCAAAGGGCTCATAGTACTTACCACTAAGGAAGGACTCCAGACAGAAGAGTTTGACCTTGCGCTGGCGTTCAATGAGGTTTGGCGCAGCAGGGTTAGGCGCGCACGGTCCCGACCAATACACCTTGCACTGGCACAGACGGACGGCATAGATGTCGTGCCCGCTGACCTCCAGGATGAGGCCGCGATCCATGACATCTAGCAGACGGTTGGTGAAGAGGCGCTGCTTCTCATTGGTGATGTGTTCGGTGGAGGGGAACCGCAGCTGCTCCAGGCTCACGGGCCCAAACAGCTCCTCCTGGTTGACCATGGGGCCCAGGTCCCCATAGAAGAGGCGGCAACCCTGGGGGTTGCTCACATTGATGGTCGGGCATACCTCCTTGCCTCGGTAGCGGAACTGCACCTCGAGATCAGTCACTGGCGAGAGGGAGAGGACATGAATGGTTGGATCATCAGCAGGGACCATCATTATTTACCCTCATGATTGTGACATCATTATACACAATGGTATTCATTCTAGGCCAGAGTGTGTGTGTGTGTGTGTTTAGGTGCAGTTTGTTAACACAAAATGCATTCTACAATGTATGCAATGCATCTTATGTACATACAAATAAACTATGATCAGTATGTACTGAAGGCTTCATAGGTTTACAATGGTGGATTTGGAAATTAGACCTGTGCTGATCATGCAAGCAGTGATGGACAGACTGGACAGACAAGAGAGTGGAGATGAGGGTGTGTGGCTACTCACTAGGCAGGGAGCTGATCCATGTCTCTGGGGTAGAAAACATCATGGCATCAGGCAGAGTTGCTGGGGGCATCACTATAGCCGGGGGTTGCATGGCCATGGGAGAAGGCTGGATGTCCATAGGCGGGGGCTGCATGTCCATCTCCACTGGCTCCTCTTTGGGCCACACCTCCACTGAGGGCGGGGGGCAGCTTGGCGGCTGCATGGGAGACACAGACCCCGGGGGCGTCCAGACTTGGGGGCCCAGGGGGGATGGGCTGGCGCCTGGCAGGGGGAGGAAAGCATAGAGGCTAAGCTAACAGATGGGCTTCATTGTTGTTGCTCTTTCACTGATATATAAAGTATCTCTGTACTGTCTATTTTCTGACATGCGGAGGCCAACGATACACTAATGACAAGCAATTATCCTACTTATTATCCTATCGCTCCTTTAAACAGACTACATTTTTATGCTGTAATAAGTGAGTTTGTATGTACCATTCTGTTTTGGGTAGGGAGGTGGGGGTTCTGGTGTGTCAGGAGTGTCATCATCTCCATCTCCATCATCCTCCCAAGGCACAGAACCTGTGGAACCTGCAGATAGAATCCACAGGATTTAAAGGTCACTGTGTAATGTGTGAACAATGCAAACATCTGATAACTGACCTACTACACCTGTAATAACTCTCGTCAACATTTGTGTCTTTGACAGATCCAGACCTGGAATGAACTTCTGATTACTACTGATTACAGTTAATGGATGAGTTTCAATGTCCTCCCCGCAAACTAAGTCCTGAGCCCTCGAACTAACGCTGTTTAACGAATATATTTGCAAGGCTGTGATTGCTCACCTTGCTGATTACATGCTCGGGACACCACCTGTGATAAATCATTCAATGAACAACACTAAAGTCACATTGCAACCACGCTTCCATTTCAGTTTCTTGGTAAATTATTTATAGGTGCTTTTTTTGACATTTCCACACTTTTCCAGTGTTTCACATCCCCGCAACACAAATTGTGGGCAATTCCCTTGAGTGACGTCTGCATGAGATGCAGACTTTTGGAAAGGGCGCAACCGAGCCCTCATAAACTTTAGATTTTGACAGCAGGACACCGCTAAACACATCTGAACCTAGCATGAACGTGCATTTAAGTTTGTAAGGGCAGACATGGGCCATTACAACTGGTCCAGAGACCATTTCCTGACCAAATATGTCAAAATCATCTACATACAACAGCTATTTTGAGAAGACATGAGGGGGAAACACAAGACAACATTAAGAACTGCATGCAAATGTCTACTCCAACATGCAAAATAAAAGTTCCATTGAAAAAAAACCTTAATGAACTTCCCAGCATCTTTCAAAACTGATGACCTACTAAAGCAACCTGTGTGTATGAGGTCTACCCCTCAACTTCAATCATGTTTTTCCTTTTGTTTTGTATGCTCGTAACAATACTAACAGCCCTTGAAGGAAATAATTTTCTCTGACCCATCAGTTTGCACAACTCTTAAATCCTTACCAGGGTTGCTAAGAGGCTGTGGAATGTCACAGACATCATAGATCTTCAGAGGGTTCATGGGCACCTCCTTGGTGCCGTCATATATGAGGTTGAATTCACGGCTTTTGTTAAGAGCACATCGCAGCTGTGCCTTCCACTTGGCAGGGTCTGGCTCATCTACACCCTCCTGGAATTTTCCGGTCTCCACTGCCCAGGCCTGCCAATCCATACATACAAAACAATAATATTGACCACTGCCATACAGGGGACAACAAAGCATACATAGAATAAAGCAGTGTCTGCTAATTGTGAAAGATAGTAACACAGAGATATACAACAGCTAGGTAGGTAACTCTAAGGTCACACAATAGCTGTGCATGTAGAGTCTTTTATCCTGTTTTGCTTCTTTTTGCATTATATCAACTTAAATATTTAGCAATATGAATTGTTTGGATTCTCTATATGCTTAGAAAAATGCTTAAATGCCTCTTCTTTTCAAATCTTCTACAGTACAACATCATTTAATACATCACAATTCCTTGTGTTGAGTAACTACAACTAATCAATTGCCCTCAAGTCAATAACTGCCGTCCCATAAGTGCAAGAAGAGACATATTTTTAAGAATCCATCTTCATATGCATCTTTGACCTTGTAACGTTTTACACTGGGAATGAGGGAAACAGGACAAAAAAGGGAAACTGAAAGCAGCTCTCCCTCATCTGCATCCACACATATTCATAGTTATTTGCATGTGAAAGAGTGAGAACACTCAGATCTACGTAACTATAAAACAGCAATGCTCTCCTTTACTTATCTCTGCTAATGGACCACATTCAAAGATTCCCTGGAGTAACAAATTCCTAGATTATGAACCAATTAACAACATTACCCTTTGAAGCAGTTCCCCAAAGTTTTCTGCAGAGGGTATGCTGTAAACAGCATGGAGTCTCTTTAAGAAGTTTTGTCTTTTTAATCTGACAAATGAGATTATGACACTTGGACTTGGACATCTTTTTATCCACTTCACAGTGAACACTGAAAGATGCCACCTTCAACCGGCCTTACCTTAAAGATGGTGTTCTCTTCTTCATGTTGAGGGGTGTGGCGGGTGGCATGTTTCCATGGAATCCGAAAGCGTCTTATGTCACGGTCCATCCACACTAGACCAGGGTAGTTGCCACTGTCGACCTGAGCCACAAGCCAGGGCTTCAGCCGCACACGTCTTGGCTGACCGGACATATCCTTCTGTATTAAGAAAAAGCCATGCAAAACATATGGAGCAGGAATATCACACCTGTCACAAGAAAAATTCACCCCTGCAGTGAATGAAGAGTTACAAAAGTTCTGCTGGTTCCAGGCAAGCTGCTTAAAAATATTTGCACAGCAATACAATGTGGAGGAAGACCATGCGAAAAATGTTGATAAAATTATTTTATTATTAGATTGGATATGTGACACAACTGCTATAGTAATGAGAAGCCTCACTCGTCATAAAACTACATTTTGCAATCCAATATTTTCCATACAAACCATTCTGTGCCACTGACGTCATGTTCCCACTATCTATGATGAGTAAACAGATATCTCCTTTCCTCTGTTCATGTACTGCATATACACACACACACACACAAACGTTTCACAAATGCTACTTTTCAAAACAAACTAGCGTATTTTCCGGTGAACATTACGCAGTAACCTATTTAAGAAAAGGAGACGACTGGCTTTAGCTGAATACATGTAGCCTAACATTACCAACTTGCAGAACTCCCTTTGGGCTTTCTAGTGACTAGCGTTACTTTGTTGCTGAACAATTCTATAACAGCCAGCGGATTAATTTAAATTAATCTATTTGAGCCAAGCCCGCTCTGTGCTACGCTAAATTGTTAGCGACTACCATTGGTCGACCCTTACAACTGACCAACAGCACTCAGACAAATTAATTCACTTCTAAAAATACACTCGAAAGTTTTACCGTTAAAGGCAAAGCAGAACTGGGCCTAATCCACTGGGCCTAAACATCGAAAGGTGTTCAGGCTAATTGATGGAAAAAAACAAGCAGTCGGTTAAAATATTTTTGTGAAACTATTTATGGTAGGTTGCCCCATTTTCATGGGCGTAAAAAGTAAAGTGAGAACATTAAATGTCTAACGTTGCAAACAAGGTCCTGGATATATAATTACGTCTACATCAAACAGACAGTAGCGTACAGAGAGCATGGTCTCTCACGCAGCAACTGAAGTGGACTACAAATGTTTTCGGTCGGCGTATCACCTGCAGCCCACACTCGAAACAACTTACCTGAAATCGTCGTAGACCAGGAAGCACTCTCGTTTAAATCCGGTAACTTGTCCTCAGTGCTGTACTGAACTAAAATGTGTAGTCTTGGCTATGTAGTTTGAATTTACACTTTCGAATACCTTTGCGTAATCTAAAATTTAAGCGATGATATCAGTGTGTTTGAAGGTTTGTACACTGTGCCCGAAGTGACAGTGGGCAAGCCACCACGGTATTCCTCCTCTCCTTCCCGAAACTCAGGTAGGCATGACGTAATATGCGTTTCAGTGTGACACACCTTTACAGCTGTGTTCAGCCGGGAAAAATACAGTTGAGCTCTAGAATGTCCATCATATTTTCTTTTGGTCACCTGATCGTCTTAACGCCGAGCTGAATGAAAATTGAGACCAGCTAGGAGTAACGTAGACCTGTATAGAATGCCCCAGTTTAGTGCTGTGAAATAAAAAGTAGTAGGCCTGCAACTGTAGTGTAAACTGTTTTTCGTGGAGACGCAGGCTCAAGTTTAATTGTGTGAAGAATAAATTTATACTAACCTTTTACAGCCTAAATAATCGTGAGCTCAATTAGGCTGCAGTCTACCACAAATATAATTGATTGAATGAGTGGCTCGTAACTACTTCTATAGGTGGACAAATACTGTTGCCTAAAACACACTTCTCATTTTAAATGTAGGCTAAACATTTAATATTGGTGTAAAACATATCGTCTATTAGCATTTAAGAAACAACGCTAGATGGCATAGTTTTAGGCCTACTGGCTATTTTAATTCATACGCAATTCAGTTTGTTTCTAAACACAGTACTCGCGTGGTATAACCACGCCCTGAAACTACTTCGGGCGAACATCTTTAAATCCTATGAATCGGGACAGTTAATCTACATCAGAATAAAACAACAACGCATCACAAAGAAAACGCAGTTCGTTTCATAGCAAAGACATTTATTTCGAGAAACCCCCAAACATTACACAATCTCAAAATAAATAATTCTTTGAAATACAACCTGAAATGTTTACCATTTTTGCGAAGGTATAAATTCTATTTACATGTGAAGGACAAAACATTCTTACGAAACACGTGGCCATATGATATGATGGAAGGCCTGCAAAACCTTCAGTGTGATATCTGATGTCATCATTTTGCATCATTTTAATCTCTAAGTGTGTAAACTACAACTTCAGATGAGGTAAGTGCACTTTACTTTAAATGCTGATAAATTAGACATGTGGGCCTAAAGTTGTTGAGATATTTTGTTCATAGTTTAAACTGGTGACATAAGAAATTGCATGAAATAAAAATGCATTATTCTTTATGGTTCATACATGTTGAAGTGAAAACCTAAGTAAACATCTCTCTAAAGGACCCATTTTTGTCTGTGCTCTGTTGTCATTCTTGACCATATTTGGCATCTAATAGAATCTATGCATTAACCACGTACATAGACATACCAAGTAACTGAGATAATACTTGTTGACAAACAATGTAGTTGCTGTCGAAATCATTTGGCCCTAATTCACTCAAACCTTGATTGACCCCCACCCCACCCCACCCATGTTTGATGGAGGCACTCTCTTGTTCCATTGGCTGTATGGTCTATGCCTTTGTCACCATTTCCCCATGGATCCTGCTTACAATGTGAGAGAGATCCAGACTCTGGGTGAATTTCTCCAGAAGCATCTCATCGCTCTGGATGCCCTCCATGAACTCCTCAAAGGAAAGTTCACCTGACAACAAACAAACAACAAAACAACACACACACACACAAATAGAGAGAGGAAGAAGAGAGATAAATTGCACCACAGCACAGATGTACCACTAGCCAGGCTAACACTGCCTAGTGCTTTTGTTCAATGTCACATTTTGCTACAGCACAGTCAGGGATCTTTCCATTTTCAGTTTTCCTCTAACATTTTTTTGGCTGAGCAATCAGCGAAAAGAGGGCCCCCGCATGCTCAATAAGGTCACAGAAAGTATCTGCCCATGAGGAAGGAAACATACACCAATAAAGGGGTTTCCAGGCGCTTTGCACAAAGTGAAACAATGTGAAAGCATTTGGTGCTGATGTAACATTAGCAAATTAGAAATTTTGAAAAGCTCATGGTGGACCATTTTCAAATAACTAAAAACCAAGGAACCATTCTCCTTGTACACAATTTTTCGTTTTTTGTCCTAGCTCTTGGTATTAGGAGCAGACAGTGTAAAGAACCTAGTGACGTTTCGGGCACCTAGCCCAACTAATCCTTACCTTTAGCTAATTGATTAAATTAGATTATTTACAGTAACTCCGGGAGCAGAAGTTTTCACACCTCAAGGACTGAGGACAACACATCTGACTGGAGTAAACAATAACAGTGAAGGGGCACTGGCAGGTTTTTGCTAAATAATCATATACTTACCATCACCGTTGATGTCAATTTTGTCAAACACCATGTTGGTGAAGTCTTCAGCAGACATTTCATTATCTGCCCCACTAATGGCTCGTATGGACTGACAACATTTGAGAAAAAAAAAGTTTTAGAGACAAACTAAAATGTAGAAATAGATCAAAGAATTCTTGATGATATGAGAGGATTTGAAAATGGAAAAGATTTTAAAATTCAGGAAATGTAAAGAATTTTAAAAATGTCCACCTGAAAACAGCACAAGGCACTTGCTGTTTCTGTGAATACTGTTTTTCTCCTTCTAACAGTTTGATATGAAATTATTACATTTAATGTAGATTTGAATTTACTCTTTCTTTAATGTCTTGCAAGTATTTCCTTTAACCAAAGTCTACAGTATTTTAATTCTAATGTGTCTTCAAAATAATAACAACTCAGGTATTCCTTATATTGCAGAAGCACTGATTTGGAAGGTTTTATCAATATGAAGTCTGATGCAGTCATGCATGATGTCATTGCCTGTCTCTCTTCTGTATTGCTGCAACTGTCAGTATTGTGCTGGTAACAGTGTGTCCAAGTACTACAGTGTTTGCACAGAAAAAAAATCTCATTTAAATCCAAGGCACATGTGGTATTTTATATAGTTAAAGGGTTGTCCGCATATTTAAAAAGTAGAGTGGGGGTGGGGGGGGTGATAATAGGTAATTGATGGGTACATTTTTATTGCATAACAATATAATACTAACAGTTAATTTTGCACAACTCTGATGCTCAGACTTGTAGGCTACCAGTTATAGGGTAACTACGTTTGAGCATATGAGTGTGCTGACTTGTATGTATCCTTGCTAATCCGACGTGAACAAAAAATTCACTGCATTTCCCCATCAAGTGATCTTTAGTGGTAATTTGGTAATCCGTGAATGTTAACAAGAGATTCTATTAGGTCTGAGGGGGTCCATTTTTCAGTTACTCTCGAAAAAGGAATCTGCACATGTCCAATAAAACTATATATATATTGCAATTATTGTTTTATTGGACATGTGCAGATGTATATATATATATATATATATATATATATTGTTTGTGAAATTCTGACACCAAGCCAGTAGGTGTCAGTGTAAAATCAGTAACACAAATGTAATTCAAAGTCACAGTGGCTTATGTTGTGACATCATAAGAAATATTTGTCACAAAATAACTGATAAACATTTCCTTGGGTCTATGTTCAAACTTTTCCCTCATACCTAACCAAGCAAATGTGAAGTCTTCACCTTTTCATCATACCATTTGCTTAGTCTTTTTCCATAAATGCTATCAAAAAGGCCAGCCTTACCCTAATGATGAGGAGTAGTTCTTCACGGTCAATGCAGCCACTTCCATTAACATCATATAGTTTGAAGTACCACCGTAGTTTCTGCTCAACACCTGCTTTAAGCACCAGACTCAGAGCTGCTACATATTCCATGAAGTCAATAAAGCCATCCTGCAGTGCAAAAGAAGCACAAAATGTTGTTTAACTTCACATTTGTCTACAGCACAGTCAGGAATCTCTGGGCTTAACATCCCAAAATTCTTATTGCTCTCTCTTTCTCTCTGTGTGTGTGTGTGTGCGCATGTGTGCAAAAACATTGCTGCATTGCTGTTTCCAAAATGCCATATTGCTCTATCCTGCATTCGACAGGAGCTTTGAGGTGTCATTTTGTATCAAGAGAATGTGTGTTGGTTGACAAAATTGTGTGCACACTTTAAGTTGTTCACTGAAATGGTGGCTCTGTTTTGTAAAACTGACAAGTGTTGAGTAAACTCAGCACACATATTCTCAATAAAGACCAGCAAAAAAGATTAGTGATGGTACATCCCAGGTCGTATGCATTATGTAGTACAGAAGTGTGCAATTTTGGAAATTGTCAAACAATTTAAATTGTTTTTGAATGAGAAAAATCTCCTTGGGAAATGACTGCTTGGGCTATTCATCTGCGCAGCACACTTTGCCTTCATGACAAAATCCTGTGCCTGTCCATATGTGGTGGGTTGCTTTGCCATCTGACTAAGAGAGTTTAGGTCAGTATATTAGCAGGATGATGGTCACACATGACCCATCTTTCAGGCCAAGTAACTAAATGGCTTAGCAGACTGCTGCCCTGAGTCCATAATAACCTGCTTATTTAGGCTTGCAAATATAACTCATCACTTGGGCCTACACTATGTCTTGGCAAAATGTTAAAGAATTGTTTCAAGAAAAAAAAGTAGAACATACAGTGTTGAAATACATTCTGCTTGACACTGTTTTGATAAGATTCTTACATTTCTAAAGCAACGTTCTTAGGCTAAAGAAGAACATTTCTAGAATAGTGCAACTGTTGGAGGAAATATAGCCTAGAAATAGCGACCTAAATCGATGGCGGCTGAAAACCACTATTGGTCTCCTGCACAGAATAGGCTATAAGAGATGTAGGCTACTCTCACACGTGGAATAAAAACACATCATAAAACATAATGCCCGTGTCACTGTCACTGACCATTTGGAAAACACCTCAGACGAAAAAAACAATTGTAAACTTTTTACCAATGGCGAAAATAAACCAATAGTGAAGAGAGCGTGTAGTGCCAGAGCCACTGCATTAAAATGGGGTAGGCTGCCACCTGTGAGAAGTATTAGGCCTGGGCGTGCAGTGCGCCTATCCCAAAGTGAACCACTGAAAGTGCGCCAAAGAAACACAAACACACAGCGAACAGCTGTTATGTATAATCTCAATTTGAGTTGACGTGAGTTGAGTTGAGTTGACCCACAAGCTGCATCGCGCCTCCGCACGGGGGCCACAGAGCAGGTTGAGCCGAATTAACGGCGTTAGCCATGAGTTAATTATCCTCCATCCCTAAGATCAGCCTGCGAGCGGTGTCGTGGTACGTGAGGAAACGCCATCCAAACAGGGATCATGTCAGGACGGCGGGGCAATGCAATGTTTACCTGCCAGATGTAACTCTGCCTACTGGCCTTCATCGCTCCCGTTCCCAAACGTAGTCCTACACCATCATTATAAAATCCTGACTGAGTTGCTTTGCGGACATAGACAAAATTTGTCAGTCTGTGCAGTCAAGCCAGCAAGAAGCTATGTCTGCTGAAAATTAGGCTACCATTTTTTCCGTTAATAGAAAGCCCTTTTCACTGTCATGAAAATTGACATTGCAAAAAGAGCAATTCCAGAATCATGATGACAAACATGCGCAACCATAGTATTGTTTAAATATTGTGTACTTTTGTTCTTGACCCCTACAGCCGGATTTATATAAAATTCTCAAATTTAATGTAGCCTAATTACATGACTTTATTTGCGTTATGGATGTGGACAGAAGGTACAGGACAGAAGGAACTGCCCAATAGATTTACATTTGATAGTAAGCTACATTTGATAGTAAACTAAAGACCACAAATAAACTAGCCTATTTATCAAAATAATAATAGGCCTCGATCATAATATGCCAAAGACAATTATGATAATACAGAAATAATGCATTCTTACGTCATTCATGTCAAAGGTTGAGAACATCGTCTGGACGTATGCGTTGGAAGTTTCCGACAAATTTTTCAGTCCGAAAAACCTCTTGAATTCATAGTAAGTGAGAAGTCCCGACGGACATTCCGTCATAAATTTCCTGTACCATTGATGGCTTTCGCATGCAGAGAGCTCCTCCATCGCGCTCTCGTTATTCCCCATAATTTGTGCTCTTCTTTTGACACAAATATTTTTGGAATTTAGAAAAATAAGTTAAAATGTCCAAGGGAAAGGAGAACACAACATCCCCTCGAGTGAACACTCTTGCCGGTAAGACCGAGAAGTGACGAGATCCTGATGAGAGGGACCGATACGTGCACTGGAGCACTAATCCGCTCGCAGACGTTTTAAAACAGTATGGAAGCAATCTGTTGATGTATTCTGAATACGCGTCACAGCACTCCTGACTTGCATTAAAGATGTAATCTGCAATGTGGCGCAAACACAGTGCATAGTCATCATGCCCAACTTATTTAGACCTACACACCATTCTAATTATACCTGCAATATATTTAAATGTCTTTTAAAGATACAGTTTAAGCTACAAGTCACTATAAAGAAGTTACCCTACCCCACCCTACCCTACAAAAGTTTAATTCTGGCAAAAAGGAACCAAAAAAGGCCAATTTGTTGACTTTATTTTGGGGCAGGTTTTTGCTGAGCTGATGCAGGTGCAATATGATTTCTCCACATGACTAGGTTGCTGGGAGGAATGCCAATGATCTTGCGTTTATGGTCAGTGTCTCTGGAGAAGCGATAGCCGCAGGTGGGTTTCACCGCACTGTAGAATGGGATGAGGGATTAGTGCGGATATTGGTCAGCCCTGACTGTGTCTCCTTAGCATGAGCGGTGGCAACTGCTTGTGGTTCATAATTGCAGGGGGTTGGAGGTTGATGCTGAGCCTGCCTTTGCTGCTTCTGCCACCAGGAGAATACCAGCAGGTCTAGCTGCTTGTCTACTACTTTGTTTTTGCTGGCGTTGACAGGTACGATGGTCTTCAGCGGATTCGCTGGTGTCTAGGAAGAGTGCAGGAAGTTTTAATCGTAAGTAAACAGGCATTTTTCATAGACCAAATGATATTCAGTAATGGATTATTTAGTGTTTTTTTAAACCATGCATCTCACTGGTCCATTTGTAATTTTGTGTACATAATTGGACAGATGTCACTGCATATGCTTGTGATTAACATAAATGTAAGTGATTATATGCTATTGATGCTATTTATATTTCAAATATGAATTTTGGGCATTTCCTTAGCTGGACATATGGCAACATTTGGAAAGCATATTGGTATGTTTAAATCTTATATACCTCTTTAGGCATTACAGCATTTTATGTTTGTGTCATTTCTTGTGCAGAAGAGAGATCACCATTACCAAAATCTGCTAATTTCTGCTAATTTGCTTGGTTGTCCAGGTTATAGGATTACCATCAGAACAGCTGTGTTGCTGTTACCCAAAGGTGAAGTTATGGTCCACATTTGCGGGTTAGTGCCTCCCCCACCAGCCTGTCCATCCATTGTCTGAGACAGAAAATAATCTCTGATTTTGGCTCCCGATCTAAGAACCTCAAAACAGGTGTCACTTTACCTGAGACCTCTTACAAGCTTCTCTACACAGCGTCATCTCCATGGTAACGGCAAGAGCGTTGGAAAAGTGCAGAGGGTACCTGCCAGAAAGCTGTATCAGTCACCCCAACTTTTGGCCAGCCAGCAAAACCTTCACACAGTTTCTGTCAGCCACAGAGTGTAATATTTCCTTCCACATGCTGTTTATTACCATGGCTGGCTTTATGACATCATTGTATAAATCACATGCATGCAAGCATGGAAGTGCAAGGTTGGTATGTCAAAAGGACAGAATTTGACAGGTAAAAATGTAGACTTGCATAAAGTGTCTGGTGAAGCAAACGGCTATGCCATTCATAATTCTCCTTTATTTATCAACAAGATATTAGAGATCATCAACAATAATACCTCAGTCAGAATTAGTGTACACTTTTAGCCTTATCCTTAGCCTTAGCCTCACCTAATACGCTAACCAAATCAACCTATATATCTATAAATACACTTTAGGCAATAGGCCTACATAAACAGGGACTCCCCATTTCTTCTGTGTCATGAGGTATTAATCATTCAACCATTCATGGAAAGGATCCCTGGCTAGTAAGACATCAAGGAATCAAGGAATTTATTTGTCTCATGCATTGAAACATGTTAGTATCAGTTATATTTAACAGGATTTAAAAACAATCAAAATGCTTTTTATTAATTCAAAGCTTTTAGAAAATCTCTTAATTTGCAGAGCTTGTAAGCAGCCAATGCTTTCTAAGTAGCAAGTGACCTCACGTGGTTGATACTGAAGGTGTCATGTGCAACAGCTTGATTGCTATACCTTGATTAGGTTCAACCAGGTGATGTAATTTTTTACAATGACAGTTTACAAGTGATTTTCTAAACTTTTGCTAAAACCAAAAACACTTGAGTTTCACCTTTATGTAACTGATGCCAACATCAATCTTGTAAGGCCAACATGTGTTACTAGCCATGGATCCCTTTAACAAAAGTAGGCATTTCAAGTTTGCCCTGCACAAAGCAGCACAGGCATAGAGTGGAAAATATTAACAGCAAAAGGAAGCTTAGTGGACTTTCTGATGGTGAGAGCATTTTAAAAAAATCTCTGGCAGCCTTGTCATGCAAAAGTGCAGAGGATTGGATTGCATGTCATCCAAGATCAACCTCAAAGTGAGTGTAAAGGATTCCGGATATTCACTTGCTTGCACATTTTACACATTATTCACTTGTGTGGTTGACATGGTGACCACCTACAGTTGGAGCAGAACAGGACTGACCAGTCTGCATTCCATCTCCGAGACGACTACAGAAAGGCACCAGATTGGTAGGAGTGTTTATTCCTGGGAAGTCTTGAACAGTTTGCCACTTAGTTCATCAGCATGAGAAAGACCTAATCACAGGAGAGACTTTTTTTAGGAGAAAAAAAAGACTTAACAGTACATTCCATAGATATTTACTTATGCAAAGGATCAAATCTATCCGCATACTACTGAAGTGTGTTTATATACACCATGTGCCCAATGCAGATTTGTCATGACTGAGATAAGGGACTACATTTTTGTTCAAATTATTTTGCCTTGAATTAATAACTAAAAACGGGAATTTTTTTAGCCCATCTGTTAAGTTACATATTTCTGCTTTAGATACCATGACCACGAGGACCAAACCATAATAGCAATAGAACGTTAACCCAGGACCAATGTAAGTCAAAAGCGTAAAGGTCACCTATTATCTACCACGGAAATTCATATAACAGGTATGCTGCGATATAGTTTGGTTAAACTAGGTTTCCAGGAGTTAATTTTGCCTTGTATTAGACCTTTATTTTGTTGACCAGTGACTGTTCTATATGCTATACTGGGAATAGGCTAGTTTCAGGCTACCCGAACCTGAAAAAAATATGTAAGGAAAATACCACTGTTATTTTTGGAGTGCCAGTGCCTCTCCTTTTCTCTTTCTGATTGTGATGCTTCTTAAGAGGCTCACCTTTGACCTTGCCACAGCCTCCACGTGACATCACAGGCATCCCATAGTTCTCACGAGAGATTTCCCTCACCGTGGCCAGTAAATGACCAAATTTTCCCTGTGACCCAAATCTTGTCAGTGAACGCACATGGCACAAATATCCCTCTGCACAAGAGGATTCCTGATCTTCTTATCTGAATCCCACTCAACTAGCGTCTCTCAGTTAGCATAATGACCCAAGCCACCAAGCTAAGGGTTAGACTGTATATTCTATGATCTTATTAAATGTTAATATGATAGCCTAGATGTCATGTCATATGATTCTGTGGTTATGCTTATAGGTCTGTTGAGATGACGTGAGATGTGATTGGCCTCATGCTTGCTTTGAAAAGTACTGTATAAGACCTGCAAAATATCTCCAGCATTTATCCATATAGTAAAGATGGTCATGGTAATAAATATTCATTCAAAAAGAAGTACAATATACATTTAGAGTATATATAAGAGAGAATATATTAACATTAGATTGTATATGCTATATATAGAACATTGAATGTATATATGCCATATCAAGTCAACTAAGTTCCTTCTATGCTTTAAACCTCTTTATGTATAATGACTACTTACTACTAGTTAGTAAGCCAGTTGTTCAGTGATAACCAAAATAATGTTCAGGTGATGGCTAGTTCTTAAGTTAATGTGGTGGTCATATTAGTATGTAAGTAAAATTAATGTATTTTCACAGCACATTTAAACACAGTCTACTCTGACCAAGATGTTAAAGTGTTGTACAGAGTATAAAGATAAATGAAAATAGACACTAGGCATATATGTATAGATATATATATATATATATATGCCTAGTAAGAGACAAACACATAATTACTGATATGACAGGGCAAAACAATTAAAAAGTAGGGAATGCTAATGTGAAAACGTGTGGTTTAAGCTGGATTTAAAGACAGTAATAGAAGGGGAATTTCTAATGTCAGCTGGCAGAAGGTTCTACAGCCAAGGACCAGCGACCGCAAAAGCTCTGTCACCTTTTAGCTTAAGGCAGGACCAGGGGACATGAAGAAGACCTTTGCTGGAAGAACTGGGAGCCTCATGGGGTTGAATGACAGCAGCTGTATAGTTGGGGGCCAAGCTATGAAGAGCTTTAAACACCATTAACAGGATCTTAAATTGAATCATAGACTGGACAGGAAGCTAGTGCAATAAGGCTAGGACAGGTGTGATGTGCTCACGTTTTTTGGTGTTAGTAAGCAGCCTAGCCGCTGCATTTTGGACCATTTGAAGCCATGACACCAGTGGTTAAGACCAAAATAGAGGGAGTTACAGTAATCTAAGCGTGAGGTTATTAAAGCATCAATGACTTTT
Organism: Tenualosa ilisha; assembly: GCA_015244755.2. Taxonomy (NCBI): domain Eukaryota; kingdom Metazoa; phylum Chordata; class Actinopteri; order Clupeiformes; family Clupeidae; genus Tenualosa; species Tenualosa ilisha. The sequence continues at coordinate 4,229,892 of PYXC01002194.1, forward strand.
TCAAGGTCATTGTATGACAGAACAGACTTAAGTTTTGCAATGATCCTTAATTTGTAGAAACTAATCTTTACAACAGTTACATTACAGTTATTGTCCATTTAGCCAAGGAAGGAAAGACTTCTTGCCGGGTTTCTTATAATAGGCCTATTCTTTGTTTTAAGAATTCCTCATAAGTGCTGAGTGAGACGACATTATCCATCATTATTATCCACATTATCCATCTCAAAATTATAACACTGCTTAAAATACTGTCATGGGTGTAATTTTTCTTCTACCCCTGAAAGCTCTTTAAAAAGTGTTTTCCTTTTCCTTGGTGACTTGTCTTGATATACTCAATTTGATATGTGCATCTTAAATGTTTTGTGCTTGATTCAGGCCAGTCAAATGTCTATATGCTTCAACGTGGAGTTTCGGTTTGATATTGATTTCTTGCCTCCATGGATACAGCACTGAGTAATTGCTAAGAAAGGTGTGTTCCGAGTTGGCAGGTAAACTGGAATGTTTCTTGCACTCTGAAGGCGTAGAATCTGTTTGCCTCACCTGTCGACTCACAAAGGAGAGAGGCTAGGCTATTTCAAGGGGAGGAGGCGGAGGCGGGAGGCCATTTTATTCCACGAAATTGAGCATAATTTACACACGAGGAGGAACGTTTCGCTATGAGCCTATAAGTAGGCTATGCTTATTTTGTTACATCGACGCTGCCGTGAACAATGACGCATTAATAATTCTTCTTGAGCAGGATAACGCACAAAGATAACAAAATGAAGAAAGGGTTTTTAGGTAGAAAGAATCAATCCCTCTTCGACACCACCGTCCAAATGAAGGACGTGGAAATAGGTAAGTGGTATTATGCTTAATCCTAATTACTTTACAGTTTAATGACACCGAAGCTGTGAAGTTAGTACGCTATAAGTTAATGAACGAGCGCGACTTTCGCACCTGACCAAAGTGGCCATGTTGGGAATTCTGCGCTCCAAGTGGTGGGGTCCAGTGCCCGTGGGGCACTGTGGGCTAAAAACGGGATTTTTTTTAGTCCATCTGTTGAGTTACATATTTCTGCTTTAGATACCATGACCACGAGGACCAAACCGAAATAGCAATAGAACGTTAACCCAATGTAAGTCAAAAGCGTAAAGGTCACCTATTATCTACCACGGAAATTCATATAACAGGTATGCTGCGATATAGTTTGGTTAAACTAGGTTTAGGTTTAGTGTGGCTCTTTGAAAAAGAGAAAAACAACATGAACGACCCATGTCAGGTTAGTTCTTTGCATTTAGTCATAGTGGTTGTAGTTGAGGCAGTAACAGTTTGTGTTAGGCTACTGCAATAACCCAAGTATGTTTATGCTGGTACACTGAGTCTTATTCCGTCCAGCAGGGGTCCAGTTCTGAAGCATAAGGTACTGACCTATTGTCGGCATTTTAATGGAAATATTTCCACTCCTCTTCACTTAGTGAATATTTGCATTAACAATAATATGCAAATATGATCCTGAGAAAAGAGCTGACATGAGTGATGTAATAATTGAATTTTTTCGGGCTTACCAGAGGAATATTTTTAATAGAGGACTATTTCCTTTTTGTCTGGATTAGTGGTGTCCATAGGCTTTATTCGTGAACCTGCGCATTCAGTTTGTCTAAATACGTAGGCTAAAACAGTATCAGGAAAGTTGTACAAAAATACCTCGCCTATACAAATCAGGTTTGTCCGTAACAGAGATAGCTATCAACCTGTAGAGGAACATTCATCCCGTTGACATGTGGGCGAAATATATTCTGTGCATAGGCCAGACTTGGTTTCAAATCACTGAAATTCTTACAACGATGATGTTTGCATACCGAAATGTTACTAGCAACAGCAGACTCATGGACAATGACTTACTAGTTTGCAAAACATTTGAAGACAGATTGGAATTATGAAGGTCTAATGGCTTTTATAAAAATCAAAACGCACAAATTAAACCCTGAAGTCACCGAAGGTCCTCTTGAAGATCAAAGAGAGTAAAGGACAGCAGTAGGGCAGTGTTTATCAGGCTGTATAGTTGGTTTGTGGTTGTTGATTGGTGATGATAGGCTACTTCTGCACAAGGTCAGATAGAGTGGGCCAACTGTGTTAACAGTCTTTGTTTTCAATGCTTTATCAGCCTCATCAACATAGGCTTTCAGTGACTGTGTTGTTCCATTTTTAACCTACATGGATGTATTTTCAAATATATAAAATGTATTATGTCACATTTTGTAGCATAATGAATGTCTTTTACAGTGAATAACGCCAACCTTATTGTAATGATTTCTTTTCTCGTCACTCCATCTGCATTTAAGTGCATTACATTACAGCAAGTAAACTATCCCATAAGGAGTGTTTTTAGATATGGGTTTGAAGATTACACATGAAGTTCAGAACACTAAATGTGTATTGGCATTGTTTGTTGTTACTCTTTCAGGTCATGTGGTGTTGGATTCAAACAACTTAAAGTCAGTGAATCTAGAGTCAGGCACAGCTAAAGTTCGATCTAGACCCACAGTTAATTACTTCAACTCACACGCGGTATGTATAAATCTTAATTAACTTTACTTTCTACACATAGAAAAGAATTATGCTTCATGTTTAGTTTATATTGTGATAATTGTGAATTTTGTAAAACAACTGGTTCATTGTTTTCAAGGCAAGGTAGGCCACAATGCAAAGTGCAGCATTGCTTCAAGGCTTCACCCTCCACCTGTGTCCGGCTCTTTCTTTGAAGCTGAATTTGAATTTTCCCCTCAATGTGCCCTTTGTCGTCTGAGGCAGCCCTCTCTTGACCAGTAAAGAATGCCTCTGTGATCACTGATATTTGTGTGGTGATCTCAGGGGCAGGCCCTCAAGCAAGTGTTTCAGTTTTCATTAACTAGCACTGCTGAAGAACCTTTTTTGTACAGAGATCCTTTTTTAATCTGTTCAGTGTGAAAATTGTATATAGTGTGACAGGAGAATGGGATAGTAATAAAGCGTATTTCTATGTGTTACTAGTTGTTGTGTGGGAAGGTAACATTAGGTGCCTGCCTGGAATATAAAATTGCAAGAGTGACCAATGTATACCTATTCACTGTTGTATGTGTTCTAGTTCTCTTGTTTTAAAGTGTATATTTCTGGCTTTTTGCCATTACTGTGATAGGACAGTGAAGGAAGACAGGAAATGAGTGGGAGAGAGAGAGATAGGGCAGGTTTGGGAAATGACTGCAGGTCAGATTTGAGCCTGGGTCTCTGTGACCACCTGTCCATCTGTGCCACAGGTACTGTATCACAGTTGGGCCACAGTGTCCCAGTGTACTTAAGTCCCTTTGTTATTCTTTCCCTTTGTAAAATGCTCAGATAATATCATCTCATTTCATCATTGCATCTTGTTTTCCTTTTACATTTAAGTAGGCAGTGTTGTCCATTTACTTACTGGTCTTGAGTTTATTCCTTGAGAGCCATCAGACTGCACATTTTGAAATACAAAATATCTGAGCAATGTTCAGGTGAATTAAATTTTTTTTTACATATATGGCTCTCTCAAGCATAGTTTTTGTCCCCATTTCTGTCCCCCTCTCCTTGGTCTTCACCGTCCGTTGCTCTTTCTGTGGTGATGTCCCAGTCTGCATACCTGACATGTGACACACCCAGTGCCATAAGGGTTGAACCTCGCTGACTTTCACTCTGTGTATGACAGGAGCTGACAAAGAGAAATACCTTAGTCTAAGCTGACAAGGAAAAAAGAGAGAGAGAAGACAGTGATGGGTCTCGATGCAGTTGCACCTGCTTTCTAGTCCTCACTTAGCAGATTGTAGATATGACCAACTGCATACAATCTATACGGGTTACTTTACTTTTGTCACATGTGTGTTCGCCTTAGGGTTGAACTCCAATACACTGGCAGTCCATCACTGTTAAAATGTCAGCAGCACTGGATGTTAAATCAAAGTCAGTTGTTATCACATAAGTGGTGGCGGTCGAATAGGACGAACTTACCTTTAATGCCTTTGTTTATTTCTTCAGTTCACCACTGCCTAAAAGGAACAGGAACTTTGTTATGTACACAGAGTGTGTTATTCAGTAGGCAGGTGTGTGTGTGTGTGTGGGCTCACACACATCACACAAACCTGTTCATGGGGAGAAATCAGTAGGCTAGCAGGCATTCAGAGCCCAAGGTGTGTTCATTTGAAGTGAGGTATGAAGAGGGTGAAGAATGAGAATGCAGAGAAATTTCAGAGCCAGAATGTAACAATTACACCGTGGCACAGACGTAGAGTAGAGGTGAGAGTGCATTGTAGGGAGAAATAAGGCCCAATTCTGACTTAGGGCATCTTAGGGATTGTGTACACGTATCATTATATTTTTAATATTCTGTTTAAAAATACCTAGATAGAGTACATGTGAACAAGCCCTTAATGCAATTGTGATTACGTCATTAACACATAGCTTTGTTGCTTGCAACCTGATGGCTATACTGGCTTTTGGCCTTCATAAGTCGTCATTGTCTTAAAATATCAAGATTTTAAGGTGTGCTTTATTGTCATCAAAACAAACCCTGTCGAATTCATGGGTGTATCCTGTATTATTCCAGTAGAGTGTTTTAGATCTTTGTTATGTTGTCGGGTGTTGTTTAGGCGTGGCTGTCTCACAGTCTGCAGTGTATTAATCATCATGATTTCACGACAATGATGCAAGATGACCCATTATCCTTAATGTGCACAGCTTTTTCAGTAATATGTGAAATATGTGGAAAACCTGTGTTGATGTGTTGGAGCAAAATTATTTTCTGCAGTATAGGAAACAGGTTTGTTCACCACATGTTTTGCTGTCTTGCTAAAAACTCTTCAGCTGAAAAAACAATAACAATCAGTGGCATAATTTCTAGTTCTCTCTCACTGCCTTTCTACCCTTTCTGTCAGTATTTAACTAGTCTGAGTGTCTAACAGGGAAAAAGTAAACAATCTTTGTACTGCCCTCTCAGAACTATGATGCTGTGCAAGGCTTTGCCGTTCCGACTCCGAAAGTGCCTGTCCTTCCCCCCATGAATGGGCCACAGACAAATGGAACAGGTTAGCTCATGACTTCAAAAACAAATCAACAAAATGTAAACCTGACTGGCTGGGAAATTCTATCGTATGACTACAGGTTATACGTTTCTGAAATGGCATACTGCCATGCTACATAATGCTACAGCCCCAGTACACAGTGTTACACACACTACTAGTACATAGTAATTTGTTTAATCTTGGATGGTGTTGTTAAACGATGTTTGGCATACCAACACTGGCCACAATGAAATCACATTTGAAATGTAATGTCCTTAACACTGACTGAATCCCAATGTTTACATGTAGGACATAGGCCCTGAAACCTCAAAAAATTACCTGGCATGAATCACCCACTCATGAAGTTGATTCATGTCAGGTAAGTGATTGAGGGTTCTGAGAGTTTTCTCATTATTAATGTGTTGTTTACATAATCCATATGGAAAATCATAAAGAGTACCTTACCAATGAAATGTATTCATGAGCAGTCAAGCCCCAATCTGTCTTCTTCTGCTTGCACAGGAAGCCCCTGCAGCTTCACAATGGTGGCCTTATTGCTGTTGAAGATGAGGATGGAGAAATATTTATCCCTCCACCTCCGCTGGCAGCACCTCCTCCACCTCCCCCTCAGTTCATCCCACCATCACCAAAGTTAATCCGACCCCCTTCTTTATATGGAGACTTTGAGGTCCCACCAGAACTGGCTTCTCTTCAACCACCACCAATGCCTGCTCCTAAACCTCCTACAGTTGCTCAATCCCAGGACATTAACTTTGCTACATTGAAGCGACCATCAATACCCCCTCCAGAGCCCCCTTCTGAGACATCTAGTACAAACAGTGCCAAATATTCACAGCCTATATACACATCTCTGAGTGATCCTTCTGATGTACCTGAATGCCCACCGTTCACCCCACCTCCACCACCAGTGGTAAAACAACAGCCTCCCCCAGGGCCCCAAAAGACCCCAAAGGCACCGCCACCAAAGCCTGTCCGGATGTCCTCTATTCCAACCCTTGATGTTCCATCTGCCTTAACCTCTACACCTGCTCCTGTGCCTTCAAGCTTCAATCCACAGAACACAGCCAAAGTTTACAGCATACCTAAGACCACTATTCTGAGTGGACGCCAGGACCGAGATGTGAGACCCAAGTCAATTCTCCTTCTGGAGGACTCCTCAGGTGACTCTGTGCGGGTCCATGTCAATGGCAGTGGCTCCACGACCCCAAGCCCTGCTCAGACACCATTACCTCCAGCTAAGCCGGCGCGCAGGGCAAGCACTAACACTCAGCTAGAGAAAGACGTGAAGGACCTCCAAGACAACTTGACAGCCACTTTACCAGGCCAAGACAACGCTGTGCCTTCAGTCACACCAAAAACTCAGACAGTTCCTAATGTCATTCCAGTCCCTCCACAACCAGCAGGGACACCTCCTAAAGTTTCTCCCAAATTACAAAAAGTGCTGGCGGCTCCTGCTCCACAAGAATTAAGTCAGACAAAGCTTCAGGAGGACACGCAAGAAAAACCCCGTCAGTATAGCCCTCTGTTGACCAAAAAATTAAACAACATCAAAGCAAGTGAGAGTTCAGGGACAAGAGAAAGTGTCACTTCCCCATTGGCCCTGCTGATGGCTGCTAAGGAACGAGAGCGGCAACGCTCAAATTTGTCCCGAGAGAACAGCACCAAGAGCAGCCAATCCTTGGAGCTACCTGCCCAGGCAACTATTCAGCCAAGTGAATCAAAACCCAACTCTTTCACAGTAATCCCCAAGTCCTCCTCATCCTCATCACTTAACGTGCAAGAAAGACTGCCCGTGGAGCATCTTCCTGCTAAGGCAGCAGTTCCTGTACAGCCCCAAGCTCCAGTGCAGGTGACCCAACCACAGATGAGAACTCCTGTTAAGCAAGAACCAAAGCCCCCTGTGCCCACCTCCACGGCATCATCAAATTCCCTTAGCAATGTTCAGAAGAAAGTTTTAGAAAATCAGGATACTAATCCAGCTCAAGCCCCCTCCAAGGTCCAAGATATAGAAGATGGGGATGACTTTTGTGAACCTTTCATTCCTCCACCACCAGAGTTTGCAAATTCAGACCCCGAGGATGGTCCTCCAAGCACGCCACCTCCTGATCCTAGCACAAAAGTAGCCTTACCACCACCAACAAGAAAAGCTCCAGCAGTGGTGCCACCACCACCAACAACAACAAAAGCTCCAGCAGTGGTGCCACCACCACCAACAACAAAAGCTCCTGCAGTGCCACCACCAACAACAACAACTAAAGCTCCGGTAGTGGTGCCACCACCACCAACTACAAAAGCTCCGGCAGTGGTGCCACCACCACCAACAACAAAAGCTCCGGCAGTGGTGCCACCACCACCAACTACAAAAGCTCCGGCAGTGCCACCACCAGCACCACCAACAACAACAACTAAAGCTCCGGCAGTGGTGCCATCACCATCAACAACAAAAGCTCCGGCAGTGCCAGTGCCACCACCACCACCACTACCACCACCAGCAGCAGCGTCCCCCATCAACCCTGTGTCTACGACAAAGGGACCTCCCACTGCCCAAAAACCAAAGCCATCAACCACACCCAAACTCGTGCCATCGCAGAGTGAGTTGAAAGCCAAGCTCGCTCAGCAGACCAAGCCAAAGCTTACTGAAAATCTACCCTCGACGCCCACATCTGCCAGCCAGGCTACTCTTCTCAGCATCCTGCAGAAGAAAATGTTGGAGATGGATCCCAAATTGTCAGTTCCGGTTAAAGAGGCTGATAATGGCACAGATGATTGGGGCACTGCACAATCTGATGAGGAAGAGGGGATTCCGGCCCCACTCAAATCTACTCCTAAAGCAAAGAGCGCCGCCTTTCCACCACAGACAAGTCGAGCCCTGGATATGCGGGAGCTTGAGACCAGAGTGGCCCAAAAGGCGGTGGGAAATGTAGCTGCAGCATCAAAATCACCTACAAGGTAAGCCTTGTGAAGTTACAGTAGTGTTTTAATGGAAACGGTAGTCTTTTAATGGAAATAAAAGCTATCATAAAAATAGTTGGACATTTCCAATGTATTGGAAGCATTGCACATTCAGTTTTAAATCAAACCACTAACAACCATTTGATCACCCTGTTATACATGAAACAGACAGGAATCTTACACAATTTAAATAAGCTAGAAAAGCACTCAGAGAACACAGACCTCCGACATGGCAATTTAACGTCACTGACCCAATATAAATTCCAGACGATGTTATGGATCACCACCAAAATTGAATCGTCTGTTCCTTGTCCTAATACCCATGTTGTCTGAAAATGTCATCCAAATCTGTGCAGTACTTTGAGTTATCTTGCTCAGACAGACAAAAACAGTGAAAACATAACCTCCTTGGCGAAGGTAATAAACAAAGGTAGTGTCAGACTTTGTCACTTCAAACACAACATTTACAGCACTTTAGATTACTTAACATTTACTTCAGTAACAATTTGTTCTTGATAGCTACTACTAATCTGTACTGCATGGAACAGGTATTGTACTGTAGCTCATGGTGACCAAACTACACTCCACAGTTTTTGTGAATTTTCAGAATTGCATTTTGATGTCACTTTTGAGGTCAGACGATTGAGTTGGTCATTTCATTACCTCAATCCTTTTTGTCTGGAATCAGGATGTAGTGTGATTACAAATGTGCTTAGGCCTGCTGTCATGTTGAAAATGTCTGGGGAATGTTTTTTTCGGGTCTAGTGGTTGTTAACAAAACATCAGTTGACACTCTATTCAAGTTATTTTTAGGACAATTGTCATGGTATAAGGATGTTTTTCATTTACATCTTTGTGTTGATGAAATGCCAACTTAAGTGGCATATGACGACAAACTTCACATATTCTAACTAAACTATGACATTAATCAGGCCCAACACCATGGGCCTTGAAACACATGAATAAGCATAATTTAGTTTTTTGCCGTAAAGCAGTTCTCAAAGTTGGTGCCATGAAGGTCATCCAGGGGTGCCACAAAATATTTTTTGAATTTTGAATTTGATTGTCATCTATAACAATTTCATATCCATTTACATGTCTAAATTACTTTCAGTTGGTTCTTCTAAATGGGCAGTTGTCATTTTATCTAGCTAGTTAGATATTTTTGCAAATCACCATTGGTATGAATATGGAACGTTTAGAGAAAGAAAAAGAATGAAAGAAACAACAATCTTGACAGGAGAAAAGTCTCCTGCTGTTGAGCAGCAGTAGATTCAGGAAGAGCACCAAGGCTGCCTGACCTACAAACTCAGGTTGGTGAAGAAAGTCGTTACCTCCTTAATCTAGCTCTGTGGCTCTTAAATAAAATCCTCCTTGATATCCTTCAAAAGTACTTAACAAGAGTTAATTCTTTCACACAAGAGGCCACTACATATAGCGCCTTGTGCAAAAATGAGACCCTTTGAGAATACAAAGATGAGAAGGGTGAGCTCTTACATAGTAATGGATATTCCCAGTGCTATAAGTGGAAAAAAAATAAGTGCTAATGTCTTTGAATCACGCTTGATGAGGGCAATTATGTCTATAAATTTAAATTGCAATATAGATTTCTGTCAGTCTCTAAAATTAATTATGAACATTTCTAACCATAGTGTAAATTAGGCAGTATCAATTTGAATAATGATAAATATTATGTTAAATGTTGTTGGTGTTGTTGTAAGTGCTGTTCTAAAAGATGGTGGGATTATAGCCTAATAAAGTCGCATGGCACAATTATGCAAAATGAAAAGGTAGACCTTAACTTGGGGATGCAGTGGATGAAAGAAAAATGTTGATAGGGGTGCCTTGAGCTCAAAAAGTTTGAATGTAAATGGGTTGATTTGTAATTGAATGTGTAATCCTTCCACTACATTATCTTATATTTACACTTAGTTCACTTTATAAATGCACTACTATTTTGTGAGCACAACTGCATGAACCAATGGCATAACTTTAATCCTGTGTAATTGGGTCTGTGTGAGGGCCCATGAAACATTTTTGCACCGACACCGGACAAACAAATGTATGAAAATGAATCTTTGTGTTACAAATAAAATAATTGTTTCATGTGTTATTTATTGCAGTAATGCATCATCCAAACAGTCTTACGGTATGACATTCACGGTGCGACCAGGGACTAAACAACCCATCACTATTGTCAGTAAAGGAGACTCATAAGGACCATTTTCACTAAGACTGTAATAGAAAAGAAAATCACCGAGACACACCAGTGCCTTATGATGATGACGACTAACTGTGAGCACTTTCCTCTTTACTTTGGCACGGGTAAAAGAACTCATGAACGTGCCTGGTTTTTTTTTTGTGTTTTTTTTTTCTTTTCTCCAGCCCTCAAACAATCTGCCAATGAAACAAACAGCAAGGCTTTTTTCCAGTTGACAGTTAACCTTCTGTGCTTTCAGTGTCACATTCCAGTCTCTGTTCAAGTGCTAAAGTCCTTGGAGTGTCTGACTTGTCTTGACTAACATGGCTACCAACTCCAGCACGTTCTGCAGTCTTCTCAGTCACCATTGAGCGTTGCCTTGTTGTTTTAACCCATTGATGAACTAGTTTGTTTTTTTTTTGTTTTTTCAGTTGTGCGCAGACTGTTGAGTCTGTATATCTACAAAATTTTACAGAAATTAAAAGCGTCATATATTCCAAGATATGAACTTTTTCAGGACGCTGAATACTAGTCATTTTCCTATTTGAAATATGCGTATTTATGTTGAACCCGATGTGAATTTATCATTTACAGTAACACTGTATTTTATCATAGGTCACCCATTCCTCAATGCAGGGTGGCAAAAAAGATTATTAACAAAGCTGTATTTTTTGGATTGCCTGTAAACAACTGCCATGCGCCTTAAAAACCTGCTGGCACCTTCCTATTAATCTCCAGTCATGCTGTATCATTGTACTGAACTTTGATAAGAGAGCTTCTGAGAATGTAAATACTGTATCTGTCTCACAGTGAAAACATGTAAATAGTCTGATACTTGGATGTGAAGGTTAATGGCTTTGTGGGTATGGACAGTACATGTTACAAGCCACAGTAATGCCCCACTATGCCTTGCATGTTATAAATAACTTATGTACTATAAATATGATTTGTAATATGATTGACTGTATTTACTTACAGCATAACCCTCAGATTAAAAGTGACCCAGAGTGGACAACCAGTGCTTTCTTTTTTGCGATTAAATTTCTGCTCAAAACTTACAATGAGAAACATTCCCAGAGACAGAGAGTAGTAAGCAGACAGATCAGCGTCACCTAGAGAATAGAAGCTTTCAACAACTGGGATCGTGTCCAGTTATTTCAGTGTATGACATACTTCCCCACGCACATTTACAGACATGCACTCAAGATTTGAAACCCTATAAATGTACAAAACCGTTGTAAATGACAGCATTGGATGTGTATGAAATAAAAAAATAAAAAATAATCTACGAGTGAGAATGACCCTGTACAGAAGTATACCCAGACTGTTGAGCTTAGTCAACAAATGACTGATACCTGGCATGAGTGCTATATAATGGACACCCTTCAAAAGTACTTAACAAGAATTAATTCTTACACACAAGAGGCCACTACATACAGCCTTGTGCAAAAATGAGACCCTCTGAGAATACAAAGATGAGAGGGTGAGCTCCTACGCAGTAATGGATACTCCTTTAGCTGTAAATAACTATATAATTGTTATGATTAACTCTTAAACCCAGTATTCACCAAGCTGTACAAATACAATCCGTGTAACGTTACAAAGTGTTCATAATCACATTGATTTGCATAGGTCTAACTGTTTAAAGAGTAATAACTGCATCCTTTTAGTTTTGTTATAGTGTAAACCCTCTCAGCGAAAAATATCAGAATGTGTAATAATAATATGTAGTAAAGACTGTTTTACTCTTCCTAAAGGCACTGATGGCATCTTTGCATTATGCTAAATAGTATTGTTCTATATGAAGCCCTACGCAACTCCATACAAGCTTTCATAATAATAACAGTGTCTTTGAATCACGCATGATGAGGGCAATTATGTCTATAAATTCAAATTGTTAAACAGACTTCTGTCAGTCTCTAAAATGAATTATGAACATTTCTAACCATTAACGTTGTCTTTGATAACACTTTGTGTACACTGGGTTTAAGCACATGTTCAACAATGCATCTCACCAGGTTGATTACATTAAGTCAAGCCAGCTGTTTTCATCTGCCAGATAGATCAGTTATCAAAAGTAAAGGGAACTGTAAGGGGATCTGTAAAGACAGCAGTGAACCAAAATTAACGTCTTGTAAATGTAAAAAATTCTTTGCACAAAATCCAATTAGCTTTGTCAAATTTGTCAAATTCATTTTTCACCCAGGGGCAAGCCTTATAAGGTGGGGTGGTGGGGAAGTGCATTTAGGTAACCAGTTAACCATTATGTCTTTGCAGTTTTTTTAAACGCTTCCATATGAGCAGACCTCAAACTAGACACTGATTTCTACTGAATGAGAGCTGTGTTCATGTTTCTTCCACCGGACACCCCCTGACTCTCCCTTCCTGGATGACTCTAGGCTTGGGAGGTTGGTTGTGACTGGCTAATGTTGTGGTGGAGAACCTGGTGGTCCCAGCCCACTGTCGTGAGGGTGTCCAACCCACCGGTGGCCCAGCATGACCCACGAACAAAGTCCTGGTGCCTTGTGTCTCTAAATCTACAAGTACGAAGAGGGAAAGACAGAGTGAGTGAGTGAGGTGAATGACACAGGGGGCACAATGATAATACCCATTACACGTAGTCATGGGTCATTGGCACTTGACAATATTTTAAGATGTACACTATAGCAATAACATGGTAAAGAATCAAAAGAATCAAAAGTCACATATATTCCGAGAGGCAGGGATACTAGGACAATTATTGTTCAACAGCTGAACTAAGATATCAAACAGTATTGGACTTTTCACATGCAAACTATCAGCATTTTCCCACAATGGGCCTGACAGAAGGTATTTACTTTTCAGACACACAGGTCATGTGCAGAGTGTTGTGGTTTTAGGAGGGCTTCCAATATTGACTCACATTTCTCTGAACTCTGCGTTCACCACGGCAACCGTACAGTCATCACTAGTGGAGGCTAGCAGTGGGGCACTGTCAAACAAGATATAAAAAAATTATATAAAAAATAAAAATATATATTATATTATTATATATTATATATATTATATATTAAATATATGTATAAAAACTATACATAATCTAAAATATTTAAATTTTAAAACAGCACTGCCAGTGAACCAAATGATTACCGAATAAGACACTGAATTCCTATTGCTGTTGGAGTAAAGGCAAGTAGTGATGCGTCACAAAACAAAAGGCAATACTCCAGAAATAAAAATGACACTAGAAGCTAAAAGTGAACAATAACAAATAGGTCCTCAGGCAGAGAGGTCAGCAGTTAAACTGCCATAAGGCAAGTTTGGCCACAGTACAGACTACAGTGGAGTCAAGGGTGGTGATGATGGTGGTGTGTACCTGTGGGAGGAGAAGGTCAGGCCGGTCACCCTGCGCCTGTGGGTGTTCAATGTCTGAGTCTGTTCTGAGGTCTGCAGGTCCTTCACTGTAACCCTGCCCAACTCATCACCTGCGCATCAACACATTTATTTTTTTTGTTTAATCCACCAATTTGAATCCCATTAAATTTGTACATGGACAATAGCTGAATCCAACCAATGCCCCTAAGCTCCAAGTCTAGATGCCTTTTAAGAGTTAACTGACATTAATCAAGTTCATGATTGGCTGGTTTATGTCAGGTGTTTGAAGTTTCAGGGCTTGGGATTGGTGGTGGGGGGGCGGCATTATGATGTTTACCATAGACAACCGTGCTGCTTTGCCGTGGGTGCCATGATGCTGTGGTAGGCGAGCAGCTGGGAGACACAAGGTCTGTATAGAAAAAAAAAAAAACACACTTGATAAGCCAAAATAGACAGACTAACAGACTAATAATAAAAGCATTTACATTTCATTTCTAACTACAGGTGCACTGTAAGACCACAGTCTAAAACTACACTAGACACTCTGTAGTAAGTCATGAGTATGGAGAGACTACACAATATAATGCTGATAGCTGATGACAGGTGGTTGGGGACTGAAAATGCTTACCTAGCCGAGTTGCCGGTTTTGGTTTTCTACGATCCCATAAAAGAAGCCGGCCATCCTAGAAGAAACAAAAACAAGGATCACGCTAAAGCCCCAGAGCCCCAGACCAAGTAAACTCTTTAAGCCACAGCAGGTCTCTACTTTCACTTTCATCAAAAACAAAAATTTGCTGTGTGTTAATTTAAAACTTGGCTACGGGCTCAAGCTTGTATGTGAAGTTCAGGATCCCAGCATCTGAAAGAATGACTGCCACCATCTTGTGGCTGGATGTGTAATGTGTAAACCCACTAAGGATTTGAAAAAGCTCATGAAATATTCACTAAAGTGTGTGTGTGTGTGTGTGTGTGTGTGTGTGTGTGTGTGTGTGTGTGTGTGTGTGTGTGTGTGTGTGTGTGTGTGATGGGGCACTCCCATTCAGCTCTGTATTGCATCAGCACATGACCTACAAAGGTGCTGATATCTTATGTCTCACCTGGCCACAGGAAAGGAGAAGGGCTTCCTCTGAGGGGCTGCAGGCCACGCAGCTGACAGGCATAGTGTGTGCTGCAGTCAGAGATCACATTAGGGCAAATCAATGAGCTTATGCTCCCTCTTACACAACAGGATTGATAACTGGAGAAATGAACAATATTTCCCTAAGATCTTGCATAGAAATCAATAAGAAATAGAAACCAAGAATTCAACAGCCTAGACTACACCTATATACAAGCACTGTGCCTGACCTCTGTAGTAAAACCGATTGTAATAATGAGCGAAATACTAAGGCTAATACTACAAAATGCTAAGGTTATGTTAGCAACATGTATGCAGGATTAAAAAACATCTCTGGATCTGGTACCAAAGACATGAAGAGTCATGTGTTAACAGCTTCAAACGCTATGACCAGTGTAAACACAGTGACCGTGTATTATGCTTCATCCTAAGCTCCACTCATGCACAGCCTACACCAGCTTATGGCAAACAAACTTCTCTGCACCAAAATAGCCGACACTAACTGGCTAAAGCTAAACCCCTAAAGCCCAACCATCTGATGCTAAAGCAGAAGATTTCATAAGCAGGGTAATAAACATTCAAAATGATAAGCTGCGATAAAAGGCTGTTGTGATAGTGTGTTGGAATTGTGAGATGTGTGGAAACTTTAACAAGCATATGGCTTTCATGTCTCATATCTTACCATGATATGTGTTGATGACTGTCTCTTGGCTAAGGTCCCACACTCTGACACTTCATGTGTAAATGGACAAAAAGAGATAAAGTATAAATGTTGATGCCAAAAAGAACAAAGAAAAACATCATTCAGGCCAAGGCTACTGTAGATCCTTCACTTATTAACTGGTGGTTGAAATTACTGGTCAAAAGAAAAAAAAAAAATCAGATCATGTGTGATGACCAAAATACAGTGACCTGCAAGCTTGTGGGAAAATCTTTTTTAAGTTCTTTTAAAGTAGACACTAACACAGAGACACACATTAATCCAATTATAATATTTATCCCCTGTTGGGGACAGTATGCCAAGAAAACAACACAGTGCACTATTATGTACTGTTTCTAAAGCAGATAATTCATCTGCCAGAAATCCACGCGAAGGAATCCAACCAATTGTTCCTCTTATTCCCATAGCCATGCCCTCCACAACAGCTCTGCTAGACTAGATCATTGGTTTGCAAAATGAGGTCCAGGAACATCCAGGGGTCCACAGACCGTTGTCTGAGGGTTCATGAAAAAGTTTGATACAAAATAGCATCTAGCATGTAACGTCACAAATGACTAATCCTATATGGTTAAACTTGTGTTGCAAATATGAGGAGACCCTGAAAACTTTCCTGGCCCATTAGGTACCCCTGGCCCAATAAAGTTTGAGAAGCCCTGGACTAAATAATTGAAATCAATATACTGAAGAGCGGATATTAACATCACGGTGAAAATGACTTCCCTGAATGAGAAGAGAAGCTGAACAATGAGTTAATTTTGCTTTACATTTAAAGCAACACTATGTAACTTTTCATCACTATTTGATGTAGACTTTTTATCAAATATTTGTTAGGGTGCCATTTCAAATTAATTTGAAAGGCACAAAGTCAAATGAAGGGAGGATAAACACAAGTCCAGCCATCCAGAGTATGCTCTGTACAGTTTTGAGTGGAGGGTAGGAAACCACCACCACAGAAAAAAAAAAAGCTTTACAGCAATGACATAGTTCATTACCATCAAACATCAATTAGTATCTTCATGCAGTGCAAATTAGATTCTGGAAAATGTTTGGAAGGTTTTGTGTGCCTTTCAGGTAGCTTGTCCACTAGTTTTACAACAAAAACTACACAGTGTCGGTTTAATTCTTCAATTTCATACTACCTCTGCCAACCAACCTGCAGTCCATGCTACAGCTGACAGCGTGAGCTCCCCCTGCTGTTGTGCTGATGCTGGTGACCACATGATCGTGCTCCTGCTTGCTAAAACGGTTCATCAGCAGCCGCTCATCTTCTGCCAGCTCCCACAATTCAACAGCACCTGTAGCATCACAGCAATAATGCATTGACCAGAGAACAGTTAACAGTTAACAGTGATGACATTGAAACGCTAATAGTTTTCAGTGTTTCCTGATTAAAGCTCAACTTTAACTGTGACTATTACAACCAGTGACCAGGGTTCCCACACCTTCCAAAAATGAACACAAGGGCCTTTAAAGGACCATTCTGTTGAATTCAAAGACAACCACAGCTTAGTTCAAAACAGGAATATTTACTGTTAGAACACTGTTTCCATAATTAAAATTGATCGATGGCATTACAGATGCCAACAAATACAAAATGAAAAGGGTTGAATGAGTGAACATTTCAGCTCTTCTCAGCTGTGTTTGTTATAGTGGTGCCAGACTATGCAGTCCCCTGGCTTTTCAAATTCATAACCACAAACTTATACACTCATAGGTGCATAATGTTACAAATTAGTTTTAACGATTAGAAATGACTTGACCACCTGCTTATGTAAACTGTACCTGAATCTGAAGCTACCAGGATGCCTTTCTCCGACACCCACAGAGCCTGTGTGACTCCCGCGTCAGTCTGAACCCCAGCCTTGCAGAAGCCTTCGTTGGGAGCCAGCTTTGAGTCGGTGTACACCCAGATGGACCCCATCCAGGACCGACCAGTCAGACTGGAGGCCCCCAAAAGCAGCGCTCCATCTAGACTCAAAGGAGACATGGGTAACGTTAGCATGACGATGGATGAGCAGTCATTGCAGGAGAAACGTGTAAAATGAAATTCGCAGGTTCATTAAAGCAATTCAAGCACTTAATCATTTGTCATATGATAAGGTCATTCAGTTAATGAAGTAACCATCTACCTATCTAAATGGCTGCTGTGTGTCTGCCATAACAATATTTTCTATTGGACCGCATTTTTGGATGCTATAAGGCAGGGCAAGATTTCCGTTGTCTGGGACTGCTAAGTTGAAACATCGGTCAAACCTACTGCCGCCAAGAAGGTTGGTAATGTCACTTTCAATGATGTTGGTAAGCTAATGTTAAAATAACTTGTCGCGAAGTTATCGACGGCAATGTCGCCAACATTACGGCAGACTTCAGACCTCACCTCTGACGTTACAATCGAACAGATATTAACCCCTATCAGGTAACAACGATTTGTGGAGGAACTGTTAAGATGTGATGTTGTTGAAATGACACAGTAAATTTAAGACAAACGTCAATTTCAAAACAATTACCATCAAAGTTACAATGTGACTTACCAGCTCTGTATTGAGCAGACACTAAATGTTTTTCCATGCACGCTGGTGCGTTGGGGGGGATATTCCAGTTATCCTTAATCATGCTCTTAATGAACTTCGACACCGAAAGAAAAATCACAAACGCAAACACTAATAACTTAATAAATAAATCTCTTTCAGTTAAAACCAACCCTGCACGCTTCCTCCCTGGGTTTCAAAGCCGCGAATGAATGAATTTGCAACCTTCCGTTACCACGTGCAGATCGCATTTCCGCTTCCGGGACTCTTCGAATATCTTATTAGAAATCTCTTGAGATTTACAGCCTACATTGCTAAAAACACTATGTACAAAATGTAGTATTCTACATCAACAATTAGTGTACGATTATATGCTACGTTGTTTACGTACGCACCATTTTCGTGCTACTCAGAACGTCTGTGTTGTTCAGTAGATGGCGCTGTTCTCTGAGGAATATTCATTCTTGCCCCCATCCTACTGCCACATCCATATAGTCCTTTAGCCAAATTTGGTTTGTCAGTACCGCTCAAGTAGCCTTGTACATCAAACATCACATCGTTTCACTGTGTGCAAAGCTTGTGGAATCCCACACCTGATGTACATTTAACTTTAAAAATATTGGGAATACCAGAGCCCAATTTGTCGGAGGAAACCTAAGCTGATGAAGAGTTCCCTGCCTGTGCTATAGCAAAATGTGATTTTGAGGAGAAGCACTTGGTGGCTGTAGTCGCCACTCAAGTAGGCTACGTCTCATTGTGTATTTTTTTTTGTTTGCAAGGGGTGCCAGAGTTAGAAAACGTGATAGCATTGCATTAAAGGTAACTTTTTGTGTTATATCTGTCTGTTTATGTCCATTATAAGCCTATTATAAGCTATTATAAGCCTATTGGCCTATACTACATTTTAATAGGGTACAAAGTTTAGGCATCCTCACAAACTTACTCTGCTGATTATTTACATTAAGGTAACACTTTTTTGTATTGGAGGTTTTTAGAAATGTCATGTATAAATATGTAAACGAGGTATCATATGTTTAAATGTATGAAAATGTATGCACATAATTTGAAAAACTCAAAATTCAAACTCAAAACTCATGCACCAGACTGGTATGTATGACATCTAGAAGTGACAGAACATTAACTGACACCTGTCCATTCTTCCTCCATTTCATCATTCATAAAGTATAGTCTTATATTCTAGGCCAATAGGTCAATCATGTGGACAGCTGATAGCCTGGCCTGTACCTGTAGGTAAACAAGTTAAACAGCCTAGTCTGTATATTTTCTAAGAACATAAACCTTCTACATGTGACTTGACATTGAGACAAGTCCCACCTTCTTACCTACCATGGATAATTCATAGACCTCTATAGTATTGAACTGTATTGAACTGCATTAATTTTCAATGTACACCTATGGGGCTAAAATAGGTAGTGCATCCCAAAACTGTCAATGATAATAACTTTCAAATTCATACTCAGCATAGCCAGCAAGCCAAAAGTTTGTTTGGTTGTGGTTGGTAGTGCACTGTAAGCCCCCCTTGCCCATGGCCTAAAATTCACATTAATTATCGTGTATGTCAGTGGATCATGGCTCATCTACATGTATATACAAAGTATGTCGGAAAATTTTTCAAACAAAAACCTTTGTCTTAATGTAAGACAAAAACAGCTGGAGAAGTTTTTAGGGGATCTGTTAGTTAAGATTTTTACTCTATTCGCCCAAAATATATCTCTCCATAAGCTTATATTAGGCACACAATGGGTGATAACACACAAAAAGCTACCACTAATGCAATGCTATTTATTTTCTAACTCTAGGTTGGTATACCAATCCAAAAATCACTTTGTTCCTTACTGACCTCAGAAGGTACCGACTAACCCTCAGTGACTAGTAGTTCATACACTGGATATGGCCTTTGACCTAAATAATAAAATGTAGACCTATTACAGCCAAGCCTTAACAATTGATCTAAATATAGTTGTTTCTTATAGTCTCTCCCTTATAAATCACAAATGAATGAAGAGTACATACATGTAAGTAAACAGAAACAGCATAAACTACATGTTTTCTGAGAGCCTGGCAATAACCTTATATTGAACATGCATTGAAACATGTCCCAACCTACACACCATGGATCATATATCAAAGTGCTAATTAATGAAAAAGGGTTAAAATGATAAATTAGTTAAACAGTAAGCTCTCTTTCCTGTACAGTCATATATCACTTGATATATAATGCCTACTGTTTAAAATAATATTACCGTGTCTCCCCTGTATCTAAAACTCCCCTTGCACTAGCCTTACTTTCACGATGAAGTGGAATATGTGCTGGATACTGGCATGTCCCACTTCTCTGTGGCTGGATCAATGAACAGTTTCAGGTGTTCGGGTGTTAAGCCCACCTCCTTCGCATCAGGGGTAAAGGCCAGTTTTTGATTGGTTCCCTATCTCAGGCAAATGAGAAGAAGCGCAAATAGGCCTCGCAGCCACACTGAGCAGCAGAGCAAAATCAAATCGCTCACAGATCAAGAGGGGTTTTTCCAATCTACCCTTGTACCTCTCTTGACCCATTTGTCTCAGCTTCTTGCTGTCACTAGTCAGCATGGTGTCAGGTCAGGCTTCTGTCATAGCTTACCTGTTTATGAATCAAATACAGTTCTTGATTTCAAGAAGACACACCATTCAAAGCTTTTGTACAAAAGGTTTATTATATAGCAAAACAGTCAGCTTTGTTGTGTTGAATATACAAAAATTGTAATATATGTTATATTTATTAAAAATCAAAACTATATGTAGGCACAAGCTCAACAATAATAGCTGCACGGCAGCCGTTTCTTATCTGTCTCCATGACAGGTTTGCAACAGAACGTCTAGCCTGACATTCCATTTTGGATGCTGTATTGTCCACGTATCCAACTCCAGCCACAAAATCTCCAGCTTCTACGCAGTCCGAGGCAACTTGTCAAGCTGAGGCAAATAGTCTTTGAAAGTTTGTCTTTCATTTAGTGCAGTGAATTTGGCATAGCAAGAGTCATTTTTAAAATGTATGGTTTAAGAAGCATGAAGCCGTGTTGCCGCAAGTCTGAAAGCCACACCAGCACTTTCTTCTTTCTGTGGTTTGTTGTAATTTGCCCTCTCAGCCACCTCCGACACCCTTTGCTGTTCTCTGCGCCGCTCCTCACGCTGCTCCCGCGCCATAAGTATGGATAGCTCCGCATCCAGTGCTGCGTCGTCAGCGGAAGAGAACGGCTGACAGACGATCTGGACTAAACCCAGGACTGTCCCCAGGACAGCAACCACAGAGCCCACTAAGTAAACCCTCAGCATACCCCGATTGGGTTTCTGTTTGATCATCTCTTTGGCGAATGGAATAACCTCTTGTAAGGTCTCCATGTCCTGTGATGGGGCTAACGCAGATTAAGATGCAGTTAAACACCTAAAAGATAAAAAAAATATGGTGTGTTTAAACATTAGTTTTCACAACAACATAGCATTTCAGTTTTATAGATCACACAGATTCAGATATCACACTAGGCGCTGCCTAATTCTGTCAATAAGTTACAACAATGAAGAAATGTAGTTAGGGGTGGTTACTTACGTTAAACGTGCGGTTTGTGGAGTGACAGAAGTTGAGATGGAGGAGTTTGAAAATCAGCTCTCTTTATTTCCGCCCGATTTGTTAGCGCTGAGCTGTGTGACACGAAGCAGAACTGTCACTTTATAGCCTACTGACCGTCCTCTAAACCACGCCCACACAGAGACGTGCAAGTGTCCATGCACTTAAGTTTCCCAACTTGACACGAGCCGGCGTGCAGTACACGCTCTAGGTTTCAATAATCAGGCTTTCCACTATACCGCTCTAGCACTACTCTACTCGATTCGGCTCTACTCTACAATACACTCATCATATTCAGAAATTATTGCTCCACTACCAATGTAACCTTGTTTAAGCCTATTTGGATTTTATGTTTGGAGAGTTATAGTTTAAGTTTATTCAGGATATCCAGCTGCATAGTATGCATGAACGTCCTACTACATGTGTTTAATATTCTGAGTGTTAAGTTCTTCATTTTCTAATGGTTCAACTGACACGTGACCTTTCGTAAAGAAATTAGCAATAGAGGGTCAGACATATCTGCAGCACACACACACTTACACACACATTCCCAGTCCCTTGCATCCAATTTTAAATGGTGTGTTGTGATCAGATGGAGAGTTATGAGGTTGTTGTTCCATTATTTTCAACAAACGAAAGAGCGTTTCAATCATTACCGCATTACAGTGAATTATTTCAAATTAATAGTTTTTTTTACATCAAATTCAGGAAATCACTCTTGTTGTCCAAACTGTACTTTCAATATAGGCCATAATAATCATTTAAAACATCCATCTGTTCAGGCAACATTTTTGCTAATTAATTTAAAAGCAAATAAAAATGTAATATGTGAAACATAGAGTGGCATTATATTACAATAAACATGGAGGTGTTTCTGGCAGTTACTGCGTAAGCTGAGTGTTGATTCCCTCCAGTGATAAGATGAGGCTGTCCATTGTACTGACCACATGTTTGTGCTTGTACTGAAAGAGTGCTTATTGTCTGATCGAACACCATGAAACCAAGTAACTTTGAGAAATTGTGGATTAGTGATGAGAGCTTCTTGTCACTAATCTAACCTTGATGAAAGTGATGAGAGCTTCTGTGGAAAGCGTTCAAAAAGGGTTTAGACATAGAGACTATATAACAGTAGGCTACTCATGTTGATACGTTGTTTAAAGAAGTTTAATTCCAGTTTGAAAGTGTTCAAGTGAAATGTGTTTGAAATGTTTTTTGGTCTTTATAAAAATGATGACTTGAGCTTGTGATAAAAGGTTGAGGTTTGTGGCTCAACTCTGTAAGTACATGCTTCAGTTTGATGTTACCTTGGAGACATTTCACAGCACCGCCATGGGGCGTGTCTGGCCTTGTCTGAATGTGTGTGTGTGTGTGTGTGCGTGTCTGTGTTTGTGTGCGCGTCCGTGTGTGTGTGTGTGTGTGTGTGTGTGTGTTTGTGCAGACAGCCATGAGTCAGAAACACACCTTAGACTGTGGAGTTAGTCAAACCAGCAATGGAGAAAAACAGTACTCAAAATCTATGGCCTGGGGCTATGTAGTTTATTACACATGGGATATGATGCAGTGGGTACCACAGGCACAGGGGTGTGGCTACTTAAGACTCAGACTCTGACCTGGCATTTGTCTCCACTTACATGTTTTTTTGTGACATTCCACAGAAATATATGGATTTTGTTTACAGCTGATTAAGGGAAAAGATTAAGCTATTTCTGTGGTAGCGCTTGTCAACACATCACATCTTTTAAGATCATAGTCTTAAAGTTATCTAGCTGTGGTTTCACCTCTTCCTAAATCCATCTTCATTTCCATTTCACTGTAGTTATTTCCCAGGTGGGCTAAGAGTATCTGTGTGTGTGTGTGTGTTGGTACTGTTGCTTAATGTCAGGGCAGACTTCCTGTGTTGCAGCTGTCATGTACTGACAAATCTAACCCAAAAACAAGGCCCCAAACTTGAATTATAAACTGTACAAAACTGAGAAATATAATATATGTATACTGTATGCTAGATTTTTATTATTGTTTGAATTGCTTTAGTAGTTGCAAGGTCCTAAATGTAATTTGATGTATTTATAGCTGTACTAAAACTGGTAGAATGACTGTGGTAGGGAAGAACGAAGAGCCTAATGGAAGGATTGTATCGATATCCTCATGTCCTTGCTGGGACAAGTTTAAAGAACCTGTATCTACGGTTCTTTTGTTCTCTGTATTGGTGCTGTAAAAATGAAGTTCTGAAGCAGGTAGATTGATTTCACCCAAATAAGAAAAAGATATGATTTCTTTTTTTTTGCCCACCTCTGTGAAATTCCACATATCTTAGAGTACGGATATGTGAAGCAGGTATACATGTGTGAGTGCGTGTGTCTTGTGTGTTGATTCACGTTGTGAAGGGTGTGGCAGCAGCACAGGGAAGGGTGTGTTTCTCCGACACTTCTCTGACACACACCTCACTCACTCCGACACAGGTGAGGCAGGACATATATAGGAGTGCACACACACTAACACCACAATTGTTATCTTTTCACTGGAACTTCTCGAATACAAGGCTTTTATACTGGTATGTTACCCATCTATGTTGTAAATTGAGTAGGTTTAGACCTTTAGCTGTAAACAACTATCTGAATGTCATTTGTTTAAATATCTGTATATATTTTATCTGTATATATAAATGGACATTAAATTTTTACAGGTGTTGATGTTTGTTGTTTATACAATTATGCTGTTTGCATCCAGCTGTGTAGAATTTCTAATATATTAAATTTATAACCTCAATTTTTTTATGAAGGGGTTTTTTCTTATGATGAAGACATGGATCATTTTACAAGTGGCAGGTATGGATACCCACATATTGCTGTTCATCTAATAATTATATGCCGTTCTGTTTTTATTTGGCTTCATCTAGTCTGGATAATGCAAAATATTATCTCAGAGAGGTACCTGTAAAGTTACTGCATCATGTAAAAATGAAAAAAAAAAAAAAAGCCATACCATCCTATGGGTTCCGTCCTATCACTTTATGACATAATAGTCTGTTTTCCAAAATGTTTGACTTTATCCAACCCACTATATTCCCCACTAGCACTGGCTGCCATTTCCCTAGCTCAGGAAGACTGCTACAGCAAAGCCTGCTACCCACCAATGGGAGACCTTCTCATCGGACGTGAGAATCAGCTCCATGCCTCTTCTACTTGCGGGCTCACAGGGTCGGAGGTCTTCTGCACACCTTATGGACAGGTGAGGACAAAATGTTCAGCTGAAGTGTTTAGTGCAGTTGAGTTGAAATAGGAACGTGAACGTGAGGAACTGCACGTGAAAATATTTTCGGCTTTCGACCATCCAATACAGCTTTTGTTTGTGACCTTCATGAAAGCCATAGTCACATGACCAAATACTTAATACTGAAACAATGGCTTGTGAGGGATTAAAAAGTGCTTTTTGTGTATTTGGGTGAAATTCCAGCCCAGTTTATGTGGTGTAGCTAAAGTCCTTATACAAGTGTGACCCTGCATGACAAGTTCGTCAGGAAAATTCTCCCCATGTTTATATGGATATGTTCCACCTGATCAAAATTATAATTTTGTTTCATTACACGATAATTATTTATTGACCAGATTGATTTCGTTACTATTTATATTACTTGGAGTTATCGGTACACAGAGTCAAAAATAATATTTGTTTTGGCTGAAAGGTTAAAACTGTTGGCAGGTCAGTGTAAATGAGAATGCCAAAGGGGTTCAAGAGATGGGAGGTGATGTTTGAATAGGCAATCAGTGTTCTGGATGAATACTCTAATCCCGTGCCATATGAAGCAACTGTTCTCTCTGATCAAAGTTTAGTTGACTTGGCACTAACAGTGAGAGAGAGAGAGAGAGAAATCTGGAGAGGATAGAAAGATTGATAGAAAGAAAGCGAGAAAGAGAGTAGGTTAAAGTACATTTATACATGTAATGCAGATGCTGTTCCAGTCTGTAACTGCTAAATAAAAAGTTGAGCTGTTCAAGGTCTGTTAAAAATGCCTCACAAACAAAACAGTTCAGTACACCACCTGACCGCACATACCGTTGGGCTGGTGTAATATTCAGTTTACATAAATGTACTGTACATCTGAGGAATGATCATTGAGTCAAAGATCTTTCAGATGTGCCCCACCTAGTTACTGGGTGTAGGTGCAAGTGAGGTTTGTGGACGCAGACAAGTTTGGTCTGGTTGAACCCTTGTCTTCTGAGCATCACCACAAGCTGACGGAATCCTGCCTATTTACTTGCTGTATGACTGTCAATAGAGTCACTGAAAGCAAGACAGATCTTGTGTCCAGGATTCATCTTAATTTCACTAGTTAGGACTCCCCCCCCAAAAAAGAAATCCCCAAAAGTCTTATATTTGCCATAAGCATTTTTATGTGTCTGAGAAAGAGTACATAACTTGGTTATCAGTAATGATCATTGTGGCTCTGCTGACTTTGCTCATTTATCTAGACGATATGCCATTAAATTTGTGCCTAAGGCAGTAAGAAGGGGTTTAGAAGTGAAACATTGGGCGGTTTGAAATCCCAACTGTAACTGTATTCCACACACACTTTCAGAAACACTAATCATGCTACATTGTGGTGAAAAACATTCAGATGGGCTCTTTTTCGTGATCGTACTGGTATTGGTTTTCTTTGGTAGCTAGTCTCAAATTTGATATGATATTTTAAATGCTCTGTCTGCTTACAGTAGTTGGATTTGCCTTGTCAGGAGAGGACTAACTCAGATGCCATGCGGGGACAAGCTGTAGAGACACAGATAAAACAAGCCTCCCTAGCCTCTGGCAAATGGTGTTTCCGAAATAGCAGTTGATTCCTCTCCGACTTGATTAATAAGTGAGCAGGCTATTCCTGGCCTGTTGGAAAGGTTCAAAGTAGAAAGGCATTGACAATGTGGGCTCAGCATTTTCAGACAGGGCCACCACTGCTTTGCCAGTCCTCTCAGGTGCCCTTGAGTCGACCTTGACAGTCTCTGATTGGTTACCTTGTACCAGTGCCAGCAGAGATTCTGTCCAGCACCAATGCAGATTCAACCAGTCAGAGAGAGAGGCCTGTCCCGGTCCCCTAAGAGACAGCAGGGATTCAAGCCAGACAGTAGACTAGCCTGTCTGAAGCAGGCATATCTTTTATGAAGTTGCATAAACTTTGCAAATATCTCCAATCAGTCATGCCAATGGGTGAAATATCATTGTTGTGCAACAGTAAAAGGAAATTACATGAATTGTCTGCCACAATTATGTATCTTTGTTCATACTTTATCAAAGCATCGTGTGGGGATTAATTCATAATGTAGGTGTAGGACCTAGGTATTCCTGAGCAAAACCTTCAGAAACCCTACTCCACTCGTTTTTTTGTTTTTTTTTATGAACTAATCAATTCGTTTGAACTTTGAGTGAATCCCAACTCTGACCTACTCCATGGGTTTAAACATTTTAAATGGGCTTATAATTATTCTACACCATGCACAAAACTTTTTCATGTTTTCTGAATTGCAATGCATGTTTACTGTACCCCTGCATATTGTACTGTTGTGTGTCTCACTGCCATGCCTACCTTTAAGCTTTAAAAGGATCCCTGGTTAGTAAGACATGTTGACCTTATAAAACTGACATTAGTATCAGTTTTATATAACAGGATTTAAAAACACTCAAAATGCTGTCTTTGCTTTTAAAACTTTTAGAAAATCTCTTAATTTGCATAGCTTGTAAGCTGCTATTGTATTTACGTCTCAATGCTTTCTGGGTAAACATTGATATCACCTGGTTGATATTGATGGTATCTATATACAGCAATGCTTGATTGTTGCACTTTGATTGGACCTTGATTAGATGCAACCAGGTGATGCCACTTTTTAAAACAATGTCAGTTTAGGAGTGAAAGGATTTTCTAAACAAAAACATTTTGAGTTGTTTTTAAAATCAGGTTCACGTAGCTGATGCCAATGTCAACCTCATAAGGCCAACATGTCGTGTTAGCTAGGGATCCCTTTAAAACCCCCTTGACTTCATTTATGGCTGGTACATGGCTGCAGTGCTTCCCAGTCCCGACACATGCCTCGGTGGACAAGGTGGGCACGTCTCTCAAGCGTGCTCTGCAGCTCCCTGGCTCAGAGGGGACACCAGGCCAGCTGGCCAGCTTCCTGCCCACCGGCTGCCCACTGTCCTCCAGTTAACCCTGCACACAGGCCCAAGCCCAGATAGCACAAGAGTTTGGAGCTGGGTTGGACATAATCACTTTAGCCAGCTGTAGTTGGCAAAGGGCAGCAGGCACATATTGATGTATTTGTGCAGGCACACACATGCATACACACACTCACTCAAATACTAATCCTAAAATACTGTATAACTAATTACAAATAATTTGCTCTCTCTCTCATACACACACACACACACACACACACACACACACAAAAGACAAACATGCACATCATACAAATGCACAAACACACCTTGCCTAACTGTTGCTGAGTTGGCAGTGGAGACTATGACCTTCACACATCTAATTCTGTCTTTTGGCCCTTGTCTGTAGCCTTCCAACGGGCCAACATCTTAGCCACACAAATCTTATCTTTTTCTCTCCAAAATCAAACATACTGCTGATCTTTCCACTGTGGTGTATTTGTTGTATGCTTCCTTTTGGGCATCCATTCAAAGGCAGTGTGAAACAGACAGTGTGTGCCAAATTCAACTTTGATCGCAGCATGCTGGAGAGTGATGTTTTTGTCTGAATGCATGTGTGAAGTTATTACTTTGGCACTGTGACTGCGGGGTTCTTGCTTGACCCATGTCAATGAAGTTTTGCTGTTAAATCTGTTCACAGCTTGCAGACCACAAAAAGACATTGGCCTTATCACCTTTCCGGGCTTTTTTTTTCATAGAAAAAGATGGCTGGTCTATCTGGTGAATATTTTTGAGTTAATGGCCAGTTTCATATTTATTAGAATTATAGAGTAGATTTTTGTTTTCTTTGTTTGCTACAAACAGAGTTGGTCTCTTTGAAATAGATGACAAACAAAGCAGATAGATAATTGTGACCTCTTCTAACTGATTTTGTTCCTCTACACGGGACTCAATGACACAACTGAATCAACTCACAAACTACTACACAAACTGTCATAGAGATTGAGAGTATAGAGACTGTGAGCTCTAACAGCCATGCGATGAGAATACATCTGTAGTACACTGTTAGGATCACACTCCGGTGGAAAGTTGTTATTGTCTCTCTCTGGTGAATGCAGCACAGTTACTGAAGGAACTTGCGAGTTTTCCATGTCTGTTCTCAGTCCTCTGAAACAAATGTTTCATCTGGAGGCTGAAAGAGGCATTGTAATGCTACAAGGCCAATGTCATGAGCCCTTTCAAAGGCTGCTCAGTTGCTGTTGCTCAGTCTACCTCTGTCATGTTATAGTTACCTACATAATGTGCATTTTAGTTTTTCCAGTCGCCAGTCAGTTTCCCTGAGGTCACTTAGTCATGTGCATACACACACACACACACACACACACACACACACACACACACACACACTTACAATAACATGGAGACACAGGAAGTGACTCAAGACCAGCTGCTTTGAAATCAAAGGCTGCTGAGTCATCGTCTGAAGACACCTAAACATTGCAAGTTAGCACCAGTCTTACAGCAAATAAACAATGGACAAAAGCTTGATAAATTCTAGTTCTGAATTAGATTGTATCAGGCATCTATGTGTCTATGCCTGTGACCTGGCAATTGTGTCATTTACACACACTGGTACTTTGCCTTTGTCCAGTTTGTGTAATCTTTGCTTTGAGGGAGTGAGCAGACAGATAGCCGTGGAGGCCATGGGATGGTGAAACCGTTGGGCTTTTGGATGACCTTTCTCCTAAATCCATGCCTAGGCCCCTGAGTCGGTGGCAGGCTGGCTGGACAGCAGCCAGCACTGACCCACACAGAGGTTTGAGGGCAGGGACATGAGGGCTGACAACTCACTGGCATAGTGCACGTAGACGAGCCAGAGGTCAAATACGTGGACCCTTACACAATGAGGTTCCCTTTAGACCTGGTACTGTTACTGCTGCTCTGGCCAGTAGGGGTATTTAAATTGGCAGTTGATGGCAGTCTTGACAATATTTCATCATCTTTATTGAGAAATTGATAATGTAAATAGCAAGTAATATGGATATATTTTTCATTAAAGGTGCAGTCAGTGATTTGACGTGGTTTGTAAACACATAACAATTTTTGTAACATAAAGATATATTTCCTCATGATCCAGTCTTTTTTATGATAGACAAGCTCTAAAAATTGAAATTAAACAATTGGGGCTAC
This sequence comes from Tenualosa ilisha, assembly GCA_015244755.2. Lineage (NCBI taxonomy): Eukaryota > Metazoa > Chordata > Actinopteri > Clupeiformes > Clupeidae > Tenualosa > Tenualosa ilisha. The sequence goes on from PYXC01002194.1 coordinate 4,259,774, forward strand.
CCTGCCCCCAAACAATAACACAGGACACGTTCTTGCCAACACTCGTTAACAATTTTGGTCACACTAAGGACTAGACTACTTTAACTAATTAACTAAATACATGAAACCTTGCTGCAGCTGAAAACAAATAATCAGCATCCTGCCCCTAAAATAACAACAAAACAAATAAAATAATAACACAGAATCACTGACTGCACCTTTAATTAGCTTATATTAAAATTGGCGAATGGATTGATTGATTGAAGTTCACTTTTTTTTCTTTCATGTTTTCATCCATGTTCAATTATCTCAGTGGAAGATGAAGTGCTGCCCGTGCGACTCAAGAGATCCCAGGGAAGACATGCGCACACCATCCAGAACGTTGTCTCCTCAGCCGGGCCGGACAGGTGGTGGATGTCCAAGAAAGGTGAGCCAGACTCCCACAGTCAGGTGTTCCTATATGCCATACAGCTACTCTGAATCCTTCGAAGACACACTTCTGACATATATTAACTTCTAGACTCCTCATTTCTTCCTTCTAGATGCTGGCCCTGTTTCTATTCAGTTTGACTTGAAGTACATGTTCCAGCTGGACACCCTCGTAATGAATTTCAAGGTACAGTAGCATTTTCCCCTGCAATGTTTGAATCCTGAGGCTGGATGTTATCTCTGCTCCATAAGACACATGTTTTTTATTATGTCCTTTTGCCACATCATCAAAACACTTCAATGGAAACAACCCTCTGTTAATTACCTTGAATGTCTGATGGCATTGATTTCAGACCAGTCTTCACTGTGTTGACGGACAGTGTTGACTCTTAACTGTGCTTGAAATGTTTGACGCAAATTCACCAATTTCAATGTTTTTGTTGGTGCTTCAGGGCCCACGGCCAGACGCTCTGGTGATCGAGAGAACCACTGACGGTGGGCGCACCTGGCAGCCTGCCCGCTACATGGCTACCGACTGCCGCTCCAGTTTCCCCCAGGGCCTAGCCCCCAGAGGCCCCAGGTCAAACCCAAGCCCAGCACTAGGGGAGGCCTCCTGCTACACCCTCGCCCCACTCCCCTCAAACCCATACCTGGACCAGACGGTGAGAAACAAAATCAATTAACATCAGTATTGTTAACTGAGGATTAATCAGTTAGTTTACTGTTTACAAAATAAGATACGTAAATATGTTGTGCACAGTCAGCTTAATCAATCTGTTTGATCACACCATTACACTATTGACAATTTATTCTAGCTTACATTGTCATTTTAGTTACATATCTGGTGTGTTGCAGTTAATCCACTCTGTCTCAAGACAAAGTTTCTTGTGGACAACTTATTCTTACTCACTGTCTTTCTTTTCTCCTCTCCTTGTAGATCTATTACAGTCCTCTTCGACAGTATTCCGAGCTTGACTACTCCAACAGCTATAAAATTAATGGTAAGATTTCATTGTCGCCCAGTTGACAGGCTGACCTATCCATCAGGGTTAGTGTCTTCAAGCTTTGCAGTGCCTTCCTTAATCATCATACTGTTGAACATTGTATATTGATGGGTTAAAGGTGTTTGGTATTAAACAGATTTAACACAATTTGATCAAATTTAAATCATCCTTGACTGAACCACCTCTTGACTGAATCTGCTCTGTGTGACCCCAGCTGTGTCTGGCTTTAACGGCCTTCGGATCAACCTCACCCAGCTGGGCCAGGTGCCCTATAGACCTGGCCGTTCTCTCAGTCGCTACTTTGCCCTCAGGGAGATGAAAGTGATTGGCACCTGCTTCTGCCACGGCCATGCCCAACGCTGCCTGCCTGTCACCAACAACATCCAACTGCCTGAAACACAGGTATGTATTTATATTATGACTAGATGCCAGGATTAAGCTTCTTTTAAGCATGGTATTCATGCATCACTGCCGTTGTATGTATCAAGTTTATAGGTACCTTTAACTGTACTGTACAGTTAAAACTGTAGTTGATTTACATGCAGTTGAAATACAGTGTGGGTTCTTTACCCATTTTGTTCCACTGAGTAAATACTATAAGTAAATACTGTGTGTCTGTGTGTGTGTGTGTGTGTGTGTATTGAAGATCAATCCCAGGTGTGAGTGCCAACACAACACTGTGGGTATAAACTGTGAACGCTGCGCAGACCTGTACAATGACCTGCCCTGGAAAGCAGCTGAGGACAACAGGCCTAACATCTGTCAACGTAAGCACTCCCTAACTCTCACTCATATGTGGAAGCAACTGGGTCTCAGCTTGGAGAGATGTTATACATTTTGAAACATCTGGAAAATGTGTTCTCTTCTCCATTGCCTCTTCTGTTTTTAATTCAATTCTTTTTTCAAGATCAAATGCTCTTGGTATTAGATCGCTCTAAAGTCCGTGTCTCTGTTCTGTCTCTTTGTCTTTCTGTTATCTCTGTCGCCTCCTGCAGGCTGTGAGTGTAATAACCATGCCCAGCGCTGCCGCTTTGACCCAGTCCGATTCGAGGCCACAGCAGGACAAGTGGAGGAGTGTGTGAAAACTGTCTGCACCACACCACTGGACCAAACTGTGAGCGCTGTGTCGCCAACTACTATCCCAACCCAGAAAGCAGCATGGACCGAGCTGATGCCTGCCTCCGTAAGTCTACAGGATGCACTGCCTCTGTTATTGCACTTACCAAAATGAGAAAAATGTTTAATTCTCTAATTTTACAAAATCTACTTGAATTCTGACACATTTATACTTTTCTTAGCCTTTGTTATGGTGGTGAACATGTTTAATCATTATCATTGAAAGGACACAGTCTAAGATTGTAATCAATGGCATTATACTGATTAGATAATCCAGTGTGCCTGTCTCTTGGAAATCTGTAAACTGACCAGTGTGTATCATGTTGACCCCTTCATTTCTCCTCCACTCCACTTGGGGGCACAGGTTGTAGTTGCAATGCAGCAGGTTCTGAAATGGGGGCCAGTGTGGTGGTGAAAATGGGGCCTGTCGCTGCAAGGCCAATGTGGAAGGACCAAACTGTGACCGATGCAAGACCGGCTACTATGGCCTGAGTGCCAGCAACCCCCTGGGCTGCACCAGTGAGTCTCTTTCAATGTTAATCATAAATATTTGATTTCAGGGTTGTCTTGAGTAGTTTAAACCTCTGATTTCATAATGTGTGTGCGTGTGTGTTATCTGTACTTAGATACAGTATTTAAGCACTAGTAGATGCATATTTTCCTGTGTTTACTTTCCTGTATTTTTCCTAAATGCACATTAATGTTTGTGTTCATACGCTGACACTATTGTTTGTGTTTAGAGTGCGAATGTTCAGTTGCGGGCTCCCGGAGTGGGTCCTGTGATCCGGTGACAGGGCAATGCCCATGCCTTCCCAACGTCCAGGGCAAGAACTGCGACCGCTGCGTTGCTGGCTTCTGGGACCCCAGTTCAGGTTGCCAGTCCTGTGACTGCCACCCCACCAATGCAATTGGTGCCACCTGTGATCAGGTAAGGATCTGTCTACACACACACACACACACACACACACACACACACACACAGACACACAGACACACACACATACACATAGAGCAGGGCACAGTGTAGTTCTGTAGAGTTTGTATAAATCACAAAGCTATGAGCATAGTCAGTGCATTATAATTATAATATGTCATTGTAATCAAGACAAAACAACAGAAAAATGTCAAACAGTACTATACACTATAATATCACTATAATAACATTTTTTTTTGTTGTGATGTCCTCTTATCTGGTGTGTGTGTTGTTCCACAGCTGACTGGGAAGTGCCAGTGCCGATCTGGTTTTGCCGGCCGCACCTGTTCAGGTTGCCCAGACTTCTACTACGGTGATCCAAGTACAGGTTGCCAAGGTTAGTAACCATGACAATGCTGCTTTTGGCTGAAGTTTTCAGCATCTGTGTGTTGATCGAGTGTTGAACTTACATGCTGATGGTTAAAGTCTTTTCCCCTCTACACCCCCTCTACATCTCTCTTTTTCTTTCTTCCTCTCCTTCTGTCCTTTTTTCCCCTCAGCCTGCCTATGTGACCGACAGGGCACTGCTAGCTGCGACCAGCTCACTGGTGCATGTCTGTGCCGTCCTGGTGTCACTGGCGTGCGTTGTAACTCCTGCAGCCGTGGCCACTGCAACAGCTTTCCCGACTGCCCTGACTGCCCTTCCTGCTTCCGAGACCTGGACGACCAATTGGACGGCCTCTCTGTGCTCGTTCAACGGATCTCCATCTCCCTCACGCAACATGGTGGCGGCGGCGGCTCCGGATCACTCCCGGGACACCTGGGCCTGCGCATCACTGCACTGGAAGACTCTTTGAGGGTCATCCGTGAACAGCTGGCCCTCCCGACCCCCTCTGCTGACAAACTGGACCGTGCCCTCAAAGAGCTGAGCAGACTTAGGTGAGAGCCGTGACTGTACACAATCTGTAATTGGTTTCTAATTGAGACAGCATCCTCATGACATTGCCCCAAACTGACAGGAGTAAAATGCCCCTCTCAGACACAGTAACTATAGGGAACAGGCTCCGTAAAGAAGTAAGTACAGGAGAATGTGACAGTTAAAGATAGTGGATATATTGCATTTGATTTACTTGATTTGGTAGTAAAAGCACAGAGAGAAATAGTTACTATTTATTTTATATTGCTTGTGCACTTGTACAGGCTATTCGCTGTGGTGATATTTGTGGCAACACCAGCTCTATCTATAAAGCTTCTCTCTAAATCCACTCTCCCATTCAACCTTTTCAGGGATCAGGCGGACCAGCTGGATGGGGACATCTCTGGCCCTTGGAAGAGCACTGACTTCAAGCCCCAACTGGATGAGCTCCAGCGTCTTTTGGATGCCCTGAATGGCCTCTACAATGCCAAAAAGAATGCCCTCATTAACTCTGTCACAGAAAACAACAAAGGTCAGCAGGAGTAGATGGCTTCAAGGGGTTGATCACCTAAAATCTAAAATGTGTTAGTTTAAACCTAAAATGTGTTAATTTTTATGGTAACACAAACTTTTTAACATCTTAAAAACACAAAATAAAACTAGCTGAAATGAGAGGAAGACAAATGAGCTTCACTATAGCTTTCAGGTGTCCAAAGAAGAAATACAGATAAACTGGTACACAAACTGACTTGCATATGAGGTTGCTGATATCAAGCGGTTTATTTATCTTATATAGGGGCTTTTGACACCATCAAGAAGGCCTATAATGACTCTAATGATGCGGTCAAGCGAGCAAAAGACACAGGCAACACAGTCAAGGAGTCATCTGACCTACGTCAGGATGCCCTGGACTTGCAAAACAGGGTCCAACCAACCAACACCAAAGACCTTGACAAACTGGAGGACCAGCTGGCCACAAAGCCTAATCTTACCCCGACCGCTGTCCAGGTTAGACTTCTTTACTGTGCTTACTATTAACTAAATATATCAACCCTCTGATTTTCACCACACCTGGATGAGCATTGATGAATTCTTTAGTTGGTTCCTTTCTATAACAGATACATGCAGAGTGTGATCCTAACGTTGAGTGGATGTTATATCTGCAGGTGTGTGGCAGCAAGCGTACTGAGCCCTGTACCCCGGAGCAGTGTGATGGCGAGCTGTGCTCCCCTGATGCTGCCCAGTCCTGCCTGCTGGGGGGCAAGTGTGTGGGGGCTCTCCCAATGGCAGGGAAGGCACAGAGGGACACTGAGGAGGTGATGGCCAAACTACAAGAGCTCAGTCAGAACATCACGGAGGCCAATGCACAGGTGGGTCACAGTTTGCTTTGCATTGCCTAATTACATGTCAACAGGTGAGCCTACATAGATTGCCTACACACAGACCACATCGCTGTGTGACTGAACTGGTAGGGAAACTGACTTGTAGATAAATTGCAAAATAACAAATCTCTTGTTATTATTGGCTAACAGATGCAAGACACACAGGAGCAGGCCAATCAGGTGCGACTGACAACTGACGAGATGACCAATCAAATCAAAAAGGCTCGGGACGACCTGGAAGACGATCTACGAGACACCAGAAACTTTGTGAGGCAGCTCAAGGATTTCCTGGCAGGTATGACTTACTGCTTCCATCTATCTATCTATCTATCTATCTATCTATCTATCTATCTATCTATCATCTATATTACACCTTCTCTGCTTCTATTAATCTTCTCCGTCCAGCCTTTATCTGTTTGTCTGTCTGCTTATTCACTGACTCATCCATTTGCGTATCCAACATAATGCCCTGCTCTCTGTCTCTCTCTCTGTCTCCCTCTCTCTCTGTCATTAGACCCCACCACTGACCCAAACCACATTGACAAGGTGAGTGAAGAGATCCTGAATGCCAAACTGCCTCTCAGTCTGGATGCCTTGAAAAAGAGGCTGGAGGAGCTTCAGACTCTTGCTGCTGGTCTGCCCGACAGTGCCAAGGTCCTCAAAGAGAGCAAGCCCCAACTGGACCAAGCCCAGAAGCTTCTGGAACAGGCCCAGAACGCAAGGTAATGAGCTGTACACTACCGAGGACCTACATACAGTTGGACCTACATAGACATTATAGGACAGAATATTTTGTTTGCTATAATAATGCTAATGGATTTGCTATCTTCCTTTTTTCCTGCTGTGACTCAGGGATGATGCCATTGGTGTAAAGGATAAGGTGGCCGAACTGCTGGACGAGCTGACGGAGGTGGAGAAGTCTCTGGATGGGATGAAGGAGAAAGTTGAAGGAGCTGTGATCATCCTTGATGGTGTCAAGCCGGCAAAGGTGAGCAAGAGCAGCATCTCAGTGCACCAGTAGGTTTACATGGACTTATGTGTATATAGTATACAATTATAATCTTATATACATGTATGTACTGTATATGTAGACATGTGTATTTATAGTCTTTTCGGAGAAGAGCAGCTGTTAAATGTATAGTATGTATGTTATTAAATGTGATTCTTCCTCTGGCAGATTGAATCTGATTTGGATGCAGCTACTGACACCTTGGATGAAGTGACTGATACTGTTGGCACCAGCATCCCAGAGGAAATGAAGGACCTTAAGGATCTGATCAAGGGCAATGACCAACTGGCACAGAAAGGTCTTGAAGATGCAAAGAACGCTACAGAGGCTGCCAAGGACATCAACACGGTGAGGAAATAGCAATACAGACACAGGTCATACGTCAAGTGATTTGCAAAAAAATATGTACGTGCTAACTCTGTGTGTGTGTGTTTGTATATAATTTATGTGCAGGACTATAGGGTTCTGGAGGACAAACTGGATCAGCTGAGAAAAGCAGTTGCAGATGCTGGGGAAGCTGGTGAGGCTGATGAAATCCTACAGGAACTCCAGAGGAACACCACGCAGCTACTGCAGGATACGGCAGACATCATGAAGACCATAGAAGGTGAGCTGCTGTAGCATCAACAAGCATCTGCGCATTTCTGCCTGATTGCCTGAAGAAACACTTTTGACACTGGCTTTAAGTTACAAAAATATATGGGTCCAGAGTTTATTTTCCCAAGAATGTGCTGAATAAGATAGACTTGGCAGTCTTAATAGAGTATGTGTTATGCATATCTTTGGTAACATTCCTCATTTTTCTATTCCCTTATTTTCCTCTCTGTCTGTCTGTCTCTTTCTCCCCTCTCTCTCTTTCTCTCTCTCTCTCTCTCTTTCTCTCTTGTGTCCTGTTTAATCCTATCCCTCTAGAAAAAGAGTCATCTCTCAAAGAGGCTATGGATGAATTCAATAAGAAGTCCTTGCGGCTGGAAGGGCTGGATACTGAGGTCCAGAAGCTCCTCCGGGACATCCGGGAAAAAGCCATCACACACAGCACATGTCAAGGATAAGCTCCACCATGCTCCGCTTCACCATAATGAGTTGGTGGGGTTGGTTCCAGTGCTGACCTTAGACAAGTGCCGCCACTAGTTGTCTTTGTCTCTCCTTCTTCACAGAAGAATGTGGATTGTGCTGTCTGTTGTTCTGTCGTGTTGCCTATTTAATATTGCCTTCTTTGTTTTTGGTTATTTATGTCACCAAGTTTTGCTAGTCACTGGAAAACTTTTTACAAGTTACATTTCTATAGTCCTATTGTTGCCACTTTAAACAACCACTGAAAGAGAATTGACATGTTACCTACAGTATTTGTGACTCTTATACATCCTTGGAGTCACTGTGATTTATTTAAGCAAAATCTGTAATTACCCTTTTGTAAACCACTCAATAAAAGATTATCACTTGTTTTACATTTGTCATTGTGGATATCCTGTGAATTTATCAGACACGTCATTAACAAACGTTACACTTTATACATTATAACATAAAAATTATATTATAACAAACATAAACATATTTCTTGAACCACACACAGTGACTTACCTGCAAAGGCATGTAACCTAAAGCTTGAAATGCAATGTCATGATTTTTGAAAGTGTGATGAGCGATGAACTAATATTTTCAGTTGTAAATATTTCAAGTCACAATACACAAAACTTACTGAATTTACACCAAAACATATAAACAAGTATAAAGATACAAGGTACCAGAGATCTGAGAATAAATATTTTTTTATTGACAAAAAATAATTTTATTTACTGTAACTTCCCGATTATTAACCAATACATTGATTTTGCAAAATTTCTTCATCTATGAGGTTAATATATAGATGAGGGCTATATACAGGATTGCATTTCTTTTCATCAATCTACTTGTGATTCAATAGGTAATTTTTAGTAAACTGAGGTAATACAAGGATGAGGTTAATACAAGGGTGAGGTCAATATATGTTTTTTTTTTTTTTAAGCGCAGACCTGAGGTTTATACATGGTGCGGCTTATATTCGGGAAATTACTGTACAACAATGGGGTTACAGTACTTTTAACTGTTCACAGTGTGAGAAGTGCTCAAAGACAGGTCCAGCCTCCCACAGAGTACCACTAGAGTGAATGTCATCAGCATCATTGCACTCCCCCAGTGAAGAGGTATATGAAATCTCATGTCAACACATATGAAAGCAGTCATTACATGTATTGTGTGCTGTATCTACTGTGTTGTTACACACACACTATACAGACACACACACACACACAAACAAACAAACAAACAAACCACCTCAAATAACCTCTCACGCAGGATATATTCACAGGTTATCATCTAGTGTATAAACTGTCCATTCACTCATATTTTTTTGTCTGGGTAAAATCTCTGCAGTAGCAGTAACAACACTGTAAAGCCTATCAGCAGTCTTCACTGTGGATGTGGCACATATGTAAACATCCCTTCTCTGAAATGTGTTCCCCTTTGTCGGAAAACAAGTATCATTCATATGAATATTTTTGGTCAATGCACAGTTGCATGGTTTACATTCAACCCTGTCAGTGAGTCACATACATTTATGATGTGCTGAAAAAAAACAGTCATTGTGCTCATTGTGTGTGTATATAAGCAAACACATTCATGAATAACAAAGCAGACAAAGAATACAAATAAAACATGTGAGTCTATGTAACTGTTAAAAATAAGGTCACAAGTCCAGAAGGAACACTGATATTTGGTTAAATGACTGAACATTCAGGCATTTGGCTGGTGTCTTTGCCCTGCTTGCCATAAATCTGTGTCACAAGACACACAGGAACAGACATGCAAACACTCGTAAATAGAGCACCAAAACAATCTGTACAATAAATATGGGTCAACGCAGTTCAGTTCAGCTAACCTGGTGTTGAAGAAGATGCCTTTTAATTCAAGGCAGCATCAAACAGCCTCTCACTGACACTGAGCATGCTCTGTAATATTTGAGAATGTTCAGCACTGCAGATGACGTCCATTCCCTTCTTCTGCGTTACCAGTAAGATACAGTTTATACTTCTCTAAAAGCAGTGTGAAACGTCACACTTTAAAGTGCATATCTGTGTGTAAAAGCATTCAAGTGGGCTGAATCGTTCTTGTGGTGTGTCTGAAGTCAATCTGGGGTTCTGGACTGAGCGAACTCCTCCAAATAATTCCTCCTGTTGACTTTGAGTGTGTAGACACACTCAGAAGCTTCATCAGTTCAACCAAAGAAGCTGAAAAATAATAGAAAAAAAGGTTAGGAACTATACAATGCAGAACAAGAGAAGTCAACTGCATCCAGTGATGCATTCTGGGTTGAAAGCCTGTATCATATTCACATTCCATTGGTTATTGGTGGCACTTTCAACCCAGAATGCATCACTGTCTGCATTCAAGTGTAGCCTGCTTGATAAAGTTAAATACACAGGCAACCGACCTGTTACTCAAAAGTCACATGACCCAGTGTTTGGTGATCACATGACAGAGCATATTCCTGTCTGTAGAGGCTGACCTATTCGATTTGTCCCTCTCTTTCCAGCACTGCAAAGACACAAAATGCAATGGTAAGTTGATAGACAAAGAAATATGGATTTTAAATGTCTTTGGACTTCAAATATGATATTGCAACATCAGCTACAGTAGCCTAAGTGCAGTCTAGCAGGTCACAGGCAAACAGTAATCATTCATTCACCAGTTAGTCATTCACACTCTGTTAAGTGTGACAGGCTAAGCCCAATTGTTTGCATATCCAGCAGGGGGCGCAACATCACCTTTTTGCGGTGGGCAGGTCAGGCTCGGAACGGTACGCGTGTTTGCCGGTCTCGGTGACAACAAGGGCGTGCATGGGCTCAGTGTGGCTGGGTTTAAGCGGGCACAGGCCCCTTGGCACATCCCCGCTCTGTGGTATATGGACATGGGGGTTACCGTTGGAGTCCAGGTGGCTATCTGGAGGGCCGGGGCAGCACATGTCCTCCACCTCAATGTCTGGGACAGCACCCATGGGGGACAACGGGTGATCCTGATCCCCCACATGAGCCAGCTGGAGCTTCTTAAGGTGGTTGATGGCTGTCGCTGCATTGAAGGCTTTCTGTAGGGCCACAAACAGACACACACACACACACACACATCAACAACAGCAAGGGGTGTACATTAAGTATACAGACCTGATATAATGCTTCATCAGTAAAAAACATGAATAAGACTTATATTCTTACTTTGTATTTATTCTTATATTCTTTTTTTAAATTATGAAATGCTGACAACAAAAGAATGTAAGAAAGAAGTGGAGAAAAGGTTGCCGTCTCACCCTCCATCTTGACTGAGCAAAGTTCCTCTGTATCTGTTCACAGACGGACTCATAGATGTCATTGGTACTGGCCGTGTCGCCAATGATCCTGCACACACAACACAAACATCCATGGGTTCAACAGGACTGAGCACTAATACAAACTAAGTCAAAATATACACCCACACACACCCACACCCACCCACACACACACACACACACAAACACACACATACACATTTTTGTTCTAACAGATAACTTACCATGGGTGTGTTAGAGCCTGTTCTGTGGTGTAGCGTTTTTTAGGATTTTTCTCCATCATGTTCCGGATAAAATCTTTTGCTTTGGGCACAATAGACCAGGGTGGCAAGTCAGTCAAACACATTTTTTTCACTATTTGCATCTCAAGTTGGACTACAGTTAGTTGTACTGATATATATATTCATTTATAAGCTCTTACTGTAAGTACATACTTCCTCAATAACCTCTCTATCTATGTCCATTACATGTACCGTAGCTGTGACAGCTACAAAGAACACTGTCTTGGAGGCGTATGGTTGAAGGACACAGGAAGAGGTTGAAAAGAAGAGGAAGTAGTTACCTGACTCAGAGATCTCATCCCAGTAAGGAGAATGAAAGGCGTATTCTGCTTTCATGATCTTAGAGAAGAGCCTGGTCTCATTTTCCTCATAGAAGGGAGGATAGCCGCAGAGACTAATGTGTATGGAGATAGAGAAGGTGAGAGGGAAGAGAGAGAAAGAGAGAGAGAGAGACAGGAAGATGGGAAGAAAGAGAATGGGTATAAGAAATCAAGCTTCAGTATTGTGTTCACTGTGTGTGTGTGTGTGTGTGTCAGAGAGACAGAAAGAAAGCGAGTGTGTGAGAGAGAGAGAGAGAGAGAGAGAGAGAGAGAGAGAGAGATTGCATTTTAGAGTTAAAGTTCACTCACAGGATATATGTGATGACTCCAATTGACCAGCAGTCGACTGCCTTGTTGTATGGTTTCTGAGCCAGGACCTCTGGGGCTGAAGGGTGAAAGTTCAAAGAGGTCGAAGTCAGATGGTGCAAGACAATCAATAATACTCAAAACATTAATACATTAAAACATTAAATATTACCTCTAATTCAGCCTCTTCATTTTTATGTAAGCCACATATGCATTTATTATTTTATTTCACTCTAAGAACAGTGTATTCGTACCAACATATCCAGGGGTGCCACAGCGAGTAGACATTACACCGTGGTCAGACAACTTGGACAGGCCAAAGTCTGTGATCATGATCTTGGCGTTTTCCTCAGGACTGTAGAACAGCAGGTTCTCTGGCTTCAGATCCCTGTGCACTATACTGTTCTGGTGAAGGTAGCTGACCGCCTCCAACACCTGTCTGATGACCTGACTGGCATCCTTCTCCGTGTACATTCCCCGGTCTATGATCCGGTCAAACAGCTCTCCCCCCGAGACCCTGAGGGACACACAGAGGCAGACAGATGGATGTAACATTCCCATCAGCCTCATCGCTGCATTGGGATGCCAACTCCCACCAGCCCAGCAATGATTTGCTATGTTAGAGTGGCTGAGGGGCTCAGTGCCTTCTGACCACTGACTGTCTTATGGTCTTTTATTGTGTGTGTGTGTGTGTGTGTGTGTGTGTGTGTGTGTGTGTGCAGTGTATCTCAATACCCAACATGTGTGTATGAAAGAAAAATACTTACAGCTCCATGACGAGGTAGTAGTGTGTACGGGTCTCATAGAAGTCATGCAGACCGATGACATTGGAATGTTTGATTCTGAAAAACAGTGAATCACTCCTTGTCAAACCATCACAGCCTTCCTGCATTTATTCCCAGTACACTGTGGTACATAACTCTGTTTGTTTGTCATGTGTTTGTCCAATTTACCTCCTGAGCACGGTGATTTCATTCTCTAGGTTGCTGTGATGGAGCACCTTCTTCTTCACACACTTGAGTGCGTAGAACTCTCCGGTCTTCTTCTCTCTGACCAGGAACACTTGAGAGAATGACCCTCTGCAAAGACACAGTAGCAACAGAAGCAATCAGCATTGACATGTAAAGAGCCAGGCTCACACACAACATAAAGCAATAGGGGCCGGCGAGTATCATAGCCTATATATATATTACTGTATACAATCGACGGTGGGGTAATACAATCCACTTCAGTCCATTCCATTTGATTTGGATGGGGTCAGTAGTGATACATGCTCTCTCAGAGTTATGATAAATCTGAGGCTTAAAGGAGAAATCCCCTGTGAATCAATCAATAGACCTGTTGTTTGATGTTTCTGAGAGCTCTCAGTAGCTATGAGAACTACCATTTGTGGCACAGCAACTAACGCTAACTGAAAAAAAAAATTATTCTGGCAGTTCTCAACTCTGACAAGTGAATCATCGATTTTCAATTGTAGTTTCGAGGGAAGCATAAACTGTCATAAACACTTACTCTGACAGTGGTTAGAAATATTAATGAAAACATATAATACTTTTAGGACACTGGCTAAAAACTTACACACAAAGCAGCACCCCAGTAAGTGCCATTAGAAGTCTACACTTAGTAACAGCTAATAAAAGTCAATTAATCTTTTCTGGCTAAGGTGTGAAAAATAACTCTATGAGTGCTGTGATTTTTGTTGTTGTTGTTGTTCAAATTGAAGCCATTTTTGGGCTGGATGTTGTATGACACATGGGACTGGGTAAAGAGCATGTGTGGTGACCCTTCTGGGAACACTGTGACATGATTTCCAGGTAAGTGGACCAATGAGACGGGTTCTATCTTCGGTCACAGCCACAAATACCTACACTAAAGGCAGGATTAGAGCTCGGGGGCAAGTCTGTTACACAACAATTTGCTCTGGTGGGGTCAGGAGTTGCACACAGGCCACCTAGTTACAGCTCCCCCCTTGGTCATGTTATTTTATAATTTATCTATGTCTATGTATGTTGTTGTATTTATCTATTTATCTGCAGTGATTTCAATTAAAATGTATGGACAGTGCAGAGCATTTGACCTTAAAATTCAAATTTGCAAGTGAGAAAATGCAAAACTCTGGGTGAACTGGTGTCTGTACATAGATGGCTAGCTTTCAGTAATCCTCAGCACCACTCCAAACATGTTATGTGGAGAACTGTGTGAGCCTCTGTAGCTACAAACAGACAAGCATTTTTTTCTTTCACTCAAACACACACACACACACACACACACACACATACACACACACTACAGTGTCAGATCCATACCAAAGTCAGCTGCTAAAGGACCAGCAGTGATGGGGTTGCTACCAAGAACATGTAATTATATTACTCAGTAATTGTAATAGTTTCTCCTTGTGGAAGATGTTTCAGCACAAACTGCACAAATTCTATCTTTCATGCAAATAAGGAATCAGAAAGCATAGCAGAGCCCTGAACTGCAATGTGTGTAGTTACTCGCTGAACACATGTAAGGTGATTTCTAAATTATTATCAATAATTAAAAATAAAATAATATCATTAAAGAAATGTGTAACTTTGTTATGTATTAACCCAAACACCAACACACATAAACACACACACACACACACACACACACCTGAGTAATCCTAGTTCAACAGTGCTAGGATGTTCTTCCCTTGCTGACTGACGTCAGACCTCACAGGCCCAGGCCATGCCTCTCATTCACAGACAGACAGACTGAATCTGAGGCCAGCTCTAGCTTGGCTCATTCATCTAATCCTCAGAGCTTGCCCAAACCATTCACATATACACGACTGTATCTTTGAACAAACAAATTCAACTATTAAAACTGGAATTATTCATTTGTCACCTAAAAACTCTAAAATTATTTTTCTATAGGTTTTCAGTGAAGCACTCTATTCTGTCCATACATGTACACTACACACAGACACACACAAACTCACACACACAAACAGACACATACACACACACACACACACACACACACATACCAATACAAACTCACACACACAAACAGACACATACACACACACAAACACACACACACACACACACACACATACAGATACAAACTCCCACACACAAACAGACACATACATATACACACACACACACACAAACACATACACATATTCACACACTAAGTGGAATATAATTTGTTCTCCCTTTAGATTGTCCCTTTGTTTTCAACACTCATGCACAAATCCCTATCAACACACTCCAAGCAGACACGCGACGCTGTAATCCCCTCGTGTAACAGTGCCAGGATGTTCTTTCCTTCCTGAGTGACATCAGTCTCCACAGGTGTGGGTCAAGCCTGTCATTCATCCCCGTGTGCAGCGAGGTTGTGAGCTGTGCTGCTGAAGGCTGTAAGCTGCTTGAAAAGGAACAGAGAGTGGGCCGTGACCCTGGCCCCCAGACAGCACAGACGGTGTTGAGATGGCCTGAACCTGAACACTCTGAGTCCAGAAGGTGCTGCTGAAGGAGGTCCCAGAGTTGTTTGTGATGTGTAGGGCAACAATCCAGTGGTTACAGTAGTCCTTACATGTGCCTGTTTTGTTTTTGTTTTTGTTTTGTTTTTTTGCACTTATTTTTTCAGTGTTGATCAATGTCAAATATATTTTCTATGCTTTAGTTAAGCTTTGTTTGTCTTGTTTTGAGAAATGCAATTTATTGGGAAGAACTACCTTGAAATGCTGTTGTAAAATCTCAAACTGATGTGACATCCAGTTGGCGTACATAACAGTGTTGAACACTCCCCTTCACTGCTGTTTCATCACCATCAACACATAATGGGTTGCTTCAGGGCTTCATTGACAAAAATGCCTTTATACTGTAATCTGCAAATCCCAATTATAGCCATGACTGAGGATTATCTTGTTGGCAACGACGGCCTGTATCCTGTAATGTGTATGGGTCTCACTGAAATCCAGCCAATCCAGTAATGTTCTCTGGCCTTCTGTTATGAAGAGCAACCTTGAGCCTGACCCATTCCTTAATGACTGAATTGCCCGGAAGGTGAGTACAGCCAGGTGTCTGATACCAGCAGCAGGTCAAACGAACTGCCTGAGAAGCACCAAATGTAAACGACTTGAACTATTCAAGGCCCCTTAGAGAAAAAAATGGTACTTACGATCCCAGGACTTCTCTGAAGTCAAAGACATCTTTGATGTTGTTGATCACTTTTTTCCAGTTGCCGTGTATCTCCTTACGACCCATGGTGGCTCAAAGATTAATTTTGACTCCTGTTGGGATGAAACATGTTGAGTTGTTGGATGATGTAAATGACAAATTCTTACTTTAAAATTTAGGCATGTGTACGAGGCCCTTGTGCTTTTCATTGCCTCATGCTTTTCATTATCTCTTACAGCCCAAAAGACACCACATGTCTCTGAAATAAATGCTAACCACCTGCATTTCAATGAAGCAGTAGGGTCAGCTTACATTCACATCTGGTGGTCTATGAATTCCTAAAGCATACACATACACACCCATCCCATCCCAGTCTTACATAAAGGGTGCTCTATGTACACCTAAGGTAAGCTCATTTTAACCTCTCACTTAGGGAGAGGATAATCCCTTTCATATTTGACTCTCCCAGTTCTTCTGTCCCGGCTTCCAATTTAAAACAAAGATTAGACGTAATCTGGGTTGCTCTACACTGGTACAGTCATCTGGGTCAATGACCTGAAAACTTCACCCACCAGTCAGTCACTCTTAGTGTTAAATACGGAATTTATATCACATTTTATTGGGATCTCACAGTCCATGTTACATTAACATTTATGAATTAAATTATACTATAATACTGTGAATATAATTATATAGTCTTCAATATAGTGACTGGTTATTAGCCATTTATATTAGATTAGACATGCGATAGTGATAGTAGATAGTGATAGAGATAATGAGGTAGTACAGGTTTACAGCATTTAATGAAAAGTTCAGCAGAACTATTATGAAAAGTACAATATCAGAAGCTTGTGAAAAATCTCTGCTGTTATAACTGACAATCCAACTGATTTGAGAATTAATTTCATTCATTTCCACCAACCTATCCACACAGGTTAAAAAAAACAATCTGGTAAAACATAGCCAGTTTAAAGTTGGTCATTACTTAATGGTATATATTTATAAACATATGACCAAATCTGACAGTTCTTAGAGAACAAAATTACAGAATACATGATATCTCATATTTATCTCAGTTATTCTACACCTATTCAGCCATAGAGAAAACAAAACAGAGAGAAGACTGTACCTGTGGTTGTGAAGGAGAGGCACTGGCTGAGGTAGGCTCTAGATTGAACTACCCGATGTTCCAGGGCTAACACTGGCTCTTCTCAGCCTGCAGCGGGGAGGAGTCTATCACATCAGGTCACCTGCGACTATGATCACACCGCATCCCTTATCAAGTGCTGACCTGTCCATTAGCGCTTTAAATCCAGGACAGAAATATCTCCGGCCTGAGGAACATCTGTATCGTGGGAAAGTTTCTGAATTTCGTTTACCCAAAAGAAACAGGCAACAGCTTATTTTGACAAACACTATAAATACATGGAAATATTTGAGAATGGCCAACTACATATTTCTATATATTTACAGTGTCGTTGGAATATGTTCTGAGTGCTCCCTTTTATTTGTATTAATAAAAAACAATTGACTGTGTTTTAATAAAAACAAAGCCCATCAAATCACTATCTCAAGCGGTTTGGTTATAGGATGGTTTGGATGGTTTGGGCCGCATATTCACTGTATCATCACAGCATATTAAGGTCAAGTGATTAGTAATCTAAGCAGTGTTCCTGTATGCTGGATTGAAGTGGCCATCAGGAGCCACTTCAGTCCAGCATTTTAACCCATCACGATATTTCCATATTGCCACTTCTCAACTTAATATTGCTAAGATGCAATAGTCTACATCCTGTATTAACTTGACCAGTTTTACCATCACCCATCATGTTCTCAGCCATGTTTTCAAGTTGTGTTGCGCACAGACGCACATAAATTGCTCAAAACTAAGGTTGTGTCAAAGTAGTTAATTGCATCGGTAGACATTAGACTTACAAGTCTGTGAGATTTTTTTCAGTGTTTAACCCTTTTATGCATGAATTATTAAAAAAAATTGAAGTGGTATGAAATCAATTATAGCTATTTCAAAAATTATAATAAATTTGCAACAATACAGGACTGATTCATCCACACTCAGGTATGTAGACAATAAATCTACCATAATATTATTTATTTGATGTGTCTTTAATGAACTTGGCAGGGTACTCAAAAAAGCTTTAATCAAAATATAACCTTTCATGTGCCTTTTTTGACTCCTGACGCATGAAGCATGGTGTCCACTACAGTGGACACTTGCTCCTGTTACATTTCCGCTCATAAAAAAGAAAGTGAAAATGTTGTGTTGATGAAACTTTGGTTAATTATGCTTCATAACTAAGCTAATTAGAAAATGTTTTTTCAAAAAATTTAAAGAATGAAAGTATTTAAGAGATATTCTAGAAGTAAATTATTATATACTCTTTCACCATTTTGGATGACACTCTGGTCATACAACAAAAAGGTAAAGGCTTAGGAGAACCCTCTATTTGTCTGGAGTTAATATTGCAAATCACGTGGTTTAAAATAGTGTTTGAAAATCTGTCCACTGTAGTGGACACAGGACATTTCCGTTCACAAAACTACATCTTGGTTCTCTGTGTGTTTCACACCACGCACAAGTTGTAACCTAGAGTGTTACTTCTCACGCATCATTGCTTGCATGTTGGTATGTTAATGTAATATGTCACAAAAAACTCTTAGGCCTCATTAATCTGAAGCATAACATCTGTGTTGTCCTCTGTTTGCACTAAGCCTATTTGCGTTTCACAGGTTCAGGCGATGCTGCATTGTTGGAACACTGGCACCGCAATTAGACTCTGGCAGGATATTGATAGCAAGCTTAAAGAGATGATCCTTCCCTTGTTCAGGATGGAAACCTCTTGGCACACACTTACTGCTTAAATCTCATATGGCAATATATGATCATCTTTCTCATTGTGAAACATTAAGTCATGTCAGCTCCCTCTCACTACTGGTGCTTCATACCTGCAAAGCATTTTGTGGGACAGCTGAAGCGCACTAATGCATTTGCGATGATGTCATATGGGTGCATGCAACAGCTTGAGGCATGTTAAGTCCATATTATATTATTATATATATTATAGTATGTTGCACACAGTAGGTTTTAATGTACTGGGGCACCTATATTAAATAGATCCTGTAGAGTTCTATACAGCTTGTTGCATTGGGTACTCTGCAAGGGATTTGCAAATGCATTGTCTGCATGTTTGGACATGTGCATGTCAATGTGGGTAGATTCACTATAGACAAATGCTGTTGTCCTTACAACACAAAATACTGTACAAACTGAACTGCATCCACATAGAAATTCCTGACTGTAAATGTCCAGTTATCATTCTCATTTCTCATGCTCAGTTTGTGCTGTTTAACACTGTAACAGAATTCTGGCTTGCTCTGCTCTCCATGTGCCCCTGACTCTGTTTACTCCACAGCATGTGAGAGTCTACAGCTAAACATCACCTAAGGTGTTACTGTTTGCCAGTTGTTGTAGGGAGCCAAGTTCTTCAGACACCTGTATCTCTTACCCTGGCAGTGTCCAAATATAAAGAGCTTCAGACATCAGCTGCACTCTTGGCGACTCTGTTGTATGATTAGCTGTTGTATAACATTTTCAAGTGTTTGCACATGGTCACGAACATCAGGGCAAGAGTGTCTTTCATTATTTAATCAGAATAGAATAGAATAGAATAGAAACAGCTTGTTTACATTTCAACAAACCTATCACATTGATCAGAGCTTGATAAACCGCACTGTGCATTTATTAATTGTAGAGTGTTCGGATGATTTTATGTTATTTACCAATAATTTTTGGTTTTCATGTCAAAGCATTTCATTAATTGACTGTGATCAAGGTGTGATCAAGTAATTTGTTTAAATAAAATAGTTTCTCATATAGCTCCTTTAAATTTATTGGAGGGCATTACTTTAAAACCAAAGCAGAGATAGGCTGGATAAGTGGTTATAGCTTCAGTAAACAGAGAACAAGAAATAAGCCTGTGTGATTGCACAGTGAGCTGAGGGGATGAGGTGATCAGCAGGGACAGGTAGAGAGAAGAGCTGTCTTTTATGTAAGTCCTGTAAGTGTTCTGTAAGGAGACATGGCACCTAATCCTTTCAGTCCTGTTATCAACAGTGTGGTTTGTGCAGAGTCATCTTGGCAAACTTACATCTTCTTCCTCAATTCCACTCAAGGACAGACTGATGCATGACTACACTTTAAATGTATATGACAATGGCCAGGTACCTGTATTTCAACCTATTTGTGTTGTCTTTGGAATGCGTTTTGAGTGCAGATATATTTTCTGAAATACATACGCAATATACATTTATTTGAGAAGAATGTGTCACTGCATATCAGAATCGTAACCTCTTAGAATGCATCCAGGAATTAGACTTGGTATAATTGGTATAATCTTATACTAACACAAGTGTCAGCTAGTATTATCAGTGTTTTTACATATATAGTGTTTCACATATATTTCATATGTATTTCTGCCTAGATGTGACCTACTGTTATATGTAATTTACTGACAGTTTTTCATCTCTGAATTGTCTCTGTGTTGTATTTCTGAATTCTCAGTTGCATTTCTGAGTTCTCAGTTGTATTCTCTTCTGTTTTGATTTGTTTTTTACGTAGAGCTCATGATTGTCGGTTCATCTGTCATCATTTCTGTCCTAACAAAAGAGTTGCTGTGGCACAAGTTTTAGAAAATTAAAATTACAACATTTCACATAACAGTTGACTGTGTAGAGTCAACAACTGTAGTGCACTTATAATAGCTACAATAGCCTCAGGGAGGGTCTTGGAGAAATTGAAAAGGAACACCTGGTCTCATCATATCAAGCTCCTATCTACTTCATGAGAGGGCATGTGTGCTGCACGACTCAGTGGGGTAAGTAATGGCACTAGTATGCATTCTGTGAAGAAAACAAACCAGGATGGAGGGAGTGTGGTACTCTTAACTATTGTCCTCTGCAGGGAATATGTTAAATATTACATTTTTGATGCATGATTCCTTCATAATGATTCAGCAACTCAGCAAACAAGAGAGAAACTTACTGACTAGGTGACAAAAAAAAAAACTCTGCACATGCTAACTTGTGCACTGGATTGTATAAGTCCCAGTAGCCTTTGTAGACTTTGCAAACTGGGATAGCTGGTGTTGGTTATATCATTACCGGCTTAACCTCAATTATGTCATCATCTCAGTAAAAGGTAGAGCAGGAAGGATCTTTCTAATGGATGGAAAGATATGAGTGAAATTCCTTTCAATGGTTTCTCTCATTCTCTTATCTCCCATGCGATGAATTTAATGGAGGAAGTTTTTTATATCTTTGTACAATATCAGATTTGATACAAGAGTACAAGTACGTGGCTTATACTTAGGAAATGCCACATAAGAACACTCTCTTTTGTCTTTTTACATAAGACATAACCCTGTCTTTCAATTTAACTATGCGTAGGGAGCACTGACTGTATCAGCAGGTTTGCAACCCATGCAGGGGCCAATGAATATGACCTGTAAAGTATTTTTAGTGGTGCTATTCAGTCAATGTCAAATTTTGGGTTTTGTTTTTCCCATGTACCAGGAGGTACACATGTAGTTAACCAAAAAGACCATCTGTTTCAGTAATTAGAATGGGACTATAATTTCTAACCATCTCAGTATGCAAACCTTTTCAAACAGCCTTTCTGAAAAATCAGATGTTGAATATTCAGATACCATGGACTGCTTTAGAAAAGGAAATGGTCCAGTAACATTAGCATGACTAAATATGTATTGTAGAACAAAAATTGGATCATGGCATTGTGAAATTTAGTTTTTTCACAAATATATTTTAGTGTACAACAGAAATCTCTTTAGAAAGGACTATCAAAATACAGAGAGGAAAGAGTATACCTGGTTTACACTAAACTATACCTGGTTTACACAGTAGTAAGCAATATCAAGCTTCCGGTGGGCCTTCCACCAAGTACAGATTTGCACACTAATACAGAATTGTAAAAATCTGCTATGAAAGAAATTTCTCTAACATCTCTTCCACAGAAGTTCCTTTGCCACAGGTGTCCTTGCAACACGTGTCCCTCTGAATGATACCCACCACTGCCCCCTGTAGGCAGTGGTAAGTAATGCACCTTTGAAAATCTGGTCTCAAATGTAGGCTATTTTTTTTCCTGTCCTGATGTTAAAGGTAATGTCAGGCCTAAATCAACCTGTATCCCTGTTGCTTGAGCTCACTGAGTGCTGCTGGTACGTAAAGGTCTGCACTTAGCATATCATATTACATATTGAAAACTTTGCCTGTCGTACAAAAACTTTGGCATCCATAACAACCTACAGAAAATCTTCCATTGGTAATGCATTATTTGAAGGGGTCTACATAAGGGTGACATGAGCCTGTTTTAAACATAGCATGACACGTATCAACATTAATGACACTTTATCTATGTTTATGACTGTTGTCATTAAGTGTCATTCAATTTTTGTAATGTCTGCATCCCAAAGTCTGCATTTTAAAAACCAAGCAACACTTAATGACAATGAATTAAGTGTCATTAATGTTGATGATGCATGTCATGCCATGTTCATAACAGGCTATGTAGACCCCTTCAAATAAAGTGTTACCCTTCCATTTAGTGTTTTCTGGGAGGGGGTGCTGCATAGTTACTCAGCTCAACTGTGTCTTCAGCATCATCAGTAATAACCAGAGGAACACGACACAGAGAATGCATGCCATAGTGAGTATATGGATCACAAAGCGGCTAGTTGACACCCACCGAGGCAGAGAACGTTGTATAGACTGTTGAAAATGCCTGCAGAGAGGAAAATTAAAAAAGTTTGAGAAGTGCGTGAATCTTTTGAGAATTCTGTTTCATAATTTCTTTGCATTCATTTTGACATAACCAGTGCGGTTACATACACAGAGATATCTGATTTGATAACACTTTCTATGAACTCAGTATTCATTTTAAGCACATTCATAAAAGTTTATAATGCATTCATAAAGCCTTATAAGACATTAAAGACATTAGTGTTCATTACAGTTTATACATTCTAATGACTGTCCTCACAAGGCCTAATAATGTTATCATATAAGCCTTTACAACTTGAAGTATCACAAAGCATAATAATGATTCAATTTGTTCAAAGCTTCAAATTGTCCTTTTATATGTTAAATTCCTCATGCAAAATAATGAAGAGTTACAAGCCCTCAGTCCATACTCTAAGCACAGTGAGATGAACACATAATTACTCCGAATTACTGAAAATTAAAAAGACACCATTACAGACTGTAAGTAAAGTAACATGTAAAGGCCAAAGAAGCTTATAAGACTTTGTGACACTTCAAGTTGTAAAGGCTTATGTAATAACATTATAATGCACTATGAGTACAGTCATGAGAATGTGTAAACAATCATGAATACCAATGTCATTAGTTATAAAGCATTATGAATGTATTATAACCCTTTATGAATGCGTTTAGAATGTTTTATGAATACTGGGTTCATAGAAAGTGTTACCTCCTATTTCTTTGATTCCATTCATGTGCTCTATAGAATCTTCATGACACGTCTCCATGGTAAACTCCGATTATAATTGGAAGTTCTGAGTTACATGACAATTTCTAATTAGAGTAAGGTGAATAATCAGACTGCAATCCCATCATATGTTTGCATGTAACCGCACTGAATGCTGTAAGGCATATTACTTTGCTAAGAAAGAAGTTTAATCAGAAAGTTTAAAACTGATTAATAAAACATGAGGGTGAAGACTACATGTGAGGTTACAGAGGAAAGGAGAACTACTACGCTCACAGGAGAGGACTATGGGAGAGCACAATCCTAAATCCTGTTGCAAACAGAGACAGCTGCTCAAATAAGCCATGAGAGTGGAGAGAGTAAGGATAATATAGGCTGATGTTTATATTGTTAAGGCACGAGTGAGAGAAATAGAGCTAATGCAGACTTACTGCTCTGAGGTGGGGGCTGCAAAGACAGTGTCAGGGGTGCTTTGCTCACTGGTTTCTCTGGATGCCTCATTCTCCTCTGAGCTCCCCGAACCTTCCTGTTCCATCAGGGCCGATCTACGGCGCAGTCGTAATGTTGGAGGTACAGGACTGCAGAGTAAGATGAGAGCAGTATGGTGATGTCCCTCCACAAACAAATTACACACTGTGTATTATCAAATTATATAAGATAAAATTACATTAACTGCATGTAGCACAAATGAGTTTAATAATATTAACAAAATCAATAATAATTTGCCTCTAGGGAATAGGAATCTTTGTTCCAAGTTTTAATCAAAATGTGCATAACAGACTGCATGTTAACTCTTCAGAGCACCATGAAGTGCAACGACATCTTCTGGGACAAACACTGTTTGAAGGCCATATAAGTCTTTCATATAAAATTGTTTTTGGCTCTTCTAGACGAGAGGTGCTCAAAGCCGACTATACCTGAAGACTAGAGGGGACTCTGGAGTGGAGTCGTCCTCACTTTGGTTTGAAACCTGTGTTAGCAGAGTGTGGCGTCGCAGTCGGGGAGGAAAAAAACCTTCAGGAGAATCAGGCTGGCCATCTCTAAAATAAGATGACATATTTACATATTTCGTAAAGCATGGATGATATATCAGCTGTGAAGAAAGTAACAGAAAATCTAAAGATAAAATAAAGTGCGACATAGCGGTTTTACAAACGTTCCTGATAAACATCTTACAAATGTTTCTGATATAGCGGTTTCACAAATGTTTCTGACAAACATCTTACAAATGTTTCTGATATAGCGGTTTCACAAATGTTTCTGACAATAGTCTATATAATAATAATAGAACTGTTGTCCAATAACACAACTTTAAGTGTGGTCATTAACATTCCTGAAACGTTCTCCATGTATCTCAAATACATTACACAAAGAGTAATGTGAAACTGGCTAAACCAAGTACAGTCACAGGTCTACCTGTTGTCTCCCTCCTGGTTGTTGCCTGTGTCTTCACTGTTCTTTTGACTTTCTGAGAACCTGGCCTCAAGATCTTTGAGCTGTTGAGGACATTCAAGGCAAAATAAACAATTTTAGTTGTATAGTATAGTTTAGTTCAGTTTAAGCAATGTTGTTTAAGTTCTTCATATGTGCTAAGGGAAAAAGTAAAACAAACAATTCACAAATTTCACACATTTTAACAAAAATAAAAAATATATGTATGTGTATCTTCAGTTCCTTAAAATTATGCGTAATAATTTGTAACAAAACTGTTGGATTTCTGTACCTGAGCCAAACTTGGAATGAGAGTCATGCTTACTCTTCTCCGGGCAAAATGCTGCAGGTGAAGAGACAAGAAAAAGTGGACTAATGCAGGATGAGAACAGAGTCTCACTGAACTGAGACATTTTCCTCAACTCTCTAAAGGCTGATAAATTGCACTGAGTAAGGAATACATGCAGCATAACTAGATGGCCCGTCCAGGGGAAGATGTGCCATGTCTAATCCAGATTGTTATAGCCTTTTAGGGTCCACATAGCCTTTCAATAATAAAATGTAGCTTTTAAGCGTCTGCATGGTTGTTACAGTCTTCAAGGGTTTTGTTTTCTTCATAGTGATTACTGTGTGTGTGTAAAAAAATGCCTCACTACAAATATGAAAGCCTGGTTACCTGTTGGGCTGAATGTCTTACAATTCTCACATCACCATCATCTACAAGAGAGGAAATGAGGCAGGCTGTTGTAAAAGAAGACATCCAGCAATTTCCTCTTTGATGATAATTGGGATAGGTAAAGTATTAGATATAATGAACAGTCACACACAATTATTTAAAAGCATTTTTTATGATGCATTGGCATGAACCACTCTGACCAGTGTCACTCAGCAGCCTGCCACGGGTCTTCTGTAGGAGCTTCCTGGTCTCCAGGATCTCAGCACTGTCCAAGGTGTGCCGTCGTTTCAGATGGTCCACATGGACCGACATCAGTTCCACCGCATGACTTACACGAGCCTCCTGAAGCCATGCAACAATCTTAACTCAAGTTGCTGTTTCTGTTAAACCAATTTAATGGTCAAAGGAACTTTACAAGACATTTTAAAAATGATGTTTTGGGGCCTTTGTGTTTCACACGTTATTGGATAGGAAAGTAAAGAGAAAGAAATGATATGACTGACACATTCAGTGAAAGAATACATTAAACAAACAAAAAAAAAAAACAACTAATAGAAGCTGCAGGTTTATGTTCTCACAAAGGCATACAGTACCTGGTGAGCAGCACCCAGCATCTCGGCAGCGGTAACAATGTCCTCCATCGCATTGCTCAGAGCGTTCAGGCAGTTCTCCATTTTGTCAAGTATTTCTCCAGCCTCGCTGTTCACACACCGGGCCTTCAACAGCTGTTCACCAACACAACTCACGTTAATGGGTCATTCCAAGACATCTATCACATCTACTCACATGCCGCCTTGTTTATGTATGTATTACATAGATGTAATTACAAAAGAAACATAGATGATATATCACATGCATTAATCTCTTAATGTATATTATATAGAAATTTAACAGCCTATGTGATGTCAGTACAAAGTGTACAGCATTTAACTAAGGGCCAAATGATGGCCCATTTATTTTATTTATTGAAAGATCATAGAATGTTACACGTTTAATTGGCCGTATTTGGAAATATTTTTCTGTCTGGGGAATAAAGTGAAGCTCAAATGTGATGAATGAGATAATAAATTGACTCTGTTTACAGATGATTACTTTAGTTAAAAGGGTGATGTAGAGTGAGGGCCAGGACTCAAATGACAGAGACATCACAGTAAGGACTGAAGGACATTGTGGATGGCCAGGCTCACAAACATGAGAGATTATTCTGACTGTGCACTTCAGGGCAGTGCATACACAGTGCACAGTGTAATCTCTTTAAATGCCTGGTGTTGTGTTCACCTGCAGGGCATCTTTGGTGTGGTTGAGCTCCATCTGCAGGTTCTCCTGTGCTACTGCACGATCATGCTCTTCTGCCTGGAGTCTCTGTGGGAGGGTGTACTGGTCACAGCGGAATGACATGGCAAACTGGAAGAAGGCACTCTGGGGAAAGGAAAGGTCAGTGTCAGCTCACCATTTTAGTGACCTAATAAGCACTTTCACTGCAATGTACATTTCTCTGGCTATACAATGCATATTTGCTGCGCTTTCACATATGTGCATCTGACTGAATGGGGAATGAAATGAACACCGCACACCACACTGATTGCTGATCACAGCTACTTTGTCATACATAGAGCATGCATGTAGCATTGTGCTATTCTTTGGATTTGAGATAAGTTTCTGTGACTCAAACATGGGTTTAAAAAAGCTTTGTCTCACCTCAACCTCTTCTTCTGTCATTTCCTCACAACTGTGACAGACAGTGATAAAAACAAAAGAGGGAAAGATGGAAAAATGAAAAGCAATAAACAGAATAATAAAGTTATGGTAGCTGCCACTGTGAGCAACACACATAGTAAAGGGAAAATGAGTGTGCATCAATCCACAGCTCTGTTTTTTTGAGGTCACTGAGAGCTGTTGTTAAGAAAAAGAACTAGAATTAGCAGCTAACGCTAACTGAATGGGGCACAGAAACTCAGACAGAGAACACAGAATCTCATTTTCCCATGTCCTATTAAGTTAACAGCCTATGTTGTATAAAATGTTCTGGTTCTTTTCTCTATAGACAGAACTCTGTGACCTTGAACAACAGGGCTATGGGTTGATTCACACTGGAAGCATCAAACATCAAACAAACTAATGAATAAATCAAATAAAACTTTTTCTGCTATGTCATAATTTGTCCCTGTATTTCAGCAACCATTTTGAGTTCAGTAATGCTGATCAGGTTAATGCTTTATCTGGATATTGCAACATACTTCAGATGCAAGAGATATTTACATATTGCAACATATTTCAGATGCAAGATTTCAGGACAGGTGCTATTTTCAAGCCATCATTTTACCCACCTGCTGAGTCCCAGTCTCTCCAATATGGGCAGCTCCTCCCAGGAGGCTGCCAGCAGTTGCTCTGGCTCTGGTTCTGTGGGGCAGACCTCCTAACAGTCAGTCCCATGCTATACCATACTATTGCATGTAGTATAGCATACTTAAAGTTGCTATGTGGTGTTTTTATGGAAAAATACTCTGGGTTTGGCATCTTGAATTCAGCTTTGCTTTCCCTTGCATTGTGTTTAATACAGTGGCTTCACATGGTAGAATGTGATGTTATAGGAGAGCCAGCTAGATGCTAATGGTTTGCATGCTAATTTTAAAGCATAAGTCTATCTGGACACAGGGTGCTGGGGTTAGCTCTAGGTCATTTCAGGATGCTTTAACAGCTCTTCAGGTGGTTTTCAGGCAGCACATTTTGTAGTATAGACCAAAATTAGTACCTTCATCGCTGCTGTCACTGTCATCCTGAAGCCTGACAAATCCATACGGCCCTGAAGCGGGGATCTGTGCATGGAACACAGAAGATGAAAGCAATTTTAAAACATATCTCAGAGGTCTTACAGAAGTTTATACTCTAGGAATAAAGGCTTGAGCTTAATGTTTTGTTTGACATCAACCAACCAAAATCAAAGGCCAATTCAGGACATGAAATGTTTGTGCTTGCCCAAACCCCTAACTCTCTCTCTCTCTCTCTTTCTCTCTCTCTCTCTCTTTTTTTTCCTGACTCAATCCTATGAAACACATTGGATGATGCCAGACAACGAGAGCAAGACAGTGAGGGACAGAGACAGAAGGATATATGCAGTGACAGAGACGAAGTGAGAGGGAACCTTTTACGGAAGTTTGGCCTCAGACTGGTCTTTGTACACGGTGCCTGTGAGCACGAGTGTATGTGTCATTCCTCTGCCTTGGCTGGCTACGTACACAGCCTGTCCCAAAACTTCCTCCCTTCTCCTCCCACTAATATTGTGCAATGGACAGACAAACAGTGATGTCTGTAATTTATACTCCGTGTCCCCTGGCCTTCTAAGTATCTGTCATACTAAATATCTCCTCTGTGTAATAGGTCTAATTTAGCCCGTCGAGATGAAAGTGTCTGAGATGTTCTCAGCTGAGTCATAATGGCTGAATCCTTACTTGTTCCCTAATGCTAAGTCCTGAGCACTCAAAGGCTTAACTGATAAGAATCAACCAATGATTAGAACTTTTCGTGCCAGTTCCAAGTCTTTCAGGCTTCAAGGCTTAGGACTTAGGGGCAACATCAGGATTCTGTCAATAACGCCCTATCTATGTCCTGAGAAGAAAGTTAACTGCAACAGAAGAAATAGACTCAGGTGTATTATGCAGCTACGCTGAGCACGAGAAACTCCTAGTCTACATAAAGCAAATGAAAAGTGAGGCGTGAGTTGATTAGAGACGAGACTTACCTGGGCACCCATCATGCTTAGTGTTTACCAGTACCAACAGGCTGAAGTCCATCCATCCCCAGGCATGAAGAACAACATTCTACTACTCAGTATATCATAGTCAAGTCTACATGAATTATAGCTCGGACTGGACCGTTACTAAACACATTTGCATGGAGAAACCAGTGTGATGTCTGAAATTGGGCACTTCGGGCAAGCTGTTGAATTGAGAAGCTCCCAGCTGTGGAGAAAGTGTTCATCCCCTGTGGTCTTCGAATCCGTCTATGAATCAGTGCTTCCCCAAAGGGGGCGGCATCAGAGAAGACTGCTGTTCTGGCAGCCACTGGGCGATTGGGGAGGGGACGCCAAACAAATGACAGCCCCACCACACAGCACACGCTCAAGGATCAGCAGCAGTCCGTCCCTCCTGCTTGGGTATGGAGTTCCTGGTGCTGACTTAGACACAGAAGGGGACAAAGGAAACGAGTGGAGACTGAGTCTCTGCAGATGTTGGAGGGCATCGAAAAGTCATTGGTTATGCTGCATTACCGGCCTAGCTAAATCATTATGGCCTGGGGAATAACATGACATCTGAGTCATGCAGAAAGACATTAGCTATCTTTTTTTTGTCAATGTCATTTGCCATTTTAGTTTTTTAAGAATGAATGCTTTATACACATGGAAATCAACTTGAAATACAGACTTTGCACCATAAAATATGTTACAATTGAATGGGCAATAAATGCCTCCAATAAATTCAAAATCGTATGACTCCCACTGTAGTCAGCCACAGAAGGACAAGGAGAGAGAGAGCTGGAGGTGAAACAAGGACGTGGTGTCTTTGAGTCCAGACAACAACAGTAGGAGTAACAGTGCAGGCGAGCCTAAAGAAAAACAGGAGAGCCACTGTGTGTACTGCTGGGAAAGATAGGCAGTGACTAATACAGTGAGGACGTGCCAATCTGCCTCTGGAAAGGCCAAATAGGACATATGGAAAGACTCAACATTTGTCAAGCATGGCCTAAAAGATTATGTGCTACAGGACTTTTAGTGTCTGTTGTGTCTTTAAGGCAGGTAGGCATTTGTCATTGCATCTAAGAAGCAAAAGCAAAAGATATTATAGGAGTATAGTATAGTGTAAGTATAGGAGTAGTTGATCAGAGTGGTGGACCCCTTGATGTCCTGCATTGTACACAAAATAAATATTTAAATAGCACTCCATCACATACGCCCACGCACATTGAAAGTAATCAACAATGACAAAAACTTCAAACATCAAAAATTATCCCCACCCAATGGATACATCACCATACAGTTCACATAGACAAGCAACAATTTTATCTAGCCTCTAAAAATCCAACACATAGTTTGAAATGAAGTAGCATAAACAAAGAAAAAAGAAAAAACACTACATTTGACTCACCTAGTCAGCTCCATTCTCACACTATGTGTTATAATCCTCTTTGTTCATCTTTATGGCTATCATTCTTAATCCTATTTTTGAGTTCAGGCTCAGAATTGCCGCACCATTACTCCACACCAGTCTGATGCCATAGAACCACAGCCCTACTTGCGCTCTACAAACAGCTGTTTGATTTCCCACCAGCTGGGACCACTCCGAGAGACGCCGTCACTAAAAGACGGGCGGGCTGCTCCCAGCCGAGAGAACTCGGTCCAAGACCATGTTGATACAGAGAGTGAGCTGGCAGAATACTATGCAGAACTAGAAAACAAAATGTAACCGAGTCCACACACACACTTCAGATGGGTGTCTAGTACTTGAAGGTAAAATTCACTGACAGTCATTCAAAAGAAACATTTGAAAAGGTGATGTTACGATGCTGTTGATTGGTGTTACTAAACTAAGTCTCAATAAACATTAATGTATGCGTTGTGACTTTTATGATGCTATCTGGTTTTAAATCATGACAAACTGTAGAGATTAATGCCAATTGTGATGCCATGATTAATGCCATGAAATGAAATTCAACGTGAAAGTAAAGTGCTACTGTTCCACTTACGGCTGAAAAGATTAGTCCAGACTAGTACTCTCTGGCAAACCTGATACATCTTCTTCTGCAGGTAATTCCATGGACTTGCTGACAGGACATGGCTGAAGGCAGAAACTAACATTTGTGTCGGCGAAATTATGAAAGGAATTCAAACACAGGCTCTCCTACCTCTTTGCATTGCTTGTGTGGACCAAGCTTTAAGATAAAGAGTCAGCTGTAATCCCATTAGGCCTCATAATCATGGCCTCCACCACCAGCTGCCTGCCTGCCTGCCTACTCCTTAAGGGTGATCTCTCTGCACAGGCTCCACACATACAAGCAGAGGTACAACTCACCATGTGTCACCACAGTGACCATAATATTTGTAGATTATCCATGACAATGTTGTAGCAGACACTTCAAGATGGTTTGCATTGCATTAAGTTATGGCACAGCGAGGGTTTAGACTTTGGGCATGTTTACTTTGGCTCCTGTATTGTTTTCATTGTGCTATGAAGATTTCTATCACTAAACACTATGTTGATAGGTCCCGAAAGGAGAAGAAACAAATCTCACCAGGAGCAAGAAGGCAAAGACTTCCACAGGACAATATCTTAATTCCCCGCTAGATGCTTGTCAGATTACCATCTCCATGATCCTATCACGAATTCAGCATTGCACTGCAAAATAATTTGAAACACTAGAAATGGAAAATGACAGTGAAACTGCATTTAAACATTTGTCTGAATAGACACAGTGACAGAAGAGGACAGAACATAGTGAAAAAGGCAGACTTGTGTGTAGGAATAGACCGGTATTTAATAACTTTTCTAAGGAAACCTAAATATATTAGTGAACGAATGAATGAATGAATGAATGAATGACTGAATGAATGAATGAATGAATGAATGAATGAATGAATGAATGAATGAACTGCACTGCAAAAGTTTGGTTGTTTCCTGTCTTGGAAGGACCAAGAGGAAATTGACAGATAGACCAGAAGGAGGTCGCCTGCCAGATAATGATGTTGTAGCCCAGTTCTGACACATGTTACTAATGTAAGCGGTCAGGAGAGATGTCAGCAAAGATAAAGACATGCATTGCTTTTAGAAGACACTGCTGCATTATAATCACAAGCAAAAAAACAAGAATTTAAAGACAAAGCTGTGCCTACATCAATGAAAGCTGAAGGACAACATCAGACTTTTTCTATTCTTTGTGTATGTGCTGTATGTGCTATTCTATTCTTTGTGTATGTGCTGTTTCTTTTTGACATTTGCATGTGAATTTGCCTGTTGCCTTTGTCATTTTGTACCGCCCATCAAAAGTCTAAAGTTTAAAGTCATTTTAAGTCATTGTTTTTTGACTGAGTAAGCTTAACCTTGAGGTTTTGATGGTACAAAGAAAAATGTTTTTATACTTACTCCACACTGCTGCACATAGAACTCCGTAATATCTTGGTGGGAAATTTTTGTTAATGAACCTAAGCCATAAACAGACTCAAATAAAGGGAGGGACTTTCTGGGAAGGAAAGAAATAGATGGGACATCCCTGGCCCCAGGTCAGACTGCAAGTCATATTGTTTCATCTGACCCTGTGCAAAGGCACATGGGTGTGCTTAAAAGTGTTACCATTGCTCGACCGGAAGGGCAAGGCACCAACAATGGCAAGGTCATCAGTTCAACATTTCTCTCCTTGTACGCATGCAAGTGCATCACTACATCACTCTGAGCAAACAATCTGCCACGTGAACAAGACTTTAACCTTTCTTGTGTCATTATTTTAATTATTGATGCAGAGAAATGTATTGTGAGAGACAGAAATCCGTTACAAAGCGGAGAGTATTTACATAGATTTCTCAACCAAAGACACAAGACTCAGAATTTCAAGAAACATATTACACTGTACATCCAGCAACCAACACAACAATCAGTGTTACTGTATATTGGTACCATTCCTGACCAGAGGCAGATCCAAAACATCTGAGTTAATGTTTTGCTGTATGCAATTTCATGCATTTCTGATGTGCGTGTGCAGCATGTCCTTGACACTAGTACACAGGGTGTCCTTACAGAGTCGAAAATAGTCTGATTGAATAACTTTTATTGTCCCCCCTTGCTGTGAGTTAATGGCAGTTTCCCTTCGGATGTCCGGTCTCTGATGCTGACTTCAGGATAATTGCTGGATGGGAAAAAAACACATTCACTGTAGCAGTTAAGAAATATAAGTACAGTAAAATCAGATGTAAACATTAGGTTACCTGTTTTGAATTTTTTGCAGTAATTAAATTAATGCTGCATTTAACTTTTTATTTTGAAAAAATGAAAATAAAGTAAATATTACACATATTATTTATTCACATATTACACTAAATATACAAAAATATTGCTTGAGCTAAAACTTTTGAAGTCTTTTTTGAAGTCAAAGGTTAGTATATGTGAAATATGTGCAATATCCTCTATCTCCAGCAGTCCCAAAGGATGTTCTTTTGTGTGTGTGTGTGTGTGTGTGTGTGTGTGTGGGGAGGGGGTTGGGTGCTAGAGAGAAAAAACATTCATGGAGGGGGAGGGAAGAGGGGTGTTTAGTCGTTCCAGGACACCCTGCTGCGATGGACACCCCACGTGTCCAGCTTCAAAACAATAGGCAAAAGGTCAGCGTCGTACCCTTGGGGTCGCATTGTTGAGACAGAAAGAGACATCTGCTGAACACATTCCTGTTGCCCGGCTCACAGAGTTCATACGCCAAGCGGTGCCTCGTTGAGAAAATACCACTTCATTAGGAGAAACAGCGTCCTGCTATGGCCTTCATATACCTAATAACAAATTCATGCTTTCACAAATAAACAGAGCCTGAAAAGAGACTCCTTTCCATTTTTCAGTAACATTATAGATTTGAACGTTTCTGTTTTTATATTTCCACCGACAGAAACATCTTTTCAAGTATCTGTTTACTCTGCATCTAACTATGTTTATTCTTAAGCAGAACGGCGTCTCTGAGGAGAAAGTGGTGGAACTTGCAGCATCAAGGACTTTCGGTATTAAAATACCAAACCAACTACTGTACCTACAGTCATGTAACACAAACATCATACAACACAATTGGCACAGACAGAAGCTTGCATAGTAGGCAAACAGGCATACTGTGACTGACGTCATTCTGCGAAACCATTTTTTACCACAAGACCACAATGTGCTGAGCTTTTCGATCTTCTTGATAAGACAGACGTCTAAACACCAAACCTCAAAATGCTGGTTATTCCTGCATAGTTTAGCTTTAGGGTGCAAAATCTTTCAGCAAATTGACTTGCCAGTGGTGCAGAAAATAAAACCAAAACAAAGTAAAATAATGAAGAAATAAATGAACACAGCAGGCAATGGCAGATTGTAAAAAGTTTTACTCATTTTCCATAAAATACAAATTATACTGCAGTAATCTTCAATGGTAACTTTGTTCTATTCAGTAACAGAAAAACAAACAAACAAACAAAACGAAGCGAATAGCACAGTGTCCACCACTGTATGTTCACAGCTTGGCCTTTGTACACTGACAGTGCCCATCGAGGGCGCATGTATTCATCTGCACAGCGGGAGGCCAGGAAGAGTTACTCTGTCAGCTAACATAACACAAACGAGAAGTAGCAGCACCATACCAAGATATCCGGAGGCCCACAAAGAGAGACAATATACAAATCTCATGTACTGTACATAGTATTGTCTTTGTGTCAATATAATCTTTCCCTAGCTGGAGGGACAAAGGATTGTGCATAGGATTGAAGAAAATATGCATAGGACCAAGAGATGGGACTACAACTGTAACAGGCACACCAGACAGAAGTGCCAGATTTACGGGAAACATGCTGACAATACATATATATATATATATGAAATATATATATATATATATATATATATATACTTTCTTTTAAAGATGTCAACTTGGATCCTTTGTAGAAGGCTGCTGACATTGCAAATGTGACACAGAACCTCATAGAGCCAATCAGGAGAAAGCATCTCACTCGGAGAGTCACCATGACAACATAACAATCAAGAGATGTGGATGAGTCAGCAGATTGGCGTAACATCACCTCAGTGTGCTTACGCCTTCCGAAAACAAGTCTTCAAAGTCTGTCATGGCACAATAACCACTGTAACATAGAAATCACTAACCAACACCCACTGACAACTGCAAAGCCCAGTTTAGACAAGAATGCATGGAAAACTATAGCTGATGAGTGCTCACTGTGAGAAAAAACAATAAGGGTTAAAGCCTGAGGTAACAGTGTGCACTTAAGACTGACAAAAAAACACAAAGATGCCCCATCTTTCTCTTTTACTTAACTCCTGCCCTGAGGCCTACCGCTCAGTGTTGTTCAAACCACCGAGTTACCTCTGCCCTACTGAGTGAGAGCTTTCAGTCGCACTGTGTCTCACTCGCTCGTACAATTCATGGAAGTGGATACGGTTTCACTTGGAAGAACCTGTTTGGAAAAATAATGGACCAAACCCAAGAAACATTAGGAGGTGTCAGTGTTACTACAAACAAATGTGGATCTCCTGTGTGCCTCCGTGGTGGCTACGTCTCATTCAACACCAGTCTATCACTGCATTCCAGAGAGTCCAGGCTCACTTGGAAAAGACACTGGGCATTAGCTGAACACCCTGGATTTAGTAAACGTTTAGTATATCCTCAAGAGTCCACAATTTCTAAGCATTTTACAAACACAGTTAGTGAAGGAGAACTAAGATGATCTGTATCCTATGATGGGGAAAAAGGGGAGGTGGTGGTTCTCGTCAAGGCACCATTTTCACAGGGCTCGAGAGTTAAGGGCTGTTAATGGCAACGCACAGACGTTTGGAGTTGGGCTTTGAAAAAGAGTCACAGAGATGAAAGTGCGGTACATTGTAGAATTTCTTGCAAACATCTGCAAGATTTATCTAACAGAGAAATCCACCGTTTGCTAGAAAAGTGAAATGCAGCCATTTCCTGATCAAAATATTGCCAGGCTAAGTTGAAAGTTAAGATGAACACTTCACTTTCACTTTTATATATATTTTAGATGTTCTACTTTTGGAGATTAGAATCAAACCCAAGTATTCAAAACAACAAATTTGCATATACAGCAGCCATTGCAGTTACTACAACTTACTTGACATGAAGGACGCAGATGTCTAATTGAGAATGAAATAACTGCCATTCTGAGTAAACAAATAAGTCCGGTAATGATACATTTAGCAAGACTGGTAACACTTTAAAAAATGGGTCCACAATAAATGACATAGTAGCTATTTATAGACGTTTAATGATTGTTAATAATACTTAAGTAGTTCATTGGTATTAATAAATAATTTAATTTTAATTTATTAAAATGTTACAAACAATTTCTATGATTTGTAATATCAGTGTTACCAAAAATGTTGTTTAATCCTGCAAAATATAGTCGCTGCTGTGTGGGATTTGATGTGTCAGATAATATTGCTATGCATGTAAATGGTTTAAATCATTGTAATAAATGAGATGTAGGCTTTTTATAAACACCGTTAAACTGGATAAGTATTATCACCAATCAACAAACAAACTATTTGGTAATGACTGCCCTTATTGTAAAGTGTTACCACAAGACCCTGTGATCAAGTTTTTTTTCCTTCACAGCATTGTCATTAACAATCCTCAGAGCTATGGAATAGACCCATCACGTGATTAAATACAAAAAGAAAACAAGACAAAGAGAAAACAAAGCTGAGGTCTGGAGGTTGTATGAAGCAATACTGTCAACAACAATATCAGGGTCAGCCCTGTACACCTTGGTAAAGTCACTGTTATTTTTTTTTGCTGTCATGAATGTTCCATACTCTCTCTTTCCACCTCCTAAGTGCTCTAAATACACTGAGATTGGGGTTGTTTTTTCTTGGTGTGTGTGTGTTTGTGTGTGTAGATGTGTGTGTGTTTGCTAAAAGGATCTGTGAGACCATGAGAAAAATGGGCTGGTAGCAGTTTGTAAAGAGAGAGAGAGAGAGAGAAAGTGATCGCATACACTCTTAAGGGTTATTTTCCCTCTATTAGATGAGAGCCAGAGAAATTATCTTGGCAAAAACGTTCTCATCAACAGTTATTTCAGGTCTTTCACTCCTTTCCACAACATTTGGTGAAACACAAAATATGCATAGTCTTATTTCAAATCCTCTACAGTAGTAAAAGTTGACCAAAGGACTAGAAAAGACCAATAAAAATTGACCAATAGAAAGACTCCAAAGGGGAGGAGGCTACACAAAGCCGCAGTATAAAAATAGTCAGCCACAATCATCTGTTACGAGAATAGAAATCATCTGTTATGACAAAAAAAAGGAATTGCACTGTATTATGGGATGGCAAGTTGGTGCATTCTACTTCTTTCTTTCTTTCTTCTTCTTCTTCAAAGCGCTTCTTGACCTTTGCTCAGTAAGCTCAGAACTTGCACACATCCAGTACACACGTACGTACGTGTGTGTGTGTGTGAGTGAGTGAGTGTGTGTGTGTGTTTAAGTGTGCCTGCATGCTTGTGTCAGCACTTTAGTTCAGCGGGCTGTTTGTCAGTGTGTGTGGGTCTTCTGAGCCCTCATCTCCCCCTTCAGTACATGTCCCTGTAGATCTCTTGTAGTAGTGGGTGCAGCGAGGTCTCCGACTCGGTCTTCTTAATCTTCTGGACCAGCTGGGCGTTCTCGGTGACCAGCTGCCGAAGGTCAGCCATCTTCTGCAGCAGCTTGGGGAAGATGTAGTTGGAGTCTGGGTGGTTGGCCATGAGGTGCTGGTTGAGAGCCTGCAAGATGTTGTCCTGAATCTCTTCCACCTGCTTGATGTTCATCAGCCCAGGTCGGTCTGCAGGACGAAACACATAAATGCATACAGTGTGTAATGATATGCAGTTTGCTGGTTCTGTTCTACTCTATTCAATTTCTTTTTGTGTTGCTATTCTAGTTTTATTTGCAATATGACTCGGCTAGTGTTGAACATATCTTTGGTGAATGGTGGCTCATTTACCGGTGTTGAAGTAAGCAGGTCCATGTAAGGCCCTTATACTTGCATCCTGAAGTGTTGGTGTCTTTTTTGTCATTTTTGCACTAGTGTTTGTATATGTGTGTGTGAGAGAGATAGTGTGTGTGTGTGTGTGTGTGTTTGTGTGTGTGTGTAGTGTACCTTTCGGTAAACAGTGAAAAGTGTTTGCGTCTGTGTTTTCTTCTGACCCACAGCAGAGTTCACACACTGATCAACAATTGTACTGTGTTAAGTTGATGGCAGACAATGTGTCATTCTCTGATATGAGAGGTATACATTCAAGTGCTTTCAATGGCCCATGCCTATTTATGCCAAGTTTGAAATTATTTACAAACATTGTCTCATGATTTTTTTTGGTTTTTCTTGGCAAATTCACAAACAAGTTCAAGTATTTCAAGGACCCATGGGAACCCTTTCCAAAGCGCTGCACTGGACCACTTATCTCTCCTTCTGGTTGTAATCAGTTATGAACAGGAACGTAAACATCCAGCCATTCTTCCTCACCTCCACAGAGGATGATGGCCGCCACGTACAGCGCCAGGTCACTGTCGTCCAGCTCCAGCGCGTTGAACTTGACGGCGAATTCAAACTTGGGCTCCATGATCTCGCTGAAGGGCCTCCGTAAACTCCGCAGGAATTCCCGCGTCACAAAGCCCCTCCCATTGGCCACTAGGAGGCCGTCCTTGTTCATGAGCGACGGCAGCATGGCGAAGATGGCCTCATGCACCCCGTACTTGAGCAGTGTCACCTAGAGGACAACAGGAAATAATCTCAGTCGCAGGAAACTGTATACTGTATACAGCATTTAGTACCAATGATGGGAGTAGACTGAGGTGTGTTGGTTTAATATAGGAATGCATGTGCAGTAAAAACCAAAATGTTGGTTAAATGTTGTTAAAATGTTATTAAATGCTGTTAAAAGTTGACAGTGTGCAACAACATCTTTTTCTCAGTTGAGAATGTAATCCTTGAGCATGGCATTGTTAGTGACAGAACAAAATGACTACCTGATCATTGAGGTAGAGGTCCACGAACCCCGGGATGCTCTTGGCAAACTCTGTGAGCTCCCGCACCGTCTCTACAGTGGTGCACTGGCAACGGTAGAACACGTGGACCCCGATCTCCTTGTGTGGGGGTGCCCCATTCACCAGCTGGTTCCAGACCAGCCCATTCTCTGCCTGCCACAGCGTGTCCATGTCATGGATCACAAATGGCTGGAAATGAAAAGTATAAGTTTATCCAGAAATTAGGTGCCTTTGTTGCTTTCATGTATTGTGCTATAAAACACTAACTAGTTAGTCACTAATTAACTAAATTCTAGTTCGGTGATGTAGTACTCTCACAACAGAAGGAAGTATTGGACCATCTAGAGCTTGGACCAACATCTAGTTCTGATTTTTATTTCATGACTCATGATTTCATGTATTCTATGAGTTCTACAAGTAAAAAAAACGTGTTGTCACTCTTGAAGAGTTGTCACTCTTGAACCGATGAGAAACAAAAAACGTTTTTCTCACATTGTAACAAATGACAGTACATCTGATGTGCTAATTAACATAACCTTGCATAGTTAGACAATTTAAAGTTTTGCATTTTTCTTCTGATGCAGCTGTATGGCTGCTCTGGCTCTTACTGAGGTGGAGCTGGTCTTGCCGGTCAGGATGCTGCGGGCCTTCTTCTTGGTCATGTTGAGGTTCTTTAGGTAGGCGTTGTTGACACGCTTGGCCAGCGACTTGAGGTCCGAGGCTGCAGAGTTTTGACTGCAAGCTTCTCCAGCCAAAAGCCCCGCCACAAGCTTCCTCTTCTCTGCCTCTGGCATACGGCCATACCGAATTGCTGAGACAGAGGAAAAGAAAGAGAAAGAGAGAGAGACAGAGGGAGAGTAAAAGAAGAGAGAGGGTGAGGAATCTCTCATCTGTTGTTCTGCACACAGGTCTATCATTCATCACAGTGCTCACACACTCTCTCTCACACATACACACACACACACACACACACACACACACACATGCGCACACACACGCACACTCAAGTAAGTTTCATGGGCACGTTTCCTGTATGACCAACCAGAGAGAAATAAATTTCACTTAATCTAAACAAGTGTGCTTTGCTCTTTCAACTCCAAGTCTTAGATCTGTTGCTCTGCCACAATCCTTTCCTATGCTGACCCTCCTCTGCCCTATGACCTTTGCCCTCTTTCACTTTTCTACTTATCCCTTCCCTCCTCTGTCTGCTCTCACCACCACACACTTGTCTCTCGTCCTCTCCAACCAGTCAT
The DNA here is from genome assembly GCA_015244755.2 of Tenualosa ilisha. Classification (NCBI taxonomy): domain Eukaryota; kingdom Metazoa; phylum Chordata; class Actinopteri; order Clupeiformes; family Clupeidae; genus Tenualosa; species Tenualosa ilisha. The sequence continues at coordinate 4,300,603 of PYXC01002194.1, forward strand.
TTCCTCACCATCCTTTCCAGCTCTCCCTTGTTCCCTTCCTCTGCTCTCCGTTCTCCATCGTTTTTTTCTGTGTCCGACTATTTTTGTTCGTTCCATTTTTTTTTTGCTCTCACTCTTTGTCTTTGTAGTTTGCAGTCCTCCTTTCTGATCTTGTTACACATCCTCTCTCTCTCTCTCTCTTTCTCTCCCTCTCTTTCTCTCTCTCTCTCTTATCCTCCCCCTCCTCTCACCATCATGAGACATGCCCAGCATCAGGCACTTCTGGAAGCGGCAATACTGGCACTTGTTTCGGCTCTTCTTCTGGATCTTGCAGCTCCTGTCACAGCGCTCATAGTCCAGCTTCATGCGGATGGTGCGTCGGAAAAAGCCCTGCACAGTGACCAGAGCAGGAGGAGAGGGAAGACCAAAAGAGGAACATGGGCATCAATAAAATGGTGTCCATGAAGCAGTGCTTTTACTGACAAAATTACAGGATGAAGTAACCGTATGTTTGCAAATGATGAAGTAAAGATAACAGTCTGTCTAAAATTATCTCAATGTATCACTACAATACAGCAAAATTCTTCAAAAACTGATGTTAGGATGTATTTTAGCAGAGCCAAGCCAACAGTGTTCATTAATCCTTGACTTCCTGATAATTTCCTCTCACACCACTTGCTGTTCTCTGCGGTGGCCTGAGAGAGAAAACACACCAGGTGCGTTCACCCTCAGCTCTGGCCTGACTGCCTACCAGAGGGCCCAGGTCACCTCACCTGAGGAGGCCAAAGTCCTGGGGACCATCTACTGCCAAAGGTGTGTGATTGAAGATGTGCCAGGACAGAAACTCTGTGTCTCACTCTAAACATTACAGATCCCTACAGTCTGTTTAGTGATTAACAGTAATAATTAGTTTATTCCGTGAGTATATACAGGCCTGTCAATGTGACAAACACAGGAATTGATACAGACAATTAGACAGTTAAACAGCTGCGCTTAACAAAATTCCACCAGATTAACATTGTATACAAGTGCGAATAGTGGGTATGTATTAAGTATCAATTTATTTGATTTCATTTATATATATATATATATATATATATATATATATATATATATATGTGTGTGTGTGTGTATTACAAAAATATGTTTTTGTTTTTGTGTATAGTGGAACACAGAATATGGCTGTGTAAGATGGCAATCAATGACAGTTCAAAAAGTCCTCACCTTGCAGCCCTCACAGGCATGTACCCCGTAGTGGAAACCCGAGGCCCGGTCACCACAGATTCTGCACTCTACGTTGATCCCGCTTGGGTCATCCCGACCTAACATCAGCTGGTCAGACAGCGACGGAGGAGACGTCTGAGACAGGTCTGCCAAACAAAACAACACAAAGGTGTTTATCTTCTTGCTATACTTAGGACAGATACTGTACTGAAATGCTGCAGTGTATGTGTTAAGAGAAAGACAAGGAATGCAAATCAGAGAGAGGCAGTGCCTTAGTATTTCTATTATTAAAAGATAATGGTAATTGGCATGATAACATACTATGCAGTGTTAACTGACTTGGATGTTAAAAAATCTCAATTTTAGATTCAGCGTTATGGTCAAATTAGACTACACAATTTCCAATAGGTTAGGTTTACTGCTGAGGGAAGGGCTAAAAATGTTTAATGTTTTAATTTAAACAGACAATGAGAAAATAAGAGTATGTGCACATATGTAAGGAAAAGTACCCATTCTTCCTCTGAGCCTAGACAGAACCACCAGTTTCTGCAATGACCAATGTGCAAACATAATAAAACACAGCCACACGAACACAAATATTAACCTGCTATAAACCCACGGCAAACACACTTCATACATCCACTGTAATAATATCCAGGAGTTTCCCTTTGTTTGCATTAGTCATGAGTAAGTTAGGACTGAAGAGGTTCAAAGAGTTCACTGCTCCCAAAGAACAAAGCTGAGCTGGCAATGCCAATAGGATATCCCTAATACTAAGCTGTGGTATCCTATTGCTAGACAATGTTTTTAAGGAAACATAACAGTTATGTAAGAGCATTTCATCATAGGACAGGATCAAACCCTTCAGGTTTTCGGCTGATGACCGACAACAAGATTCCAGGGTTTAAAAACAATCATTAACACATCATCGGTAAACTAACCACACTTGCACTTTCCCACCCAAGCATTTGTACTGTCTCTCTGGCGGAGTTAAGACAGCCGTAAAATTAGAAAGCAGCGTGGCTGTGTGGATTTACAGTGATAGTGGGAGCGTTTGACAGGGAGAAGTCATAAAATAGATCCTGTCTGTTACTGCTGAGGCCAGGATGAAAACCTCCCTGCCAAACAGAGTCTCCCCAAGGACCTTATGGCATGCAGAGAATGTGTGTGTGTGTGTGGGGGGGGGGTTTGCATGTGAATGTGCATGCACGTGGGTTTACGCATGTGGGTCCACTATGTGTTCATATATGTTTTTGTTGTAATTCAGCAACAGGCTATTTGTTGTGATGCTAATATTAATACTGTTTGCCAGCACGGCTTCAAAAGTTGCCCCAGGCATCACCACCATAAGGCAAGGGAAAGACTCTCTCCTGTTCCCTTCGGGGCCACAACCTTAGACACACAACAGCTTTGTGTCTCACGCTGAGGCGTCAGGGCGACGACAGGAGTGGGACTGACCCGTCACATGAGCCAGGGGGTCAGCTTGGGGTCAGTCTCCCAGGGAGGCCTCCACTGGGCAGCTCAGTGACTACCTGAACCACCCATTCCCCGACCCCCTCCACCCCCCCACGCCCTCGCCACGCCAACGAACATGAAACGGGTGACAAAAATAAACCCCGTGGCCTTGGACTAGCACGCAAACATGCCCACCCGTGAGAGCTTCACCAGACCCTCCAGAGTCAACGTGTCTATTGCTCATTATCATCAGCCTATCCTAGGTCCTCAGTAGGTCTTCAATAGGTCTTCTACCCAAGCTGGTCGGACCAATCACAACTCTCTATCTTTGTAGAGAGTCCTTGGGTAGCCTTAGCATGATGACGACAGGGCTGCGGAAAAAAAACAACTAAGATGTCTGTGATTGGATGTAGCACTATCCTATTGCATGCAGGGGCAGTTTGAAAGCCAATCGCTGTTTTTGCCCTGAGGATTGAGCCCGGTCTATCGGCCATGGCCAGACTACACAAAATAGTTGATTTGAAGTCACTTGTCCCTCACAACCACGTCTGACACACACTCACTCAGGTGAATGTTCCGACTTCTTCCTTCCTCCTCCTGACATTCCTGCAGAATGATGAATCATGGTCCAAGGGTCTAGGAAAACCTGTTCACCCCTCAGCCTACCTCTAGCCCAACCTGGCGTGTACCCCTGTCATCATTCCTAGCCCTATGACACCCACTCACTCCAAAACCCCACGGTGTTGGTGAGAAAGCTGATCCTCTCCTCTGGTGGACCCTATGTGGTAACTCAGTGTCTTGGCACTGCTGGGCTGCTGACGAGGGGTTGGGGGAGGGGAGGGTGGGCTTTTCACAGGATAGCCAAAACAAACATCAACAGCCACTGCTCTGCGCCGGAACATTCCGGCTAGGAACCAAGCTTAGCAGGAAAAGTACTAACCTGAAGTGTCTGTGAATGTGTATGTGTATGTGTGTACATGTGTGAGTGTGTGTGTGTGTGTGTGTGTGTGTGTGTGTGTGTCTGTGTGTCAAAGAGAGGGTATCCTCAGCAGGGGGATGGATGCCATAGTATTATATGCACGTTCACTCTAACACTCTCCCCTTACATCTATTTCCATGGATGCCACATGGAAACTCTTCACTGGTTTTGAACAGAATCAAAATTCTAATTGTGTCGACAGCTCAGAATGATGGAAAAACAAGGAAGAAAAACAAACAAGCACATATAGGGACAAATGAAATCACTTTGTGTAACGACTCTCTGAGGATTTGAACTGATCTTTTCATGGCCGCTGTTCAGGAGCTCTAAAATATTAAGAGAACTGCCAGGCCTTGGGTGCCACATTTACAAATAAACAGCATCAGACGGCTTTCAAAGAGACCTCTATGACCAGTTCAAAGGGCGCTCGTCGTTTACGCAAAAGAGGCCATTGGCTTTGGTAACGTTTGTACAAGCTACACAGACTATAAACAGGAAGTGACAATGGCTTATTTAGGACATGTAACATAGCCACTCTATACACTGACCTTTGGAACAAAAGAAAAAAAAAGTAGAGTCTGTTTGAAAGAAAGCTATTTTTTCCATCCCACAAACTGCTCCTCTTCAATGACTCTCTACATATTGCCCTCAGTGTCTGTTCATGCCTACACCAGCAGAGTACATTTCACTCACTTGAAATCTAATCACATATTGATGCAAAGGAATACAGTACATATGCATGCTGTGCACTTCTACATAGTCCTCTGCGTGAAGTATTCTCTGACTGATTTGTTTTGGCCTGAAACAGTAGGCCTGTTTGATTTTCTCTGCAAAACAGTGTATTTTCATTCACATTTACCAAGGAAACCAACCCAAACATGCCAGCAATGAACTACCATTTTTGTATGATGTGAAACCATTCAGAAGAAGTGTAATAACACCATCAATTATGGACATTTTCAAACAGCTGACACTAAGCTCCAACAAATCCACAGTATGGGTATTGAATGCTTTAAAGCAACATATTATTTATAGTATTATGTAGTAGTATGAATAGGTATTTTAGGTATAATGTAGTATGAATAGGTATTTCATTTCTTGTCCTCAGTTTCCAATGTTCTGGGTAGTCCCACTAGAAAAATCACAACAGAGTTCCATGCAGGGTTCCTTAAAAAATTAGACTGCGATGCACATTGGAAAATGATGCTAAATGAGTAAGCAGTGTTTCGAAAAGTGAAAAGGATCACGTTTTCTGTATGACACACAACTGCTACATACTGCTGTATCAGGCATTCTGGGTGCACAGTGGTAATGACAAACAAACTCTTTTCCCTATTCAGTGACTGGGTACTATCAAAATCAGTTTGCTCATTTGCTTACAGTAAAAAAAAAACTGCCGGTGGCATTTTTTATGGCATCTAAAAGAGCAAAACTGACCACTGGAAGATTATATTCAGGTCCCAAAATACAGTTCTTTTCCTGCCAGCCTACAGAGGGGACTAAAGGAGCAGTCATGTTAACAGGCTCAGTGTGGGTGAAAGGTTAAAGAGAGGGTTCTTATTTCAGTCAGCTGGCACAGACTCCCTGAAGCAGGGGTGCTGAAGCTCAAGCTGTCTAAGGTGCCTGAGAGCAATCTCTGTCCCATATCAACAACAATGCCAAAATTACCAGGCTACAAAGTTTGCATCCATGCAGGTTAATGGTTATGGTCATATCGTCACTCACCTTTCACTTGTATTTGTGGAGCAGAACAGAGATTAAAGCAAGATAAATTCCTATGCCTGAGATCAACAGAAATTTTCCAAGCCATTATAGTTTATCACCCGCCTTCAAATCTTTGCTATATCACGCCTGCACATTGTGCCAAAGTATCTTCAGTTCTGTGTAAAGTGTGGTATGGGTGAAATGAGCCACAACAAGTGGGTAGAGAGTAGGTTATGGGTTAAGGCCTGTGGCAATGTCTGTAAATGAGAGAGTAGGCCAAGAGTTGTGGTTGTACTGGTGCATGACCCAAAAGAATACAGAGAGTTGTGCAGGAGATTATGGTTTATGACTGGGCTCAACCCCATGATGTGTGGCTAGGATGGAAGAGCCTTTTGTAGGTCAACTGGGACAAAGGTGTTAATACCATTCAGGCCACAGATACCCAGTGGATTGTGCTATCTGAATGACGCAGTAAGTCACTTTGGCTAAAAGTGGCAAAGTTGAATGAACAAACAGCATGCAGAGGTGAACAACCACAGCCTCAAAGTGTTGAAGTCATGTATGTATGTATCTGTATGTATGCATGTATGTATGCAACTGACGGAGTTAGAGTAAGTGTTGTATTTGGGGTCTGAGGTTGAGAAAAAGGCTTCTCAGAGAGGAGCGGAGCTGGTATGATCTCACCTGTGCCACTGCTGGAGGGAGCAGGGCTGCCCGTGCTGCGGCTGGCACAGGTGCCAGAGCTGCCTTTCTCCTGCGGCTCCTCCTCACTCGCGTGGCCATTCTGTGCCGTCCTGTCCGGTGACGCCTCCGAGCAACTGTTCTCCTCGCCGGCGCTCCCTTGCTCCATCTTGTCCTTGGGCAACGTCTCCTCATCAGGCTGCCCCGGGGATGACTGTCGGCTGTCGGTGGGAGAGAGCTTTCCATTGGGCTTCTTCCTGCCGCCACCCTTGCCCCAAAGCTTGGTGCCTTCGTTCGGGTTCATCGTCAACACTGACGTCCAGGACTCTTCCATGGCTCTGAAGCAGGTGCTGTCGCTACGTGGTCCCCGGCTCCCCCGTCATACCAATGCCATTGCCGCTCCTGCTAGATGCAACAGGGGACAATCAGTCAGTGCTACCTTTAAGTGTTCAAGTGCATTTTCTGTTTGCTTCTCCTTCTTTCTAGAAAAGTACCCATAATCTCATATATGTCACAAAGTTTCAGGCTTTCTCAGAGTTATCATTTACGAAAGGTCTTCGAGGACAACTCTCAAAGAAACAACAAAGTGGTGCAGCTACAGATATCTGATCTCTCTCTCTCTCTTTCTTTCTTTCTCTCTCTCAGTAGCCTGCAGCTGTGCAAGCTTCATTCCACACAAAGCTCCCCAGCAAGGGGCCATGAACTGAGACTCTCAAGTTATTGTCACACATGGGGCCATTCAGAGAGATGGTGAAACTAGGGAGACTAATGGAGGGGGTGGATCCAGAGGCCTTGCAGCAGAGAGAAAGATCAGTGGAAGGAAGAGGGTGGTGGGGGGGGGGGGTTCTGGGGAAGGGAAGGTGGGCCACCAGTAGGGGGTCTGAGAGTGGGGCAGGGAAAGATTAGGCCCCTGAGGTCTCTAGCACGTGTGTACACACAAGAGTATTTTGGTTTGGACTGAAAGAAAAAAAACAGACCAAGAATGCCGGAGCAGATGACAAGAACATCAGAAGGAGGCACCAACTACAGGGTAAAAAAGGAAGTAGCCAAAAGAAAGACAACAGAAGCAATTAGATAGTAAAATATCGATGACAAGAAAGGCATTAAGCAGAAGAAGAGGAACATTTAGAAGAGAGGGAAGAAGGGGAAGGAAATATGAAATGAAGGATTGAAAAAAGAGAAGGAGAAATAGAGGAAAAGTCAGATGAAGAAAAGGCAAAATCTCCAGTGCCAAGAGGCACCTGTTTCTCTGGGCTGAGATGTGGCGTGTCTGGTTTTGTCTGAACACATCCAGCAGTCGGCTCAGCTATCAGACGTGACCTTTCCCACACAGGGCTGGTTCCTGCCTTGCTGCAGCAGTCCTAGCCATAGCAGACACACACACATAAACACGCACGCACACAGACACACACATACACACACACACCGAGACTAGTATGCTCTTTCCCTTACAGACTCCGTGGGAGGAGCAGAGGAGCTGTGGTTGGAGATGATTTGGAAGGGCAGGCATGCAGGGAGGGGAGGCTTTGGAAAACAAAGCCCAAACTTGTAAGCTAGTATTAGGGACGAGGGTTCGTGTGAGCAAGGGGGCTGGGACTAGTTTCTGAGGGCAAGGGCAATGGGCTCAAGTTTGTTCCCTAAACACTGAGGGAGCTTATAACTACAAGGAGAATGCTGGGAATAAAGATTTGTCCCAATGCTTGGGAGAGAAAGAGCAATTCTATATATCCTACATACTTAATATTATAATGTCTGGAAAAGGACTTAAAAACTACCACTACTTCTCACACATACTTTGAAATGGCATTGCATGAATGCAGCAAAAACACTAAAAAAAAAAAACAGTCAAAAACATAAACTTTCAGTGCCTGTGTTATGTCTGCCCATAAGGCAATGCTTTTATTCACTCAACACGCTTGTTTAGCGTTTTTTTTTGTGTTTGCATTTACTTTCTGTGCTGAAGGTCAACCCCAAAGAACCCACAAAAACCCTGATCCCAGAGCAACTAGGTCAAGAGGCAGGAGCACAGGCATGAATAAACTTGTCCCTTTAGTGTGTTGTCACTGGAATGAACTGGACTAAATGTCATCTGAATGGCCCTTGTGATTCACACCTCACGCTCATCCCTGATCTCACAGAGCTTTCCTCAATCACTTAGCTTGTTGAAAAAACAGGAAAGGCTGGCATCTAGCCAGACAGCGTAGCTGCTAATTAAGCGGCAGTAAAACTCTACAACTGGTTGATTATGCTCTCTTTTATATGGCACTACACACCATCAAGAAGCCTAGACTCCAAGCTAGAGTCTGTCCTTTAGTATGTAGGCGTACACAGCCCTAGGCACATCATTTTAGCTTATTTTCATATGGTTTCCGACCATGACCAGCTTGATCCCTGCCCTTTTGAGATAGATTTCTTGTGTTTGATGGGTATCAAACCTATTCTCATAGTCATTTACAGAAGAATGATCAGAGTGAAAAGTTGAAAAGAAAATGAAACCTCTATATATATATATGTGTGTGTGTGTGTGTGTGTGTCCAGGCTCAGGAAAAAAGAGAAAATAAAAGCAAGCACTGGTCTTCTCAGCTGCGTCGGAGTAAACAACAGAGTGTTCACCTCTTTGTGTTGAATTAACATTTTGCAATGGGTTGTACAGGCTACCATTTGGCAGCAGTCAACTTTCACTAGGTGGCTTTAACAGAGACCTCAGACTCTTAAGCTCCTGAGACTGTGTTGAAATCTAGAGGCTTCCTGGGGAGCAGCAGGGCTTTCTGGAGGGCAGAGATGGGAGGTGGATGGCTCAAATTAAACGCTGTGTGGAGTTTGAACTACACACCTTCCTCGAACTCCAATTCCAATTCACAGAACTCTGTCTGAGAAGGTGGCAGTCTTTTCACAACTATTTTGAACTTGTCAATGCCCTGTTGGGCAATGTATCATAGTCGTTTCTCAAGTGTTTCCTGAAGCAGTTTTTTTTCACTGTGGCTTCATTTGAATGGCTCAAGTAGTCTGAGAAGAGGGAAACAAGTTCCTCAGTAATGGACTATGACGGAGTGGGATGTGGTTAATGTGGGATGAGGCAAGCCTATGACTTCAGCTGTGATGTCAATGGTACTAAGTACTGGTAGCGTACGCTACTGCGTATCGTAGTCTAGATGGCCATCTTTATGGAAAAAAACAACACTAAATCTTTCCTAATCTGCAGCTTTACTGTGATTAGTGGAGAAGGGAACCAATGAATGCATTCACGTTCCCCCTGTTAAATAAGAGCAGATTATATCGGCAAATGGGAGCAGCCAGTCAGTAATGGGTAATCGACGGTGAGGCATCCACGCTCAGACCGCACAGAGACGGGAAGTGGTGGAAACAAGCACACAGGAAAGAAGGTCTTTCCAGGTCAGAGGGTGCACAGAGGTGCTGCAGTCTTTAGTGTGTCTGAATCCCCCTCCACACACATACACACACACACAAATATACATCACATGTTGCCGCTGGGGCAGCTCAAAACTGAATGTGTCAACAAATGTATTCTTGATCTAAGTTCCACATACGCTCAACGGTCACATTACATATTGATAGATACATTTATCTCTTACTGGTAACGCACAAATGATGATATTACAAGTCAATGCTGATTGGGCTATGACTTGTATATGTGATCTAGCGATTTTTTTTCACTGAACAATGGCTGCTGTATTGAACACAATGCAACACAAGCTCAACTGCAAGAGTGTCACTTTCTGATCCAGAATCAGTTGTGGTAGGTAATGTTTTTCTTGTGGCCGCCTGAATAACTGAAACACACATGAAGCATTTTACACACCCTTAAGTAGAATGCTGGTGGCTGAGTCATCAGAACTCAGTTTAGTAGGAAAACAACTCGAGAGCAAACCAACGGTTCGGCTCCTTAAACGACATTATCTATCATGAAACTAAGACAGGGCAGGCAATAGTTTAAAGGGACGATACACAATACTCATGTGTCAGGCAACAGAAGCAAGTAAGTATGTACGTAAATTTATTTATATAGGACAATTACAGCCAATGTGCTTTGCAATAAAAGGGAGAAATTAAAAGATAATCCAACACCAGCACCTCCAGACAGAGAGAAATCAACTTGACAAAACATGAAACGAATACAGACAATAAACAAGGACCTCCATCCCCACAAGCTCAGAAGCTTTTGAACACAAGCTGGAGAAAAGGTTCCTTCAAACATGCAGGCTGCTCCTCCCTGAGCAATCTGTTAGCTAGACTAAGCAGTGATCCCAGGCAGACTTAAAGACAGGCAACACAGCTTGACTGGCAGGCCAAGGATCGACTACCCAGGAAACCTGTATACTGGTGAAAATGTACAACTTTTCAATCCTCTGTTTGGGTTAACATCTTCTCCTCAATGACCTATGCGAAATGTGAATGTGCAGTCAATGTCGATAACAGACAGATAAACAGACAGATCATGAACAGGATCTTTTCCTGACATTAGCGCAGGAGTAGTTGCTATGAATTCTCAAAAAGATCTGAGACCTGTAGATATGACTGGGAAAAGCTAAATATAATGCCAAGAATGAAACAAAAAACTTCTCCCATGAATGCATTCAGCTACATAAAGCATGCAAACTTCACACAAATTCTTACTTTACATACATTAAGCTGTGGTGTGTGCTGTATGTGGAACATGAACTTTAAGTATGCAAAAATCATCACCACAGCTCTGCCTTACAGCAGCGTGGGCTGCTGAAGCTGCTGCATGTCGGAAAGAAGGGACCCTGGTCATGGAATGATTCATTTTCATCGGAAAGGATAGGGCAGTTTTTCATAGGTGTAGACATACTCTCACTGACCACAGAGGCCACTAACCACTAACCAGAGTTCTGATTGCTCCTGTGCACAGGTAGAGTTGAGGTCTAAATTCAACAGTACATCAACATCCTAAAGCTATCAATCAATAAGCTTAAATCAATATACAAATGTGTAACACAACAAGGCTGGTTGATAAATGTATGTAACACTGTGATACTGTAATTATTTGTGCAATTAGCCTAACTATCAAGTGTCATTTTTATGTGTCCTCAAAATTAAGGGTGGGAGTTGATAGGATTTGATCAATTTCAATGCCATTGTCGATTCTGCTTATTGGTCCAATTCTTTTCAATCAATTCTATTATCAATTCCTTACTGTTTTGAAGGTATTCTGTTCAGGTTTTCAGTATCAGCACATACTATAGGCCAATAGCCTATACCACTAAGGTGACAACAGCAACTTTTTGAGAATGAGGAAAACCATGTAGAGCTGTGTTATCTATTTAAATTTTGTCTCTGGAAGACCCACTGACAATTGCCTGAATCGTCAATGTCGGTAATACGTCGGTAATTCCCACCCTTAACATACACTGCAACACACTGAGAGTAAACTCTAAACAGGCATATGGAATCTAATGGATTACCAATGAGAGACTGGTCAGAAATAGGCTCCAAATCTGACGACCCTGACTCAGCTCTGCTCCCATCCACCCCTTACCACACATAGCACCCTGACAGCCAGCTCTCCCAGGCAACTGGATCAGCTCCATTGGTTAATTCTTTACTGAGCTAACTCTCAACATCCAATCCAGGAGGACCTCAATGTCTGCAAAGAGGCTATACCTCGAAAGACCATTATGGCCTAAGTGAATAGATTAATTGTTTAATTGGATAGATTAGCTTCACATTACCACAAAGTCTCACTTGTGGGTTTTGAGAACCTGGTTTCCACTGGTAAAATCAATGACCACCACAAGCTTAATCTGGGTTTGTTATTACACTGTTTCATAACACAACATCCAACAATGTACGGAATGATGTGGATCTATATGCTACAGTGAACTGTTTGTTGTCTGTAATGACATAAACTGATCTTGAACATAACTCCTGCTTGTAAGCTTTCAAAAAAGTGCCATATGTACAATAGAGGCAAATAGAAAGATCAGAAAAAAGTGATCAAGTTTTGCAGCCACATGGAGTGAAAGAACAAGCTTGTGGGGAAGAGGGAGGGAGGCAGCAAACCCCCTCCGTCAGAATGGTGTGAACCTCCGCTTGCAAGTGCACCAGACACAAGGAAGGAAGCAACAGCCCCAACCTCTTGACAGACAGACCGTTTGCACCTTGAGCCAGACAATGAGACACAGAAACTAAGCAAAATGCAAATATAGCCCAGAGAGGAAGAGGCTGAGAGTTGAGCGGCACAAACTGTGTCTGGTTCTGCATCAAAGACCGTTACTCTAAATGACTGTGGTTAGTGTGATGTGTCAGGAGCAAAGGGTGCATGAAAAAGCTTTGTAAACAACTGAATGAGTTACCAAAAGCACTGGAAATGCTATTTTTATGTTACATTCACAACCACATCACATAACTTCAAGTCACCAATGGATACTGGATTTTATACATGTAAAAGTAATATAATAACTGAGACTAAGATCAGACTAAGACGTATATTATTACTTTATAACATTTACTGCAGTAATTAGGCTATGTGTTTAGAATGTGTCATAAAAAAGGATACTAGCTTGAGCCTACCAAAAAATAAACACATAATGCACAACAACTAGGTCACCTTTATGCTGGGAAATTCAGAGTGTGCAGTTGAGTGACAGGCAGAAGCCTGGGAGTACTCTGTTGAAAATACCCATGGCTGAAATCTGAATAGCTGGGGTGCATCAAAGAGGCCCTGGTAATCCCTACTCCTATGAGGGGAGTGCTGACTTTGATGACGCAGCAGCCCCAAGACCTTTGTGGCATTTTGGTGACTGTGAAAGCCACTTATGTACTTTCGAATGACTAGCTGGGTTATTTCACAATTTAACATCCAGTTGAGTTTTACAAGATAAAAAAAAACAATACCTCCTATATTTTCATTCTGTCCTTTCAGGAAAAAAAGTTTATCACAGGTTCTTAAAGAAGGTACAATTTCAATCTTTAAAATTCTCAGAAAGAAGAGGGGAAAAAACGCCTGTGTGCATCTTGTAGTTTCACCTGGCCCAGTTGTCCTGCAGATGAAAACATATCACACAATATCACAGTGCTACACAGTTAGTCAGATTGTATATCATTATTTTATCAATCATGTCCTACAGGTGGTAGATGTTCTTCTGTTGAGTGCTTGCTTTGGTGGTCTTGCTTTGAACACCATTACAATGTGACAGTGCGCTGGTGTAGTATAACAAACTGTTCCCAAGTCCATCTGAGTTTAACTCAGTCAATGATCATGAAGATGACAGAAGAGACAGGGGAGAGGGGATGACCTACTGTACAGACTATCTTTTCAAATACCAAGACCCTGTCAGGGTAAGGAAGAAATTGCTTTGAAGCAATCCATTGCTCTAATTCAACAACCATATTCAGTCAGTTGCCTTGTAGACATTCGACTAGTGTTTCTTGATGGGGAGGGATGGACTACGCACATACAGCAGAATAATCACTACACTTGAATGGTGACAAATCCATTGCTCACAGCCTAAAGTTCATGGAGCACGGTATAAGTCAACAACACCAGTCATCAACAGAGCTCTTTCACCCAGTGACCAAAGAGGACAGATTCGGGTTCGCGGCTTTTTAAATGGAATTTGTGTGTGAGGCAGCTGGTCTAAAGTTCAGGTGAAGATCAAATATTTTTATTTCCTTTCATCATTGGAGGTTCGGGGACAAGGCTGATCCTACAGAGCCAACCAGACAGCTTTGGTCAGTGACTGACCTGGATTTGTTTTCCCTCAGAAATCAACTGGAATCGGAAATTAGTTGCATTTTGGCTGTTAATAATGTTCTAGCAATAGAGAGGTCAACTTACTAACGCGTAGTAAAACATCACCCTTGATTATTACTACCACACAGGGTGCTGACGTCTACAAAGTCAACGATGTAATAAAAATGATATTGTTGATGTGCTGCTGATTTATTCTGTAACGATAACATTAATTACAGACATGGCAAAATTAAGACATGAACATCCCGTTGCGCCCTGACTGTATCATTAGTGTCTTACGAAGATGATGAGCGATGATTTATGATAGGCTTACCTAATGACCCTAATCTATTACCGATAAACATGAAAGCTAACTGCTTAGCTTGCTACAGTAGCCATCTGGTTTGCTAATCCCTCACGTGATACCAGCTCCAGCTATCCACAATAAGCAAAAACAACATGCCTTTGTCTGATTGATTTCTTCATAAAAAAAAAGTATGGCTACAGAATTAAAGTATAAGTGTGCTGGTTCCTGATTTCATCCCGAAATGTGCTGAGGGTCAAGGCCGGTTGAGTCCAGAAGAGGGAATAACCCCAAATTCTTGTCCTCTTCAGGGGGGCCCCCACTCCAAAAATTGGAACACGCGCGCACTTACTCGAGCGCGCGCACACACAATCTCGAACTTATATGTTCATTATCAGCATTATTTGGTTGCCTCACTGGTGCTGAAACTAAACTAGTGTACTCTGAATGTGAATTCCACTTACCTGTTCTTGAAAAACTCCCGATAGTCCGATGTGTGGTCTGGTCTGGTTATGTTCCAAGTTACGTTGAGTGAGGTTCGTTTAAAAAGGTGACATTTCAACTATTTTGAGGGATCAAGAACACAACAACTTTCCAGTTTCTCCGTTCTGCGATTCGCTTCTTTGGAAAGAAGTGACTTACAGCCTCTTCTCTTCAAAGTAGACTACGTCCACCAAATCTCACACATATCCAGACAAGTCGCTGGTCCCTGTTGCTATAACTTACGCGTTATGTTTTGGATCATTTTACTCCATCATTTCTTCATAACTTCTTAATTCTCGGAAGGCCATCGCAAACTATGCCACTTCGTGGTCCATACTGTCAGAAATCTGCCCCTGTTTGTCATCCGACACGCACGAACAGCGTAGCCTACCGTAAAGTTACGTAGGCAACGTTATGGAGGGTGTCGTCTTATGGTGTCGTCACTAAAGCAGTCAGCATGTCCTAAAGTCAAAATGCCCTTCTATTGTATTAATTACAACTATTAAATTAACTTACAAAACTATTTTGATACGTAATTTTGAGAAATTCCCTATGTTTTCTGTCTTTAAATTCACAATATCATAGTAACAATCCGACGGTTTCATACTCATAAAGATTACATTCGTGCTGTTGGATGTTTTAGGCAGTGCCACAAGATGGTGCTCTCTGTTCAGTATTTGTATTGACTATGACTCCGGGATCAGACAGATGGGTACAGGCTTTTTTAAGACACAGTAATACATAAATAATAGCGATCAACCAATTGATGTATACAGAGTCATCTAATCAATGATTGCACTTAATCTTAAATTGAATATCTGCAAATATTAGGTGTGAACTATAGGTAACAGTTTACATTCAAGACTGATGAGTGATTAAAGACGATATGTTTCAAAGGATATTGATGACACCATATTATTCTGATGACACCTGGGTCAAGAAATGTTTGTAAGGTTATAAAAATGGCATTGTGTGACATGTCTCATCACATCAAAGAAAAATAAGATGGATAATATATTTCAGAGGTTTGTCCTTTCCTTGTCTGGTCCCAAAACGTTGGCTATAGCTATTGGATTACATACAGGTTTATTTCAATGATCTGTGATTTAGTTGTCCAGTTCTGTGCTGTGCCCCAGAGAAATGTATGTTAATGGAATTTATATTGCTCACGTACATTCTCTGAAAACGTTTTTCTTACTCTTGGGAAAGGCAGATTAGAAATTTACATCAGTATTCAAAACAGGTTACAGTGTCTGTAGAATCTGTCAGTCTTTATTTCGAATTAGGCACACAAAAGTGTAATCCAGAATGGCAAGATCACCAACATCATAGAAACAGGTCTTTAAGAAACATATACACAGTATGTGAAATAGGATTTGCATGACAGCATGCTACATACTAAATTAATAATTGCTGTAATTAAAACAATTTTGCAATGCATCGATTTTTTTAAATTCAGTTTGGCTTAACTGGTATGTTAATTCGCTATCTGATTTGATTCTTTAAAAACAGATATCTACCAATTCATCATTCATCTCTGTTTATGTTGCAGGATTTCATAGGAGACTCAGTTCCTCCATGTTCCTGAAAATGTTCCTGGAGTTCACTTCACACTCTTTCATCTGCACAAGACTGGCATGTGCCTGCATATTCTGTGTCTTTTCAATGAACAGGAAACGACACAGGAAATATTCATGCATGGCATGTGACACGCCTTTCATCTTTCTTCAAACAGTTACAACAAAATTGTATCGTTTATAACTGCCAGCTGCATGACAATGCACTTGTTTGATTACCAAATAACTAAACACCACTCCATGGCTCAAGTTTGTATATCACCTCAAACCTCTAAAAATAATTTTGCTCTGCAAATGATTGCCTATTATCCATCCCATGTCCAACATACAACTTCTGTTTAGTTTGACAAAAAAATACACTCAGAGAAAAAAAGTTTCTATACATAAAGGACAAACTGGTCAGTTGTCAGACTCAATACTCCCATTTGCAGTCTGCACAGGATGCTCTGAGTCCTTGTCAGAGGTATTGGAGCTCTCCACAGACTCGCTGTTGCTTTGAGCATTCGCCTGAGACTCTTTTCTTTCCCTCTCTTTCTCTCCACTCTTCTGTGACAGTCGTAGCCCTCCAGAGTCTCTGAGGGACGGCAAACGTGTAGCAGGGTTTGGAGCTCCCCCGACTGAAGCTCTTCTCTCTGAGGACAAAGAAGATGAGTTGTGGTGTGTAGGTCACTCATTACCATTTCATCAACCATATGGCTTATTTTAATATACTATATGCTGGGTATTTGGGTACAGATGCAGTAGATTTTAGAAATAGTTTTAACAGATAAGGGCTGTGTGCATGTGTGTATGTGTAAAACCATATATGTCTTGACTTTTAATGTTCTGTCTGTAAAGATTCTGGGACATGTCATCTCATCATTACCAGTATGGTGCCACACACAGAGAATACAGAACAATACACCCACACAAGTACATGCATACAAACGCGCGCGCACACACACACACACACACACACACACACACACACACACACACACACACACACAAACCTCCAGGTCCGATGGGATGCATGAGTCTGTTCATCTGGATGTTCCAGTGCTTGACACTGGTGCTGGCCTGCCGTAGTTTCCTTTGGGCAGCCTGTGGGGGAGAGTGTCATAAAAGGTAGGCTAGCAGACCCTCATAAATAGTCTACCCTTGCATCTGGTGTCAGAGTTTGCATCTGATAAAACACACTTGGAAGAAAAGATTCAATATAGATGCCTTATTCTGTCCATCAAGGAACCTGAAATTCTGAAACTGTGTCTATTGTCAAGAGACAAATGCAGTAATCATTAACCTTGAGAATGTAAGATGACATTTATATCAAACAAACAGGACCTCATTTATGTTATTTTTTAACAATGTCACGTGTTTTCTAAGTATATATTTTTAGCCATTTTGCACTTTTGTGCCCCCACACACACACACACATGCATGCACACACACACACACCCCTCCCCACACCACGAGCAAAAGAAAAACAAAACTGTCACATTAACTGTATAGCTATGGGCCCTTTCAACAGAATAAACAAAAACAATGTCTGAACATTCTATTTCTTTCTCAAACTGCTGCCACTGCTATCACACCAAAAGGCCTGATGAACCAACAACAAGGGTCCATTTGGAAAGTTAAAATGGAAACCCTGTGAGAACAGCTATGATTCTCATAATCAAACTCCCTTGAAGCAGTCTTCTCAACTCACTGCAATATCCTGGTCTACTCTGTGCCGGCTTGCCCTGACTTTCTCCAGCTGCTGCTGGGCCTCTTCCAGAGCTCTGGACTTGCTTTCCATCTCTTGCTTCAGCTCCTGTTTCTCTCGCTGGGTACGAAGGATGAAGTCCTCCTGCTCCTCCTGGAGGGTCAGCAAGGCCTTCATCTTCTCCTCTTCCTCAGCTAGCAGTCTGGAAAACATGTCATAGTGAGCGTTTTTAAGTGTTTTATTGGATCTGTTTGAGACTTTCCATTTCTGTGCACGCGTCACCTGTGTGTAAGTGTGTGTGTGTGTTTGATCTCTGAGGATTTTAGCTTTGGATCTTGTATAAAATGGATAATGTAAGATGTATTGGTATAAGCATAAACACTGACTAAGCACTAAGGACTAAGAACGCTATGCTTGATTGATATCCTTAACAATATATGGCCTTGTGTTGAGTGAGGGTGTCTCTACTTAAATAGACAAATATACAGAAAATAAACAAAAATGCATAGAACACTATTACAATTTTTACTTAAAACAAAATATATCTAATAATACATTTTCAATGTTTACACTATCCCATGTTATTCCATATATGTTTTTTTCTTTCTAATGTTTTCTTGCTCAGAGTCACACAGCTCAGTGTCATTAAGTGCATCTCCTGGGAGCCCACACAAACCACAGACAGAGCCTTACAGGAAGCACAGTCTGTCCCTCACATGCAGAGACACAGAGAGCAAAAAAAAGACATTTCCTGATAGACAGACCTTAAGGCGGCTGTCACCATGTCGTTGTGCTTCACCTTATGTTCATGCCAGGGGTGGCCCTGACAATTTAGACTGGCCAAAAAGAGAAGCATACAGTGATTTGAGAATGCATGGTGATTTTCTGGTTTAATCCATGATGCACACTGGCCTTTGTGGCCACCCCCTGTCAAGGGGCCGTGTGGTTTGTTGCTGAGTAAGCCAGAAGGCAGCTAGTTGTTGCTGAGCCCTCATGCACAGGAAATAGATCACTGCATCATGTGTTCTGTCCTGTGCGTTGACAAAAGAGTGACCTAGTGGTTTGTGTAAGTGCTTACATATACCCTCTGTGTATGTTGATGGTGGTGAGTTTAAAGCACGTGCTAGGACTGCTGTGTGTCTGTGTATGCGTATGTTTGCCTGCATGGGTATGTGTGTGTCTCAATGCATTTTGGGCACATGTGTGGGCTTACAGTCTATGGGCTTACATACTATGTGCATGTGTGTGTGTGTGTTTGTTTTGACAGTGACGGTATGTGTGTGTGTGTGTATGAGGGACAGCTAGACAGAAAGGGAGAGGAGGCGTGAGATAGTGAGACAGAGCGTGAGAAAGAGAGAAGGAGTGTGGATAGGAGGATGAGAGAGAGAGAAAGGGGGGGAGGGGGGTTTGCAACTCTCTCGGTGCCCTTCCACACTACATCTGACTTCACTAAACAACACAGCAACACACCTTTTGGATTTAAGGTGTGTTTTGTGTGTAGAGAGTGTCACATGCTACCTTCGGCCATTTGTTGAATTTACCTTTTCCCCAAACACAATAGCTAAGGCCCTCTAAGGACATAGTAGTTTCTGGCCAGAGACTGTAGTTATGTATGCATGTTTTTATGTGCAAATGTATGCATCTGCATGCATATATTGTGTATGTTGTGTGTATGTGTATCTATGTGTATGTTGTATGTGTATTCCATATTAAGCAACAATGGAATCTTTTAAAACTGAACCGCAAGTTTCCTTTCTGTTTTGAAGGCATGCTCATTGTCTACACATATGAATTGCAACTGGGTGATATGTGGGATAATGGCCTTCGAGGTGTCCCGAAATAGGGAAATAATGGACTTGGAGCTCTTTGCCCCCGTCGCATCCATTATTTCCCTATACTGGGACACCTCGACGGCCATTATCGCCAACATATAGGTGTGGGTTTGGGCGCTGTGCTCTGTACCTGGCCTGTGTCTTACGGCAGACTTCCTCATCCTGCCTGGCTCTGATCTCTAACTGCAGGGCTTCCTCCAACTGAAGCTGCATGGCCTCCAACTCGCGGATCCTCCCCCGCTGACGCTCTGCTTCCGCCTCCTTCACGGCCATCTCCGCCTTCATGTTTGCCCGCGCCTAACACAAACACATACACACACACACACACACACACACACTCTCAAATTGTGTCCAGTGCTCATGCAAGCAGAGATGTCTGAAGACACAGTCCAAATCATTCTATCCAGTTAGACACAAACACACTCAAACCTCCTCTAGATGCTTTAGTTGCTTTCTGTCCTTTCTCATCCTTCTTTCATCTCCTTTTCTTTTCAGTCTCATCTCCTTTTTCCTTTCCTCTTCCTCTTCTCTCTCCCTCTATTACATTTCCTCTCCTCTCTTCCTTTCTCTTCCTTTCCTTTCCTCCTCTGCTACCTTTCCTCTCCCTTCCACTCCTTGGCTCTGCCTCTCTTCACCTCCTCTTTTCCCCCTTTCTCTGCTCTTCACTTCTACTTCCCTCTGAACTTTTCTCCCTCTTCTCCTCCCCTTCTCCTCTATATCTTCCCTGTTCCCTGTGCTCTTCACTTTTTTACTCTCCTCTCCTCCTTGCTTCTTCTTCCTTTCCATCTCTCATTTGCTCCTTTTGCTCTTCTCTCTCCCCATGTTCTCCTCATTTCTCCTTCTATCTCGTCCTCTCCTTCTCACCTCCTCTGATCAACCCTTCCTCTCCTCCCTTTCCTTTTCTCTCTCTCCCTCCTCCTCACCTCCTCTGCCTCTTGCAACTGCTCCTGCAGGGCCCTCTGCAGCTGCTCATGCTGTTGCCGCCTCTTCTGCTCCTCCTGCTCCAGCGTGGCCTGGGCCTGCCGCTGCGCCTCCTGAAGGAGCTCCAGCTCGACCAGACGCTGCTCCCGCTCGTCCTGAAGAAGGCGCAGGCGCCTCAGCTCCTCTTCTTTGGCCGCGCGCCTCCTCTCGCGTTCCTCGCGCTGGTCTCGTCGACGCAACTTCAGCTCCCGGTGCAGTGAGTTCTTACCTTCCACGCAGAGACGGATGGCTGTCTGAATGGCTGAAAGCGAGAGAAAGAAGGAGGCAGAGAGAGAGGGTGAGAAATGAGAAAAGAGGGGGCACCGTTGCCCAGTGGGCGTCATACCATAATCCCAGGGACCGAATGACCTTGGGTCGAATCCGACCCAAGGTCATTTCACGATCCTTCCTCATCTCTCTCCCCCAGTCACTTCCTGTCAACCTCTACTGTCCTATTATAATAAAGACAGAATATCTTTTAAACAAAGAAAGGAGAAAATAAAAGAGGAAGCAGTGAAAGACAGAAAAAGGGAAGGAAATGATGAGAGGAAATGTCATTTTAAGGGAGAGCATCAAAGATGGTGACGGAGATAAAGAGACATAAAAGTATAAATAAAAACAAAATAAACGGGCATGTAGAGATAAGACGCACAGTTGAACAGTTGAAGCAGATACGACAGAATAAAAGAACGGTTTCCCGGCAATCAGAAATTAAGGAAAATGTGCAAGGTGATGGTATCCCATTGCATGAAGATGTGCAAGGTGATGGTATCCCATCGCATGAAGGCAATGTTGTGTAAATGTTATAAATGAAAGAAATCATGTGTAAATGTTACAAATGCATTTCTTTCTTTACCTGTGGTCCACTCTTGCCTCTGTCTGGTGTCAGAGGCACTCATCTCATAAGTTTTGGAAAGTGTCTTGACACAAAACATGCACCTCTTTCCCTCTCTGTCAGGTAGCACCTGCGAATGAAGGGTTCTCAGCATTAAATATTTGTACACTAAATATGTATTTAATAAAAAATCTGTGCAAGTTACCAAATTATCTTTTGTAAAATAATCTATTGACATTTTATATATTCCCTAATATTCCCTTTATATACAGTATTCCCTAAGGGATGGTTTAGTGTATTTAGTGATCTCAGTGTGATGTTGCATTGATGTACCTCTACACAGCAATTTTGGTCCAGTTCAATGACACCCTTCGACTCTTTGCGGTCTTCGCTAGTGTAGTAGGTCAGTAAGCTCACTTTCAGTGAGAACCATCGCTCCGTCCAGTTTCTACGCAGATGGCCCTTCTTCCACAAATATCCCTAGGAAACACAAACATGTAAGTGCATGCACACAAACACACATACACGCACACACATGCACATTCACATACTGTAAAGGCCATGCCATGCTAAATACATCTACCTACAGCAATAGTAATCACATGGACGCAGAATCCAAAAATTAGCCAAAGAACCCACAAAGAAACCCGAGAACATGGGATGGCCTTTTACGATGGAGTAGACCTACCTCTTTTAAGGTATTTCCCACTATCTCACCATACACTTCCTCAATCGCCATGGTAATGGATTCTCTATCAACGCCTCTTGTGACAATTCCAGAATTCATCAGATCCAGGAAGGCCCACACATTGACACCACCCTGCATGTCATTCTGAGAAATATAGTCTTCAATGTCCACACAGCTCAGCTCCACACTCATGGCTGAGCAGATCTTCTTTGTCAAGTACTCCACCTGGGTGGTAAAAGTCTCAGGTAACCATGCCAAGTGAAACCAGTGTCACAACAGAATCACCCACACAATCACAACAGCACATCATCATCATATGATCACAATACATGACTGCACATGATCACAAAACCTGAACTGCATGTGATCTCACTACATGAACTGTATCTGATCACAATGCATGAACTGCATATGATCACAATGCATGAACTGCATATGATCACAATGCATGAACTGCAATCAATGTAATGCTACAATCCCTTTGTAGTTTCATCCTGTTATATAGGATTCAAAAAGTGCTTTGCTAAGTCTCTGTTGTTTCCCTAGTTCTCTCACCTCCTCAGTAACCAACACCAGAGGGTACTTGTCCTCAGACAAGAAGTTAAATAGACACCAGAGGTGGAAGGCATCATTCTTTGATAGAGCACTGGACCCATGCTTCTCGGGATGGTAGTTCTTTGTACAACAAAGGGTCCAGCAGAGCCTGTCAACCTCTTCTTTTCTGAAAGTCCCTTCCACAGCCTAGCATCAAACAGAGAGAATTGTTCTTTGAGACACTTAAGAATGTTAAAAAGTTTGTGAACTCCAACATTTCAAATATTATTTTTCTAATGCAAATTTGATTACTTTTTTTGCAATACAATCACATAGTGTAAAGGGACATTCACACCTGGAATGATAACTACAAAGATAACTGTAACTATAACAATATTTCCATCCACACTGACCAACAATGAAATAAGTCTGCCCTCATGTGAATGATGTAATGTCTAAAATTCTATGGCTGTCAACCTTTCATCATTCAAAAAATCACTCTGAAAGTGATCCCAAGGATATCAACAACAACTATCAGAAATGTTTGTCCGAGGACATTTTTGCCAATACAGGTTGCAGATCACACATGTTCGTTTGTTCAGTTCACATACCTTTCACTAAGGTCATTTACTAAGCACTGTATATCTCAGCATTAAAAATGTATACTGTACACAACCTTTTAAACAAATGGTTCGTCTATTTTTCTTTTTACTTTTAAGACTAAGATGATCTGATCAGATTTTTATGTCAAGTTTATTGTGGTTACCAGCATCTCTAAATGGGAGGAATGCAAACTATGTTAATGACAAAAACATGTCTGTCTACTATTTAAAGGTACTGCAAAACAAAGTCATACAAAAGAAACCGTTTGTCCTTCCACATGGAGCAGTTATTAAAATGCCTCTTTAGGACTTGTGCTGGAACAACCAACAGGCTGAAAATGTTTATATTGTTGCCATTGTGTCAGCCACCTACCCTTTTAAGACATCCCATTTTATATGTAGGCTATATTCTGTCTAAAATGACCAGCTAAAGAAGTATAATCTCTTTTCTGTGGCACAGTGTGGAAGAGCAGCAAGGCTAAAAAATGTTTGCTTAAATTCATAGCAAACATTCATATGCTATATGTGAATGCATACTCGTACAGCACTTTTACAGCACCTTATCTAGGATGTAGGTGTTGAGGTAGGGCATGTAGCCTTGACTTGAGACGGGTCCATCATCATCATCTCTGAAGTGCTGCTCCAGAGCCTGCTTATCATGGGTGATGCACAGGGCAGTGCACAGGTTGTGGGAGAGGACCTGAGACAGCACAGGTAATACAAATAATGCAGATACGATACTAAGGCAACACAATACCTCTTACAAAGATAATACAAAGCGGAGATATCTATGAAAAAAAAGACATCAATTCATTCATGCATTGTTTCTTTCTATACACACACAGCACATGGGCAAGCATTCTCCACACACAGATCCAATGGGTAATCCTTTACTGCCACACCAATAGTGGTACACACACCAGAAGGCAATAAGTCATTTGTTTCAAGTCAACTGTAGTAAAAGATGTGTGACATAAGTCAGTAACTGAGGGTAACAAAGGATGCACCAGTATTCATTCAGCGAAGCCCTGGTAAATAAAGGTGGTTGGCTGAGAGGGTAATTATAAACTCAAATTAACATACTGCTATGACCATAAAAAGTACCAAACTGAGAGTAGATAAATGTAAATATATGGATATGTTTAACATATAAGGGCTGATACACTGACATTTCAATTAGTCAATAACTACTTTGGAAATGGAGATTTGCTGACCAAACAACTAATAAATGAACCAAGAGAATAATCAATAGCCAATCAACAATGAAATTTGTTAGTAATTGTTAGTTGAAGCCCCATTACATCTAGTGCCAAAGCACCATCTCAAAGCCCTGACTTCAGTCTCAGTGAGTGCATAAGGGGATGGAGGGGCAGGATCTGTGTGTGGAACACAAGGCCTCTTTGATGGAAGGTTCAGGAGGTCTGGCCTGACTCACAAGCCTCACAGTGTGACATGGATAAGCCGCTCAGTCACTGGCCCATATCTAAGTGAGCCCCTAGTTACCCTTGACCGAAACACACACACAATCAAGCAAATACACACAAACACACACACACACATACACACACACTCAGACAAGCAAATACACACAAACACACACTCATACACTGATACACAAGACAGATAGACAGACACACTATATACACACACACACGCTAGTAGACTAGAAAAACAGACAGACGCATACACTCACATACTAGCTGACACAAAATACACATATGAGCTCACATGCGCACACGTATACACACACACACGCCTCTTACATTTTATGTACTATGTACTAACTCTGGCACACCCACATGTGTACATGGCCTACTTAACCACCGCAAGTATACATACAGTAGAGGCACACAAACACACATAAAAGTTTTTAATTTTTCTTCACTTTTAATGCTCGCACATGCTTACAACATGAGCTTCCATTAGATTAAGGTAAAAACTTACGTAAGAGATCAGTATTGCTTAAATTAGACCTAGTTTCTCAATGATTGATTTCACAATGGTTTGTTATCTGCTTAAGGCTTGCAACCACACAGCTAATTTTCTGCCATGTTCTACATTTCAAGTAAACACACATTTTCAGGCCAAACACCACCATACTCTAAATTTACATTTAATTCTCTCAACTTCATTTTGTTGTGAACAACTCCCAGTTTCAGTTTCATGTCTTGCTGCGGGGTAAGACCTGGTTTTGCATCCTGTCACATCAGATCTCATCAACATGTAGTAACAGCAGCACACCACAACTTTCAAATGAAAACAGCACCAAGAAAGCCAAGCTGTATGAGAAGGACAGTGCCATACATGTCACTATCAAAGGAAATAGGCCTATAGAGATTCTTGATTTCAATCTGATATCCATCATTTGTCAAATATTTCCAACAGCCTCAATGTTCATCTTTCAAATAGAATGTACAAGTCACAGTAAACAGAAATGAAGTAAATTCATTAAAGGATGTTTTATCTCTCTAAATGTTTTTCATTTCATAATCGCTCACAGGTATAGGTTAGTAGTCTCTCTTCCTAACGCCACATAGACCTTAATATGGCTATACAAAGACCAAAGAAACGGATATACAGTAGTGGCACACCCCTGACTACACTGGAGTTATAAATAAATATACTTCATTTCCCCTGTTGCCCTCTGAGCTTTGCGATAGATACTCCTGTCCCTTGACCACTGCCTACAACTGACCCCTCACCTTCAGCTGGGACTTTGATACTTTGCCGCTCTCTCCCACGTCTAGCGAAGTGAAGGCATGCCAGATCGACTTCAGTAGTTCCGCACGAAGCTCCATAACGGTCGCAAGAAACCCTCAGTTCATGTTGGTGTTCAAGGTTTGTTTTTCTTCTTTTCTTCAGCTTCTCAACCGCAGTCTTTTTTTTCTTTTTCTCAGACCTGTCTCTTGGCAAACATCAACATATCCTGTCAGCTGCAGTGCTCCAGCGCCACCCATGGTCAACAGCCATCAACCTTAACTCACTTCACTCTAAGGAAAGGCTATGACAAACACATTACACCAGAGGGTGCTATCTCCACGAATTTCTCGTTGAATCGACAGGTCCTGCAGTACGACAGACAGTAACAACACACTGAAGTGGTTTTATCATGTAACTTTTATCGCGTGTTTTTGAACGAAGGAATTTATGTGTATGTGTTGTTTGTGCGCGCGTTTGTGTGTTGTGTGTTTGTGCATGCACGCACGGGTGTGTGTGTTTGCATGTGGTTGTGCACAATAGAGTCAATGTCCCAAGTGTGAAGAAGCGAAGGAGTGGTTTGTGAAGGCCTTTATGTGATTCCCCATTTCTGATCTGATCACTAACTCAAGCCGCCCCAGGGCTCTGTCTTCATCAGATGAAGGGTGAAATGATGACAGCAGTGGCATGGTGTGTTTTCTTCACTGCTGCTCCGCAAAGGTGACGACATTTAATGGTCTCCATGCCTGAGGACACTTCAGATCAACTTCAGCCTGTTCTGACCTGTGTCTGCTTCATCATACTTCCCCCCTCATTTAATCAAACTCTGTGAAACAAACCCAGCCACAACAAGTTTGTGTGCGTGTGTGTGTGTGTGTGAGAGAGAGAGAGAGAGGTGTAATTTTTCTTGGTTTCCTCAGGTGGCCTATACCCCTTGGGGCCACATATGTTTTTTCCGTCTGCTTTTAAAGAGTTGATGATAAGAGTTGCAAATTGCAATTGTACAGACAAGTGTGTGTGTGTGTGTGTGTGTGTGTGTGTGTAATGTTACAGTAATTCTGACATGACAGAGGATTTGTAATCTGATCCAGAACACCTTCAATTTGCCACCTAATCCAAAACATCTACATTGCTTATCTATTCCTTGTTTTTATCCTATTACTACACCAATAACATCCCCCAAATGAACTCCTAACAGCAGATTTCTAACCAAATTTAAAAATGAATTCAAAACACCAAACTAATCTAAACTAAACTCATTTATCAGGAGGGTCTAGAGGGCTGTTGAAGGGCCGGTCTCAAAAATGTGTTTCATATATCTCATATAGTCATTTAGCTTGGTAGCAATTCCCTCCAGATTGAGTCCTGACTGAATTTACACCAGCCCTGACACTTTGACTTGATTGCAACCCCATAAGTGGGTGTAACCTGATTGCTCTTTTGTACACAAACACACACACACACACACACACACACACACTAATTACAGTACATGTATGGTGGTATGGTGCACAGTGGAGTCCAATATGAAATTTGATATTATCCTCAGGAAATATATGTGTGCAGTTCAAACATGGATCAAACAAGAGGCAACAAGCTGATGAGCCTCACATAATTACAGAAGACATGACAATGAGCCTCACATAATTACAGAAGACATGACAATGTGTTTACGAAAGACTGAGAGGGGTTGGGAGAGAGGAGAGAAAAGAGAAGAGTTTTCTTTGAGGACTTTTATTTCAAGGCTGAATCTATATATGGTATAAAATACATCATACGGTGCCTAATCTATTAGAGGTCATTGTGTCATTAGTTCATCAGCAACAGACTTATTTGAAGACTACCTGTTATGCTGAAATAAAACAGTTAATTTATGACAACACATACATGATAAAAAAATGTCTGCCTTGTCATAGATAGTTTCCATCTTCCTAGGGAGCTTAGAGTGCTCCAGCTGTTATGCTTGGTGTGGTGCCTCCTGTCCTTCCTGCGTGTGAGACCCCGCAGACCCCGTTGCTTTTGGGGTGAAGAAAGGCCTCTTGAGCAAGACGGTGGACCAGAAAGTGCCTGCCTGTTCACACCCTGTCATGTGACCATGCTGTGATCTCAGTCTCCGGCACTGTCACTACGAACTTGCAAGTAAACACACACACACACGCAAACACACACACACAAATATGTACACACACATGCAAACACCAAATAACACTTCCCTTAAATAGATGATAAACAAAGAGGACTAAATCCCTGTATTCTGAGACATGCATATGAACATAGAGACCCATAAAGACATAGGTTGAAAGTCTATAGGTTGACTGCTTCCTAAAGATGCTGGCTTGATGAGACCATCATCGACTACTTCTGTGTTACAGTATATGGCAATGAGAGGAATAAGACAAGAGGTATGTCCATACAAATGTGTTTCTGTCTGTGTGTGTGTGTCTTTGGGGAGATGGTCTGTCTGTTGTCTATCTGTGCTATTGTGTTTGTCAGAGCGTGTGTGTATGTTTTTTTGGGGGGGATTCTGTCAGAGTGTGTGTGTGTGTGTGTGCGTGTGTGTGTGTGTGTGTGTGTGTGTTTGAGTTTCAGTGGCGCACCTGGCTGGGGTTCTCCTCTCACACCTGCAGTGTCCCTCTTCCGTGCGTGCGCTACGCAGACACATTAGCGTAGCTGGATGATAGCCCAGCGCTGGCATGCAGTCTAATCTTTCATCCAGTCAAGTGGAGCCTCCTGTCTCTCTCCATCTGATCTCCATCCCACACACTCTCCCACCTCAGACTGTACTTACATGCAAAACATCTGACCATAGTACCATTTGGCTAAAATGACAATCAATGAAAGATACTGAGAAAATACAGAAACAATTGTTCACGTCCATGTTACATTATGCTTTTGCTACATACAGTATCTGTCATCTTCAACATGAATAATGCCAAATTTATCTATTACTACTACTGGCTCTATTTTAGTACATACACAACTAATGACACTCAAACCAAATCAATCCCCACATACCACCACACTACTCCAAATAATTAGCCTGTGTGAATTTTCTCCTACACACAAAAGCAGCCTCTCCTATGTCAGCCACTCATATGCCATCTCCATCACCCCTCCACCCCCCACTCCCTCAAGGCAGTTCCTTACTCTCTGCCTCACTCTGGGCTCTGCTCCAGCTGTGGCTGGCACTCACCACACATACTGATGCGTGCTAGAAAACGGATGACAGATGAGGAGATGGCTCACTCAGTCGGTCCGTGGGGGGGGGGAAGCTGAGCGAGGCAGGGGGAGGGGTGGGTGGCGTTTGTTTTGGCTTGTTCTTCAACTTAAGCGTTTTTTTTGGGGAGAGGTTGTATCCGCTGCTGTTGAGAGATAGACCTCTCATGCCGAGGTGCAGTGTCAGTCTGTGTATGTGTGTGTGTGTGTGTGTGTGTGTGTGTGTGTGTGTGTGTGTGTGTGTGTGTGAGTATGCATGCACTTCAGATTCTTTAACCGTAAACAGATGAGGTCGTTGTGTTTGGGTTGGTGTGATTGCCTGGCTGGCAGCAGAAATGCTCACAACAGAAACGTTCTCTTCATTCTGAGTCTGTTTATATCTTTCCTCTCTCTAAAGCAAGTGACAGAAAACCATCCAACCATGGCACAGATTAGGTGTTAAGAGCTTACGGCTCTGCACACAAATGAAATTTCAAGGTCTTGTAAACGCACAGAGAGTGTACACACAGATGTTCTGTGCCAAGTAAAAGGAATGCTGTCTGGAAAACAAAAGCGGAATGTCAATCAAGTATGTGTATAATGTCCAATGACACTTAAAATAATCATAGTCTTCTTCTCTGCAGGCAGATTTTACCATGTTTGAGATGATGGTGCAATGATGAATGCTTAACATACATTAACTAAAATATTTAGCATTAATTACATATTCAACATAAATGGCAGATTACTTGGTTTATGCATGCCTATTGGTAGGTATCTGGCAATGTAAGATTTCATGAGACAATATACAGCAATATGGTGTAATATTTAATATCCATATTCAGTATTTTTATATTTTCTTACAACTACTCTTGCTTATGCACACAATTCCAGTGTTTTTCTGTCAAGATGTAACTGGGCCATGTCTGGGAGCCACAGCTGTAGCATTCCTGTAATGGACCAGACACAGACTTACCCTATAAGATGAGAGGCGGTAACTCAAAGGGATGCTCATGTTTTGGGGGGCCAGGCAGTTAAGTCCCCATTTGTTGACAGTGCACAATGATTGATGTCCGGGAACGGGGGGGGGGGGGGCTCTAAGTTCTGTCTGTGTTTGATCTGTAGTTGACGCAATCATGAAAGCAACCTAATGGCGTTCAGTACTGTCTATAGCATGTGTCTACCTGACCTAACCTGTAAAAACACAGAGAAACTGGAAATGTCAACTTCTAATGTTGAGGTTAATCATGACAGTACAATGTGTGCTATGATTGTCATATGAAACTCAAGTAAAGTTTGCTGCCTGAGATTTTAGATAACTAATGGACCAGTGTACATTAAATAGAAAAGCATTGATGTGGATGAAGGGAACATATTATGAAAGAGTTGGTCAACAGTGAACTGTACCAAATGCATTAAATTAGTGATTGTCAAGTTTTAGATAATTGGTTCTGTGGTGCTAGAAAATTCTTCAACTGGTGATATTGACTTGATATATTGAAAAAGCTTTGTGGATGAAAGATTTAAATTCATATATGTAAGCCCCTTGGTGTCAACTTTCAAGGACATTTAGTACTGAGATGGTGACCAGTTAGTAAAAATTCAATTTAACAACTTTACACAGTGCAATATGAAGTGTCCTGGGCATGTCAGACACGTCATTCTTTGTATAAGCCAGTGTAGAATGTGTTTGAAACCATTATTTTAAAGAAAAGAATGCCTTTTACATTTATTCTCTTATCTGACAGTAATAATGCACCTGTCAATGATTTATTGATTTTTGTCATTCATTTGATGGTCATCCAGTCACTGTAAGTAGAGACCAAACTCTCTGATCCACCAAGTTTAAACCTCTGTTATTATCCTGGATTTCAGACACTCAGACAAGAGATTATTGAGGGTGGGGTTCTAACTGAAGTCAGGCCATTATTTTATTTCTGTCTCTTAGGGGTTTCATTAAAACCGTCACAACATATATTATCTCCTTCTCAAGCTTCCTGCTTTGATCCAGTTCTTTGGCTAAATGGAAAAGGAGAAAAAAAAACTTCCTCTTCAAAATCTGATCTCGAATCTTGAATTTAATTTTGCATCTTTCAAATAGGTTTTGAAACACTTTTAATCATGAAACTTTCTTTAAATGTCATTGACGTTATTTCAATGTTTTTATTGTTTACATATTTTTTTTGATTGAGATTGAGATCAGACAAGGGGTAAAACAAGGTGTGTGTTGGCTGTATCTAACAATATGGTTTTTAGTTAGCAGATAGTATATTACTAATTTTTAAATGCGTCTGTATACATATGTTGACCAAGTTACTGTAAAACAAAACACAGTTCACCCATTAGCCCATAAACAGCAACTGGAAATCCTTAAGGTGCTCTGTGGAAAACTGTTTTCCTTTACATAATAATTTTGGACTTAAACTGATAACAGCTAGCACTTTTTCATTTGGCATACATCCTCTCTTTGAAATCCATGTTTACACACTTCAATGTTCACTTACATGCACACATGTGCATACACACACACACACACACACACACACACACACACACAAGCATACAAAATAAAACACTTCCTCTCTGACGTCCTGTCTGGAGGGGTGTGGTACAGTACAGTAACAGGTAAGAAGGTTCACCACTCACTGGTGTAGTAGAGATCACATCAGAGACGCTACAGGTAACAGGTGTGTCTCTCCTGACTAAAGAAGCCGGCTCAGTACATGCACAGGACTGTCATCGGACTCCCCTCTCCAATAATGGCTGTCCTCTGATACATAGCTGTGTCAGGTAAGAACCAATCTAGTTTTTATGCATCTCATCATTCTATTTGAAACTATCCAAAATACTTGTTAGACTTACTTCTCATATGCTTGAACTTTTCATGGATTTTATATGATCTTGCTTCCATGTTTTTTTATTATTATTTCTTATGGGATGAATTACATGCCTTCACCAGGTATATCTTCATGTATCAGGACAACATTCATCCACTATATTTTTTACACTGAAGTGTTGAAACTTCACCCAATATGCTGATGCCTTCCATTTTCAAAGACTCTTTGTTCTGACATAAAATATATATATCAAGATTACCCAACAAGCCATCCCAGCCTATAAAGAGTTTCTCTGGGATGAAGATAGGTTTTTAAGCCATTGGGGTTTGCTCTAAGAGAAACCTTACACCCCTTTAAAAGAGGATGGGGAATTCCGCTTGTGTACAAACTCTCTCTTTTGGCAGCTAAGGGTGTCTTCTTGGCAAAAAAGAGAAGGGAGCAGAGAGGATTTAACACTCATTTAAAGATTATAAAAGGAGACTACTACTTTGGAGCTTTAGTATTTCAAGTGGTCTTTTAAGGTCAATCTTTGAAGACGTTTGGAAAGATGTGGTTGATTATAATGATAAGACTATGAGTGATGATAGATCTAATCCATTAGATGAAGGATCCTGGAGTAATCAGGTCATACAAATTTCAAAAGAAGATATTCTTTGTGAATAAGTTAG
Source organism: Tenualosa ilisha (assembly GCA_015244755.2). NCBI lineage: Eukaryota > Metazoa > Chordata > Actinopteri > Clupeiformes > Clupeidae > Tenualosa > Tenualosa ilisha. The sequence goes on from PYXC01002194.1 coordinate 4,333,238, forward strand.
AGCTAAAACTTGGTTCAAGTTCTTTAGTTGTATTTGAGAGTTTTCTAAATTAGAGTAGGTAGACTGTGGTGACTTACTTGAACTTCTGTTGTCACATTATGTCCATGGTTCTTCTGACAATGTCTAAGTGACCTTTTTTCTACTTTGTTCCAGCCTCCCAGCGATCGTGACAAGATGATGATGGTCTGCAGACCATTTTCCCCAAACAGAAATATAGAATCTGATCACTTGAGGGAAATATTTAATAGATTTAACTTCAGTCAGTCATAATCATTCTAAATCACTCAAATAGTGTATCAGCCTAATGTTGTTATGGAAAAAAGCTTTCGTTCTTGTGAAAATGTGCATTACAAGCACAGAATGCTGTTCTGTTTGTGATAGGAAAGTTTGGTTTTGCGATTTTATTCTAAATGCTGTTAGGCTACTTGAAAAAGCATTGGTAAGACAAGGACTAGTCTGAATCTGATGATCTGAGCTTTAGATTTAAACTAAGGTACACACTTTGGACTTCTAGAATCAACATGAACACATTTTCTCACACATTTGAGCAGCGACCTGACCTCTTGAATAAGGCCAGTATACCCTACGGTGTGTCTCCATCTGGTGCTCACCCTCACTCAAGCTCTGAGGTTTTCACACGAACCGTACCTTTCATCTTCTACCCGGCAGGTGTAGAGCATGGATTTTATGAAAACTCATACCGAAACACTTCAGCCCTTATCCCGTACCTGCCCCCTTTTCACGGACGATTTGGTGTTTACCAATGCCCATTCGAACCTGCCTTCATCCAGAAACGCAACGAACGTGAGCGTCAGCGGGTCAAGTGCGTTAACCAGGGCTATGCCAAGCTACGGGACCACCTTCCTGGGAGCACCGGCGAGAAGCGCATGAGCAAAGTGGAAACCCTTCGCGCCGCTATCCGCTACATCAAATACCTGCAAGGTTTGGTGGAGGGGGAGCGACGAGAAGGAGCTCGGGAGAACTGTAACTCCCACCTCAGGGTCGACTTGTCGGGAAACAGTGATGGAGGATCACCACGGTCCTTGTCTTTGCCTTCATCCCCTGGACTCTACTGCGAGGAAACCGAGATGATGTAACTTTTATCTCAGTAGTAGACCCATCTGGGTCTGATGATGGAGGATGGTCTTACTATTTTATGAATTCTCATTTTACTTTTGATTTTACTTAACTTATTTAGAAACTACAGCGCCCTCCACAATCATTGGCACCCCTGGTAAAGATGACTATAAAGTGGAACAAAAAAAAAATCTTTTTGGAATTTATGTTGGTCTCACAATGAAAATGATAGAGAATAATCCCACTCCAAAGAGAAAGAAATTATTCGGAGAAAACGCTCTGCATCAAAAAGAAATAAATATTTTCACAAAAAACACATGTTCCACAATTATCGGCACCACTGGAAAATAAATAATAATTCAAATGAGAAATTTTCAACCCATATTTGACTTCTTACATGCAGTTAACTAAAGCGTTTCTGGACTTTCAGGCAGAATTCCGAGACTTCATGGTTCACTAATATAAAAATAGAAATGACACAGGTAAAATTTCCTAGTCATTTTTTTCAACATGGAAAGACAGAATACACATTTTAAATAGGCTACATTTAAGAAAGTGCACTAACTTCTGTAAGACAAAAATCTGCAGTAAAAAGATGGTACAAGCACATTCGGATCATCAAGACTTAGAAAAATCTGAAGTAAGCCCCTTGTTGTAGATAATTTCAAAATGCATTCCAAGAAAAAATCTTTCTCGTCATTTAATCACATTTAAAAGACTGGAGTTAGTAAATGCTATTGGGACTTTACCTAGAATCATGTTTTATGGTCAAATAATGGTGGGTTAGGTGTCTAGTACAATGATGATACTGAAAGTAGCCTTCTGCCTACTGGTAGTTATGGTGAGGGGTCTGATGTTTTTGGGTTGCTTTAATTCCATTAGGGTGAACTCATGCCCTCCATCAAATACTTGACATTTTAAGTCAAAATCTGTCTGTCGCTGTCAAGGTGATAAAAGTGGGTCATGCTTGGCTCACCCAACAGGTCATTAAACCCAAACTTAACATAGAAACAAAAACATGGCTTCCTGATCACAAAATCAAGCCTCCACCGTGGTTGTCTCAGTCCCCCAATCTTAGTGGTTTAGTAAACCAATGGGCTGAAGAGGAACAGGCACCAGAAAGGACCTATAAATATGGATCTGGATAGAAGAGGAAGGGTCTCAAATCAACTTCTTATGTTCTCCAACTTTGTGGCATGTCAAAAGAGATGTCCAACACTTGTAATACTGGCAAAGGGTAGCTGTACAATGTACAAAATGCAGAGGTGCCTGTAATTGTCACACATGTGTTTTTTGTACAAAAATATTTATTTCTTTAAAGTGGACTGGATTTTTTCAGAATAAACTGGTATCTCTTCAAGGTTGTATTTTTCCTCAGTGCTTTTATTATATGATTAAAGAAACTTACCAGTAGTTGATTTAAATAGACTTCATATGTGTTTTAGCAAACTTCAAGGGGTGCCAATGATTGTGGAAGGTGCTGTAGAATTTAAGAGGAAGCCTCCAGTTACAATATGCTATTGTGCTATGATTTCTAGGTTACAGTCATGTAAAACAAAAGTCCTCCCTCCTTAATTTTGAACCCATTATCTATGACTTCTGTATGTTAAATTTGTTTTGTTTGTTGTAAGCCTAAATCTATGCCTCTTTTGTTAACATACAGCTTTTCCCAAATGTCTTTAGAATTTGAATAAATGTTCAACAAGTGATCTTTGAAAAGATCTAGTGTAGTAGAACAACACTGCCATCAACTGGCTCTCAATGATTCTCCTGTAGTTGAAGGGACACTTGCTGCTGGAAAAGAAACTGTTTTAGCTTTACAACTTTCAGACCTACCCAGCAGGTCTGAAATGAGTTTGGTTTTTGACGCAGCTTCACTTAACCCTTCTATAACCCATCTAGTGTAGCCCTGGGGTAAGTCTACTGCCAGAGCTACTCCAGTAGATATCACAGTTATGATATTATCGTTCACTATATGTCATTAAGTGGTCACTTGCTAAATGTGTTATACGGCAATTATACAGTAGGTATTGTGTGGCAGCAAGTGACAAAGCATATTTTACGAGCCTGCCAATGCTATTCTAGTAGTACTATCTCCCAAGAAGGAAAAAGACCCCTAGTTGAGCTGCAACATGTTTTACACTCAGTGTTTATGCAGTGTTTGCACCAGCTGTTCCCAGATATATCTGCTCTTGATAAAGACAACATGGGATCACTTGATGCTCCATGGTATATTTCAGGGGGACCATAAAGCCTTGTAATGCTGACACACATTTAGCAAAAATGTAATTACCAACAGAGCCCTTTTAAGCGCATACTGTTGAAGGAATCTCTGTTCCTAGTGTTGAGTGTGACAGCACAGCAAATTCCCCTCCTAGAATCCTGTGTGTAGAGGAGTGTTTAGTGGCCAATGAAATGTCATTGAGGGCCCCAACCAGCCAATGAAAAAGCTGTGATCAGTTTCACCCGTAAGGTGACACCATGGCCAATGGAAAGGCATACCAATGATCAGCCAGCCAGTTGTGTGGCAGTGAATTATTTTCTCAGCAAATGAAACAAATACGAGCCACAATGCTAGCCTATAAAGAAACACAACTGGTTTTAAATGATTGTTTAAAACCCATCACGACACATGCACATATCCATCTAACCTTCAACCCCCTACCCCTATTTACAGCCATCCTTTCATCCCCCCCCACCCTCCTCACACACACACAAAAAAAAACCAAGCCCCCACCCCACTACCACCACTACCCCTAGCCAGTTGACACTTATTGTCTATATTTATTCTCAATGCTGAGCAACTGTTCTCCCGACCAGTATCTCCACAGTCAAGAGCAGACACCTCACTCAGTCACTCAGTCTGAGGACTGGTCATTCAGTCAGTCAGACTCAGAGCAGTGGAGCTGAGAGGGAAGAAGAGGAGGTGAGGGACACCAGGAACACACCAGGGAACTGGTGGAGAACCAAGAGAGAGAGAAAGTACCGGAGACAGAAGAAAGGATCGGAGGGATTTTGTTTTTTGGTGGGGTGGTGGACACAACACCCTTGGAAGATCTGAGAGAGGAATAAGGAGACCTTTCATAATCAGACGCGGATTACATTAGTAACTACAGGCGGTGAGGTGCTGACAAAGCCTCCGAGACTCTGGCCAACATGGCTGACGCCAACGACGCCAACCTGAAGTCCTTCATCATGGATGAGGAAACGCTGAAGAGGAAGCAGCGTGAGAAGCTGAAGAAGCTGCAGGCCACGGGTGGAAACCCCCGGCCTGTTCGCTCACTCTTCTTCCTCACGCTTAAGAATCCCTTCCGCAAGGCCTGCATCCAGATCGTGGAGTGGAAGTATCCTTATACTGTCTAACACAGTATCACCTGCTTAGCACTGAAAGCGACCTGAGATGAGCTGTGTGTGCAGAGTCAATCTGACACTTGCAGCACATTCAGTCACTCAGTCAGTCATTCATCACTGATGATAAATAGGATGGTAGAAGTATAAGCATGAGCTAGAAAGTAAGTAAGTAAGTTTTGAAAGTTTATTTAAGAGGAAAAACTGATCATAAACCAGGATATTTATTAAGTCATAATATTATGTCTGTCAAAGTTCATCTACTTTTTATCTACAATTTGTGTGTTTTAAGCAGGTCTCTTACAGAAATGGTTTTATGGATATTGAACAGATAATGAGTTCCCTTGTCCATTCTATTACAAAGTCAAAAACAGCATAATTTGTAGTGTGTGGTTTGCTCATGTGCTGAGTAACCCAGATATCCAATAGTAAATTTCATGTAGGCATTAATATGTAACTGATTTTTGGACTGATTTTAGACTTTTTTTGGCAAAAATTAGGTTGAGGTTGTGGCAGTCAATGTATTCTGAGGCGAGGCAGCTGTCTGTAGAAGTCAGAGCCTAAAAACAGATACGCTAAGCTGATAGAATGCTGTCTGTCACACAGCTAGCTAGGTGAATGCACACACACACACACACACACACACACAAAAGACTTGGACTTATGAGCTTGTAACTTTGTTACTTTGTTGTTAACCGAACATACTAAGACAAGGAGGTCACATCTCTGTTAAAAGCATCCATTTTTTTACCTTCTGGGTTTTATTATGGTTTAGTGAGGGTCAAAAGTTTCACAAATGCCTGAGTGAAAGGCAAAACTTTAAGATACAGACAGCATTTTAAAAAATTGAAAAAAATGAAATACTTCTAAAGCTAAAGAAATATGATGCTGTCTGAAAGATTGCAGTTGACAATTATGGCCTTGTCTGCTTCAGAGTCTTTGCGTGTATTTGTCGATGATTTAGGGAGCCTGTACGTGAAAAAACAAAGCTATCAGTGTACATTAACACAGTGAACACTCCCCGTGTTAGACATAATAGTAACACCATTACAGAAGCCTTTTTATTTGTTGTCGACAGGAATTACTTCAACTTCAATGGGAGATTCAGATTCACTAGCAATGAGCTTGGCACAAATAAAGGTGCTTTATGAAGAAAATAAGCAAATATCAGTGTATACAGGCTACTCACTACTCAAAGTCAATCATCTGTTTCATGACTGTACAACAATCATACCTATCACTACAATGGAAAATGACTAACGACTGTCTGACACCAGTATGTCAAGAGCTACCAAAATACTTTTGGTTCTTTTCCTAACCACACACCTTAGACCCTTTGAGATCATCATCCTGTTGACCATTTTTGCCAACTGTGTTGCACTGGCAGTGTTCATGCCAATGCCAGAGGAGGACACCAACAACACCAACAGCAACCTGGTAAGTTCAGTAGCCTGACCTTTGAACCTGACTCAGCAGGGAGCTCAGACGTTAACCTGAGGGCTGTGTTTCTGTCACTCACGCTACTCAGTGAAAAACCCTGAACGAGCTTTGAGGAATGACACCAAATGCACAAATACTGTAACTAGGCCTACTAGGCATAAAAGCAACATAAGACAACTTGGAGAAAATGGACATGATCTATACCAAAACCATTCATTCTTTTATAATAAATCAGCAGTTGCTGAAAGCTCTCTGCATAACTGGTTTCCCTGAAATGCGATCAACCTGACCCCACATAAGCCTCCTACTGGGGGTTACTGATGATCAGGCTGGGAGAGATGGAGGGACAGCAAGCAGGGGGGAATTAAGGCTCTCTCTCTTTGGAATGATTCAAGTGGCGATCCATCACCGAGTCAACATGCGCCGCACAAGACCAGCTAGATCAAATCACTCGGTGTTACACACAGAAAGTAATTGGAGACGATGACATTTTCACAAGAGGCTCTGCAGTTTAAAGTTTGCATTTAGATTATGTCTTCACACTTTTACAGTACAGAGTGTGCCAATTTGGTCCTAATTATTGTGAAAATGTATCTTACATGTCTATAATAATAACTGCTAGCACTTTTAAGTAAATTGTAGTCATAGTAAACCTGTCACAAGGGGATGTTGCGTGTACTATTTAGTGCCCTAAAAGCACAACCTCAAGGCTCAAGGTGCATTAAATAACAGTCAATAACTGTGTCCACAGATAAATGAGTAAAAATTGCTTTAAAGCTTTCAGTCCAAAAAGTAGGAGTGTGTGGATGAGTAGTCCTTGATTTACACATGTGAAAACCCTCCAAGGCCACCCTCTCTCACTTGAGCCCTGAAAAACCTTTACACAACTAAAGCCCTTTTCATATTAAGACCGTGCTAAAATATCTGTGTCCGTATAGGGATGCATTGAGCTACACAGAGCCGCTGCACGAACACTGAGTGCCCAAGATGATCGTGTCATTGTGCCTGACTCTGGCTACTGACCCACATTTTGACAAATGAGATGGCAGAAAGACTTTGTTCACACTCCGAGGGTTGCCAAGGGGCCTATAAAATCCCCCTTTGTGATGTGTTTGTGATGTGTGTGTGTGTGTGTGTGTGTGTTTTAATGGGTCCATTATGCCCTTGACCCAGGTGATTGATTGGAGCAGATGCCCATGACAGTCCTGCACTGGCCTATGCATCCCAATGGCTTTATATTTAGAGCCAGACTGAATGCCCACAACACACTGGGAGAGTATGAGGTGACGCCACAATGGCCTCCCCCGTAATCAATATGTGCGTGTAAGAAGGGTTAGGGCTGCGTGGTTGGCAGTGCTTATAGACTGTGTCTGCTACTGTAAATGTGACCATGCATAGTGAAGGAATGTGAGAGAACGTGGGGACACTTTTTGTTGTGGTGCGTAATCATGATATTAATGGCCAACATGTGTTTGCCTGTGTGTGTGCAAGCACTGCTTAGTATATATGTCTATGTATGTATGTGTGTATGTGCTATTTGTGTTAGTACGTCTGTGTTAAGGGGGAGTAGTGTGTATAAGACTTTTTCCCTGTTGTTGATCAATCACTTTTGAATTGGCATGACCCCTACTTTCCACTACACCATAGTTTTCCTTTGTTCCTCCGGCCGTATATCTTTATAACACAGTAATGCATCCTAGAATAGAACAAAGACTTCAGTGTCACTTCTGGGCAAGTGGCTCTCTCACCAGCAAAACAGCTTCTGCCTGGCAATTTGCGTGAGGACGGAGAGACACAATGAAAGAGAATATGGCTTGGTGAGAGATCAAGCCACCATTACTCCAGCTCCCTATGACTCCCCGCCTGCCCCTCATCCCAGCCATTCCCAGCATTCCTGGGCTGTCATATGAGCCGGGAATCCAGAAATGTTTTCAGTAGGCCTTGTTTTTCACACAGAGAAAAACAAGGGTCCAAAATGTATTTTCAAAATGTTGGCATAGGAAGTGGTTAGATTACTGTAATGCCTAATGTGAATGATGAGCAAAAATTTTAATTAGTTGTATGGAAATTAAAATGTCTTGGTGTGTATAATTGGGTGGATGACAAACATTAAAAGTTTCTTGATACAAATGCATCCCAACATACTGTTGTCCCTGTGGCATAATAACCTATTATATGTTTTACAGGAAAGTTTGGAGTACATTTTCCTGATAATCTTCACCATGGAATGCTTCCTGAAGATCATTGCATATGGATTACTATTCCATGCGGACGCCTATTTACGGAACTGTTGGAACATACTAGATTTTGTTATTGTCACCATGGGGTAATAATACATTATATCAGTTTCAGATTGCAGTCCTTGAGTCCCTCAACACACCAAAAATTATTCAGTAGAATATATTAACAAGTACTTGTACTACATATCACATGCATGTAAAATACATTATGTTATATAATATATATGTTTAACTGTCACATGTGTTTTTTTTGCTGTCTGTTTTATTGTTGTAAACACAGGCTGTTTACCATCGTTGTGGACTTCATCAACAACATCAGCGGGGTGGAGGCCCCTGTGGAGCAGAAGGGGGGGGGCTTTGACATGAAAGCTCTGAGAGCGTTCAGAGTGTTGAGGCCCCTTCGTCTTGTCTCTGGGGTGCCCAGTAAGGACTGGTATTTTGTTTTCAAGTCTGGAACTATCTGAGGGTAGTTTATTTGTCAATTATTTGTCAGTGTCTGTAGATTCCAACCAAGCTTGAAATATTGACATTATAACAGAGCTGCAGACAAATGAAACGAAAGTTGTTTGGGTGTAATTTTGTCTCTACATCTTGTTTGATGGATTGAAGTGGGGCAAGTTTCTTCACTGTTAGACAGTTTGTGATGAATACAGGTGAAGATATGATTGTTTTTTTCCCTCCAGGCCTGCAGGTGGTGATGAGCTCCATTCTAAAGTCCATGTTACCAATGTTCCACATCTCCCTGCTGGTTTTCTTTATGGTCACTATATATGCTATTGCTGGGCTTGACCTCTTTAAATGCAAAATGCACAAAACATGCTACTATACAGGAACAAGTAAGTATTGTAATAAGCACAAGTTATATTTCATTATACAGTATTCAGTTCATATGCATGTCAGGGTAGTTTTTTAATTTTTAGTCAGGGTATAAAGTTATTCAGACTAGCCAGGTTCAGCATGATTAATCTGTGAGTCTAGTTTTATTGGCTATGGTCTGATTTAGTATATTTCAAAGACTATGTTGGTGCTGAGCACCATGTTTATTAGAATAGCACTACTGAGTATGGTGGGACTGAGTATACTAGTGACATGAGTATGATGGGAGTGAGTACCATGTGACTGAGATTACCCTGTGCTTACTCTGGTTCTCCATAGGCATCATTGCGACCATGGAGAATGAGAAGGCCTCTCCCTGTGCTCAGGCAGGAAATGGCCGCCGCTGCACTGTGAATGGCACAGAGTGTAAGGCAGGCTGGCCTGGGCCCAATAACGGCATCACCCACTTTGACAACCTGGGCTTCTCCATGCTGACAGTGTATCAGTGCATCACTACACAAGGCTGGACTGATGTGCTCTACTGGGTATATATATATATATATATATATATATATATATATATATATATATATATATATACATGGACAGTATATATGTTTCACAGTGGTAGTGTTGCATTTGATAGAATACAACTATTACAGTAATTATGGTGGCTTTTAGGCCATGCCATGTGTGTCTATGTGTAAATGTATGTGCATATGGATATGTGTAAATATGTCTTTGTGTGTTTAGGTGAATGATGCCATCGGTGTTGAGTGGCCTTGGATTTACTTCGTCACTCTCATTCTTCTTGGTTCTTTCTTCATCCTAAACTTGGTTCTGGGAGTCTTGTGTGGGTACGGTCTCTCTTCCTGCCTCTCTCGTACTCTTGTCTCATTACGACCAATATTTTTGTGTGTCATTAACCCAAGGAAATAAGAATTGATGAACATATTGACAGATGTAAAAGTTTAAGTCCAAAACATGTTAGTGAGGGTCTCATCACTTGGTCCAAAGTTTGGGTCAAGAGAACAGAATCTTTACGGAAACTCTGTGGTCCATGGGCCCCACTATTTCCCTCTGTTCCCCCCCTCTCTCCATTGGGTATCTCTGCTCTGGTGCTTCTCCCCAGTGAGTTCACCAAGGAGCGGGAGAAGAGCTCCAGGAGTGGCGAGTACCAGAAGCTACGTGAGCGCCAGCAGCTGGACGAGGATCTGAAGGGGTACATGGAATGGATCACTCAGGCTGAGATCATGGACAACGACCAGGAGGGTAAAGGTAATGGACCAGCACCTCTGCCTACGATTCTACCCATAAACCCTCAACATACCACTTATACCACCAAATATACACAACAGACCACCCCAAGTGAATACAATGTGCTAGAGGAAGCAATGGAAAAAAAGATATTCTGTAATTATGATCTGTATACACACAATTATGACCAACTATTTAACCATGAGTTGACATGACATACAGCACATAGATTAGTAATATTTGGAAGGCATAAGTTGGATATGAAAAAAATGAAATGCCTTTGTGTGCTTCTGTGCGCAGGGCTGCTACCTCTGGTGGAGGGGTCAGATACAGAGAGTCTGTACGGCATAGAAGGATTCCAGCGCTTTTTGTATTATTTGTGAGTACCACACCAACTGCACGTTTCATTTGCAACAATGTGAACAGTTATGGATCAATCACAAGATGTTATTATAGTAATAGTGTGTAGAGTTTAGTTGTCTTTGTCCTCACCTAGGAAACGAGCAAAGCAGTATAACCGTGTATTCCGGAGGAAGTGCCGCACTTTTGTCAAGTCCCGACTCTTCTATTGGCTCGTCATCCTGGTGGTGTTTCTCAATACTCTGGCTATCTCAACAGAGCATCACCAACAGTCTGAGAGACTCACCAGTCTACAAGGTATAAAGATTAACGAAATCAAGTCAGTTACTCAAACACAATTAAATAAGCCTGTACACAGCTGTCATAAGAGTTACAGACTTAGTGCTTTCCTGAATATAGAGGGTGTTGAAAGTCATGTGTCTTTAAAATACATCTAAGTGTGCGCAAGGCATTGAAAACACCGAAGTACACTCTCTCTCTCTCTCTATCTCTCTCACAGACACACACACACACACACACACACACACACACACACACTTGTTCGCTGTATGTTGAGGAGGAAATTAAAAAGCAATAGAGCATACTGCTGGCCTGTATTTGCCCAAGTTTATTGTATATGTTTTCATATTTATTTAATTCCCAACAGAGAGTGCAAACAAGGTGCTGCTGTCCCTCTTTGCTGTGGAGATGTTCCTGAAAATGTACGCTCTGGGCTTGCCTACTTACTTCATGTCGCTCTTCAACCGCTTTGACTGCTTTGTGGTGTCGGTGGGCATCCTGGAGCTGATCCTGGTGCGCATGGACGTCATGTCTCTCACCGGCGTCTCTGTGCTACGCTGCATCCGCCTGCTCCGGCTCCTCAAGATCACCAAGTAAGAGCAGAGCCATGGAGGGGGAGAAGTTCCTGTTTCCACCCCATCTCTCTATCCCACTGAAATCTCTCTATCCCACTTGCTTCCTGTCACTCTTCACTGTCCAATCAGTGCTTGTGTTCGTTTTCACCACTGCTGTATTCCCAGCAGCTTATTACTTACTTACTTACTAGTAACTAGTCAGTTCTTGTTCAAAGCAGTGATGTTGATTGATGTGATGTTGATGTGACTATGTTCTTGCATCAGGTACTGGACTGGTCTTAGTAACCTTGTGGCGTCTCTGCTCAACTCCATCGCCTCCATCGCCTCCCTGCTGCTGCTGCTCTTCCTCTTCATCGTCATCTTCTCCCTGCTGGGGATGCAGGTGTTCGGTGGCAAATTCAACTTCCCTGACCACAGGATTCGCCGAAGCAACTTTGATAACTTTCCTCAGGCTCTCATCACAGTGTTTCAGGTACGGGGGCCTCACAAACACTCAATACAAATATTAGGTATAGATGGATTAGCACTTGTTTATCAGTGGAAGCCATAAAATGGCAACAAATTAAATTTAAAAGACATATTTTGTGAAGTTTCTCTTATCGTTTTGGCAAGTAACCGTATAATAAGCGGAATAATAGATTGGAGATGAAATGAGACCCCTCTACTTCACATCGGGGTCCTCCTTTTCCTACCAGGACTTTTTTTTCCATATTGACCAGCGGACAATACAGACTTGAACACACATTAATTCCTTGTTAGGCTTCTTATGTGGCTTAAAGCAAGTTATAGTAGTTTGGTTACTTTGTCAGTGTCCCTTCGAAATCTTACTTCCTGTTTGCACAGATTCTGACAGGTGAGGACTGGAATACTGTGATGTATGATGGCATCATGGCTCATGGTGGTCCGTCCATGCCAGGCATTCTTGTCAGCATCTACTTTATCATCCTCTTCGTCTGTGGCAACTGTATCCTTCATTACACTCTGGGCTATGCCTGATTACCACATCGGTGTAACCCAGCCCTTTAACAAGACTGCACTTAAAGAGAACTAGGGAACTGTAAAGTAAGCAGTAAACTATCTAGTTATTCGGTTATCATTTCCCTGACCAAAGGATCACAGTCATTCTTCTGAATGTCTTCCTGGCCATTGCTGTGGATAACCTGGCAGAAGCCGAGAGTCTGACCTCTGCCCAGAAGGAGAGGGCTGAGGAAAAGAAACGCAAGAAGATGATGAGGTCGGTGGGGGACTTAGTGATGGCCTTATTTACTGTCTTTATTGACCTGGCTGGGTTAGTAAGTCAAGTAAGCTGAACCTGCAAACATAAAAAAACCTGATAGATGCTTTTACAGTAGTAAATACCTGTAGAAATTTCAGAGAGGGTGGTGTCTCAAATTTCTGTGCAGCCCCCTTACATCTTAGCGACAGACTTCAGGGGTCAGGGGTCAAAGCTGTGTAATGGTTTGGCCTTTTTCTTTTTGGCAGATGCCTCTTTTTACATTTTACGTTTCTTGCCTAACCCACTGATCACAGTTTCTATGTATAGTAACATACTTATGTGCTTTAGGGCCAATCTGCCAGACAAGAGCGAGGAAGAGAAGGCACTGATGGCAAAGAAACTGGCTGAGCAGAGAGCCAAGACTGAGGGAATTCCCACCACTGCCAAGGTTAACCTCGCACCCATTAAATGAATATATTCTTATGTACATTTCTGTCTTACACATGTATTACACAACATAGTGTAAACTGCACATTGGATTTTTCAATATATACAATAGATTCTACAGCTTGGTGTGTCTACAGTGCTATTTTCAACATCTCAACCACATTGTCTTTCCGAACAGCTAAAGGTTGATGAGTTTGAGTCAAATGTGAATGAAATTAAGGACCCCTTTCCTCCAGCTGATTTCCCAGGTAAGTCTGGAGCAGTGTAGGAACACCTCAGCTCACTCTATAGAGAAACTTTTATTTGTCTTTTTAATACCTCTTACCTTCTTCCTGCCCAGGTGATGATGAGGAGGAGGAGCCTGAGATACCCCTCAGTCCTCGCCCCCGGCCAATGGCTGACCTCCAGCTAAAGGAGGAGGCTGTGCCTATGCCAGAGGCCAATTCCTTCTTCTTATTTGGTCCCCAAAATAAGTGAGTGAACACTTCAAAATGTAAATTGAGCAGAAGTATACTATCAAATGTAACAAACATGCATACATGAAACAATTTAAAGTATGGATTTGTTTATGGATATAGATAGGATATAGTTTTTAGTTTTATAGATAGATATGGATATAGTTTTAAACTGTACCTCAAGATTCTTTCTGTCTCGTCTGGAGTTTTTGAGTTGATTCACTTGACTCACTCAAGCTCTGTCGACAAAGCACAAATCTTGTTCCCACTCTGCAGGTTCCGTAAGTTATGTCACCGAATCATCAACGCCACCACCTTCACCAACATCATCCTCCTCTTCATCCTCCTCAGCAGCATTTCTTTGGCAGCTGAGGACCCCATCGACCCCATGTCCTTCAGAAATCAGGTGACAAGCCAGTTTATCTCAAGTAAATAAATCTGAAGATATTGCCTCATCATAGGCTACAGCTTATGTAGAGTAAAAGGACTATTTGCATATATATATATATATATATATATATACATTATCTATGTTATATATTGCTTACTCACTTTACTTGCCAATTTGTTCTGTTACATCTGCTGTAGGTCTTGGCTTATGCAGACATCGTCTTCACCTCTGTATTCACTGCTGAAATTGTCCTCAAGGTAATACACCCACCAATAATGTAGTGGTGTAATGGTGTTGCTAGTTTGTAGTTGCTAGACCAAGAAGGTGTAGTAACATGTAAAATAGTCTGTCTATTGTGTTAGTTTGAAATATCTCATTGTTACTGCTATAAAACTGGCTTGCTGCTGAGTCATGATGTGTCTGTGATAGATGACCACCTATGGTGCCTTCCTCCACAAAGGCTCCTTCTGTCGAAACTCCTTCAATATCTTGGATCTGCTTGTTGTTAGTGTATCTCTTCTTTCTATGGGAATGGAGTAAGTATAGAAAGTACTATTAAAAAGCTAAGTGTGTGATTTGTCATGTTGTTTTACAAACTAGCCCATCTGTAATTGTTTTACTGGTAAATTATATTACGATAATGAAGATTTCCTTAAGTGATTCCTGAACATGATTTTTTTTTGAAGTAGAGAATGGATGAAGGAAATTTGAAGTCCATTTCATTTAGACGTTTTGTCTAATTTTACCGTGTGGAACTTCCTGCTTCTCTATGCTTTGGCCTACCACAGGCTATAGCGGCAGTCAGAGCTGTTCACCATGTTCTAATCTGACCTCTGTGTCTGTGCTCTGTTCAGGTCCAGTGCAATCTCTGTGGTTAAGATCCTCAGGGTGCTGAGGGTGCTCAGACCACTGAGGGCCATCAACAGAGCCAAGGGACTGAAGGTAAGCATTGCAATGTTCACATAAAGCAAAGGATGTGATTTTGATTTTGACCTGTCTCTGACTGCCCCCTAGTGGTGCAGAAGCTGATCTCCAATTAAAACATTTACTGTTACTTTTTGAGCTGTTTGTGTGTGGCTTCGAATCTCAGTTATCCGTCTCGTACTTCCTTGTGTTACAGCATGTCATCCAGTGTGTATTTGTTGCCATTAAGAGTATTGGTAACATCGTATTGGTCACCATGCTTCTGGATTTCATGTTCTCCTGCATAGGAGTTCAGCTCTTCAAGGTAAGAATTGATCACTGATCACTGATCATTAATCACTGAATTAATCAATGATCAATGATCTCTACCAGATTTGTACAGCGATATGACCTCCGATTGCATATTTAAAGTGACCCTCTCGGCATATTTTATTGATTTTTTTATGATCAATCCAAAAGGGGAAGTTCTTTTCCTGCACAGACCCTGCTATGATGACTGAACTAGACTGCAGGTAGGTAATGCAGCTGAAAGATCATGTGGTCAACAGCAGAACAGGAAACCCTAAGCATCCCCTTTTGTTCTATGCTGAGTACTCTCACGCTGGTCTCTCATCTGCAGAGGGAACTTTATCAAGCACCAGGAGAACTCTCTTCATGAGATGGTGGTCAGCAAGCGACAGTGGATGAACAGTGACCTAAACTTTGATAATGTGCTGAATGGCATGTTAGCTCTCTTCACTGTCTCTACATTTGAGGGTTGGCCAAAGTAAGTTGTCAAGGCTACGTGGCAGCAAGTTTCCATAATGCTGTTATTGTGAACAGAATTGTTGACATGTCCCTATGAAATATTTACTCATGGATGTTTTTTGTCTTTCTCTTGTACTCCCTCTCTCACCCTCTGTCTCTCTCTCTCTCTCTCTCTCTCTCTCTCTCTCTCACACACACACACACTCACACACACATACACACACAAACACACACACACATACATTCATGCTCATTCACACACACCACAAATCTTTAGACTGTTATACAAAGCCATGGATTCCAACATGGAGGACAGAGGTCCAGTCTACAACAACCGAATAGCAATCTCCATTTTCTTCATAATCTACCTCATCCTCATTGCATTCTTCATGATGAACATCTTCGTGGGTTTCGTCATCGTGACCTTCCAGGAGCAAGGAGAACAGGAATACAAGAATTGTGAGCTAGACAAGAATCAGGTACTTAATTTCAATGTAATTATTTCCTTCATTTACTGTACACCACCTGAAAATTCCAACTTCTGATTCTATGGTTCAATCAATCTATTCAGTTTCAATTCAAATTTAAATTAAATTTGACAGAAAAAACATTATTTAAGCCTGAGCACAGTAAGAATGAAAGGCCTTTACAAAACATTTGCCTTTTACCATTCACCTTTTAAAAACCTCTTTTTTCAGTTTACTGTATTTGATGTATCTAATTCGCATAGATAATTTTGTACAGTGTTATTTAAAGGTCTTAATTGTGTCCTCCAGCGTCAGTGTGTTCAGTATGCGCTGAAAGCACGGCCACTCAGATGCTACATTCCCAAGAACCCCTACCAGTACAAGGTCTGGTACGTCGTCACATCATGCTACTTTGAGTACCTCATGTTCCTGCTCATCATGCTCAACACCATGTGTCTGGGCATGCAGGTGAGGCTATGGTGCAAATGATTTTTATTCTCACTCTCAAGTTTAACTCAAGGATCCACACTGTTAGTGTGTCTCCATCTGCAACATCGTCCATCTTGTTTTAGAATCTCGCAATCAGTTGTACACTGATGAGCGTGAACTCTGATTTCTGTGGTCTTTTCCTTGCACAAATATCTGTTCTGCAGCACTGCAACCAGTCTGAACATGTGACGCACCTCTCGGACATGCTCAATGTGATCTTCACAGTGCTCTTCACGGTGGAGATGATTTTAAAACTAATGGCCTTCAAAGCTAAGGTGAGATAGCCATAACTAACTATCCTATCCTGTCCTGTCCTTTCCCATGACTATCCTTGTCTTGAGGAAATCAGTGTAGTTGTATGTAATATTTGTGTTCACCCTCTCTCTCCACAGGGCTACTTTGGCGATCCCTGGAATGTCTTTGACTTTGTCATTGTCATTGGCAGTGTCGTTGATGTCATCCTCAGTGAGATTGATGTATGTGGGTTTTCTATTTTTTACTTTTTAGATACTTCTGTGTTTCAGTTCTGCATTTTTTTTGTTGGACTTCTGTTTATACTGTCCTTCCATTATACCAAAATGTCCTTCCACTTATGATCTGCTTTACACAGCTACTGTTTTCAATAATTACTGAATCACTTAATGACTTCCTTATCAATCAACCTCATCAATATGTCTTACCCACCTTGTCCAATATGTCCCCCACCTTATGTCTATTTGCTCCAGTCCAGCCTACAGTCCAGCTCTAGCTTTGTTGAGAGGGTCAGTATAATCTCTAGTATCTGTCTTTTCCTTCTGGCCAACACAACTCCTACGGCACTGCTCCACACCGCTGGTGCACAAGCAGACACCTATCACGCCTGCACACCGCCCACTGTTAGCCTCTGGCAGAGCTGAGCCTCCACCACTTTCACGTCATGTTCTTTTTTCAAATCCAGCATCTTGCTTTGTACACTCGCTGCACGCTCTCTTGGCTGAGCACTGGATGTTTTTGGCACCATGCTTCAGACGTTCAAACTTCCAAATGCAGATGCAGAAAGTTCTAGATGTTTATTTTTTCTTTCTCCCATTGGCAATCACAGGCGGCCTTGGCTTCACAGGGAGGTCTGTACTGTCTCCATGGTTGCGAGGTAATGGTAATGTGTGTGCCAATGTGTGTTGGGTGCATGCATTAAGGAGGATAGCTTTTCAGCAATCATGCCGATTATAAAGGGATCTAAAAACATTCCTTCACTCTTTTAGGAGGTGAATCCAATGCAAGCGATAGCAGTAAGTGTTCTCATACAAACCTTGCAATAAATAGTTCACAAGTCTTTGTAATGTTCTGGGTAATGACATATTTTCTTTTGCTAAATTAAACATATTCTGCCCCCTGGGCTATAACAAGTGTCCTCTCACAGGAATCAGAAAATGCCAGTGTGTCCATCACGTTCTTCCGTCTGTTCCGTGTCATGCGTCTGGTCAAACTACTGAATCGCTTTGAGGGCATCAGAAACCTTTTGTGGACCTTCATCAAATCTTTCCAGGTATGAGAGTGCCCTGGTTGATCAAAAAGATGAAATCTCAGAGCAGACATTTAATTCCTAACGATTACGAGTGCTTCTTACGTATGTTCAGCGGAAACATTTTGGGAATTTGTGTAAATAATTATTGTAAATTATTGTAAATAATTAGCTGAATAAAATTAGAGGCTGCTTTCTACCTTGCTTTACCACTACACTGATCCTCCATTTGTTTTTAGGCTTTGCCATATGTCGCCCTACTGATCGTCATGCTGTTCTTCATCTATGCTGTAATTGGGATGCAGGTGAAACTTGTTACACACCAGTTGCAGCAGTGAAAATCCAGAAAGACTATTATTACTGTGTTCTGTGGGATTCTCACAGTCAAAAGCAGGGGTTGACCTATTTGTCTTTTCTGTATTTTTTTGTAAATGTTGTTGCTGTTTGTAGGTGTTTGGTAAAATAGCATTGATAGATGGAACGCAGATCAACCGCAACAACAACTTCCAAACATTTCCTATGGCAGTTTTGGTGCTCTTCAGGTAAGCGCAGCAATGGGAACTTACTTTAATGTATGTACATGTGTGAATGTACGTGTGGAATGTATGTAAGTTTAATGCTGTACGTGTGCAGGACCACTAAATATATTAGATGTTTCGTTTTGTTTATGTTTGACCCTAAAAAGTCTGCGCCTGTGTTGTGGATGTTGCGCAGGTGTGCCACAGGGGAGGGCTGGCAGGAGGTGATGTTGGGGTGCATGTACGGCCAACGCTGTGACCCCAAATCTGACTACCTGCCTGGTGAGGAATACACCTGTGGCTCTGGCATCGCCATTCTCTACTTCATGAGCTTCTATATGCTCTGTGCCTTCCTGGTGAGGAACACACACACACGTACACACACACACACACACATACAATCACACAGGCACACATTTACACAGATGCACATACTGTATATACACACACAGTGGTGGTTTGGGAGGTCAAAGGGCAATGAACATGATTTTTCTTGCTGTAGATTATCAACTTATTTGTGGCTGTGATCATGGATAACTTTGATTACCTGACACGTGATTGGTCCATCCTGGGGCCACACCACCTGGACGAGTTTAAGAAGATCTGGGCAGAATATGATCCTGAGGCTACGTGAGTATAGTCAACTTGCTGTCAAACATACTTCATCAAACATTGGTAATCTTTGGTCCTGGGTTTGTGGAGAATTATTGTAGATTCAAATCATCAAAGCCAGAAGTAAAAATTTCACCTCAGATGTGCGCAAACAATGCTCTTTTATTAGTCATAAAAGTCATGACCTTTTCAAATGAACAGTTCTGATCATTATTAAAGAATTTTGTGATCAAATGATTTATCAAAATTATGTTCCCCTATTTTTTGTCTCTAACAGCGGGCGCATTAAGCATCTGGATGTGGTAACACTCTTGCGTAGGATCCAACCTCCATTGGGTTTTGGAAAGTTCTGTCCTCACCTTGTTGCTTGCAAGGTGGGAAATGATCATAGCTCTTCATTCACAAAGAAATAAACTCTTGCTTTGTCTCTCAACCAGCCGTAACCTACCTTAATACAATGACATTATATCTGTAGAGGCTCATCTCCATGAACATGCCCTTGAACAGTGATGGCACAGTTACTTTCAATGCCACCCTCTTTGCACTGGTCAGGACTGGCCTCAAGATCAAAACAGAAGGTTGGTGAGCCTCTAGGTCTCTGTGTTGTGAATAGCATGACAGTGTACCCTGAACAGCAACTCTCTCCAAACAGATCTGTCTGTGATCTTGTCGGTACAGTGTATGGCAGCTGAGTAGTCTTCCAGAGATGCAGAGATCTCATTTGAATTCCATTTAGTATTGGTTTAACTGCCAGGCTACACCAGGCTCCCAACTGAAGTGTTCTGTTCACGAAGTACAAAAGTGTAGTTTTGAGATTGATCTGAATGTGTACAGGACTATAATGTGATGGTGTACTGGTGAAACCAGATCAGTTGATTACAGTCCAAGCTCATTGTTCATTGTCCAAGCTCACTCCATAAGTAGTCCAGTATGCTTGATGTAGCCCAGCTGTAACATTCTTTTGTGAAGCTGAGTATTTAGCTGTCTCTGAAGAGGTATTTTTAATGGACAGGTAACTTTGAGCAAGCCAACGAAGAGCTAAGAGCCATCATTAAAAAGATTTGGAAGAGAACCAGCATGAAGCTGCTGGACCAGGTCATTCCACCAATAGGGGGTAAGCAGGCCAAACACTCATACCAGAGTAGTCTTAACTTAAACATTATTGGCACAATGTTTATACTTCTGATGAAACAGATATATTGGACTGCATGCTCTAAAGTGTGAACACCTGTCCCTTCCAGATGATGAGGTTACTGTGGGGAAATTCTACGCCACCTTCCTGATCCAGGACCACTTCCGCAGGTTCCTGAAGAGGCAGGAGGAGGAGTATGGGTATCGGCCCACCAAGAAGAAGAACAATGCTGAAATCCAGGTCAGAGGCTCTCCAAGGCATCCCCTCTACCTCTTTAGCTTTTTGTTACAGTATATTCACTGTCTTAAGTTTATTTTAGGAAACTTAAGAGATGTTGCTGAAGTCTATTTTGGTCTCTGGTCTTATGTCTCTCTCCACTTTGACCCCCTCCTGCCCCCTCTCAGGCTGGCCTTAGGAGCATTGAAGATGAGGCAGCTCCAGAGCTGCAGAGGGCCATCTCAGGGGACCTGATGAATGAGGATGAAATGGACCGTGCAATGGACGAGGCAGCTGAGGAAGCCATCTTCAGGGTAGGAGGACACACAGGGACACACAGTGAAACCACTGGAGATATGTGTGGAGACAGACACACATACACCCACAGAGACATGCTGACACACACTCATTCTCATCCAGACCTACAGCATTCAGAATAGGATGGCAGATATTATACAGTAGTTTTACACATGCGCGCACACACACACACACACATCAAAACTACTGAACACCAATTTAAATTTGGCTTTAACTCTCCGTTTCATTTGCTAAGAGGGCAGGTGGGCTGTTTGGGAACCACGTGGACCCCTTCGCCATGGAGCAGGGCAACCCCAACACCACCCAGGTGACCAGCATGAGGCCACTGCAGATCGCCGAGAGCAAGCCAGAAGAACCAGAGCACTCACCAGGCTACATGCACTACCACAGCAACAATAACAACAATACACACAACGAGAACTTCAGCAACAACAACAGGGAACGGTAAGTGGACGTTCTGCTAAGCACGGTCGGTCCTGCTTTGGCAGCCGAAAACACTGTTGATGTGGATGTCACTGATATGTTCTATATCTACCTATAACTAGGTTTGACTTTAAGAATGAGGCTGTCGCTCTGGCAACAGTCAGCTGGCACGTCAGCCAGAATGGACAACACATCACACCAGGTGATGATAAATGATAGGGGCATGGTGAATGTGGAACTTATACTTGCTCCAGGCCATATGTACTTAAATAGAACATAATACATATTCGTTGTTCATTTAAAGATGGAATAAATTTACATTTTGAAGCTATTTTACGTCTCATCTTATGAAAATAATTCAATAATTTTTCGTTGTTTTCTGTTGTTGCGTATGTAGGTGGTGTCCAGAACACAGGCTCTCAGGTAAGATCATGAACACGCTGAGGTCGCTTATCCCTTGCCTTACCTTAACGCTTATAAGGGATTTATTAACCTTTTCTTCCTCCAGGGCACTTTGGGCAGAGGTGAGATCTCCTATTCACAAGTAACTCCCCATCAAAATCTCAGAGGGGCTGCTGATAAATTGATCGAAGAGGTGAGAAGGATAAAACACAGCATATTAGTGCAGATTTATGCAAAATGAAAAAGCAGGAAGTGAATGATCTGAGGAAGTGAGTCAGTGAAATCTCAGCTAGAAAGCTAAAAAGATCAAGAATACCAAAAGTGGAATATTACCTTATCTGCAGTATATTATTTTGTACTTCACACCTGAATTGTGCCAGATTTTTTATTTTGCTCCACAAAATTCACATGGGACACATGGTATACGGTAGACACAGCCATTAACATCACCTGTAATTAAACCGCCTTTCTCTTACAGATCCTTGTCAGTAATGGTTTGGAAGCCTTGACCGAGAACCATCTGTTTATGTCAGTGACAAAGCAAGGTGTGGCTGAAGCCCTGGAAATAGACCCAGATGTCGTGGAGCGTGTTGCTGCTACAATGCTGAATGATTACCAGAGTCACATGACTGGAAGCAGGCAACATCGTCCAACCAGCATTCGAAGAGGGCCCAGAAATTTGCTCCAGTCAGACACCCGAGTCTAGACCCACGGGCTGGTGTTTTTCATTTTAGTTGCATGTCTGAACGGAGGTTGATCCACCTATAAATGACAAGCAGACACTTCAAGTGTTATGGGCCCTCTCTGGGAAATGTCTGGAGAAAGCTGTGGGGTTGGTACAGGTTGACCAACCCTTTTTTAGATGTGCATCCCATAGCGGACGCCTCAGTGATGTTTCCAGAGTTGTGCAGTTTTTAGGCTGTGGTCGAAGGGAGAGAGGTGCTTGATCTCATAATTAAATGTGTAAGTATGAGGCTTCAAGGCATTTTGATGGTAAGAAATCCATACCTACTTACATCGCCCTTTAAATGTATCTTTAGCAGCAAGATACAGAGAAAAGAATTCTGGACAGTATGACATTTAATGCAAGATTTCACTCAGCCAAAATATGGGTCTAAAGTTAATCAAGGTCATGTTATATCAGATATCGACAGTGTAATGACAGCCCATTCTTTGAGAGAAGAGTTTCACAAATTGTGCAGTTGACAATATCTTCTTCATGCACACACAAATAAAGTGTGTTACTTGTTTATTTTTCTGTTTTTGTTCCTGTTGTTTGTTTGTTTTTTTTTCAAACCAAGTTTGTTAGATTTTTTATTTTGGAAAGAACATATTTATTGAGATAGTCGTGATACGTTTAAGATGCCTAGAGGAAAATATTATTGCTTTCCACTATCTTGTCTTTGTATCACTGAAAAAAATAAGATCTTGCTGAATTCTGATCTGCTTCTCCCAAAACCCCTTTAGGAGCACAAGAATAGGTACGAATTTAAGTTGGATTTAAATTTTATTTTTGCCTTTTAAAATGGCTTGCAAAACAGTCATAGAAGTCTAAGAAGCATGAGACATTGCCAAATCTTACTGAATTCTGACTTCTCTTCTAAAATAGGAATGAAAGACACAATTGAGCTCACTGTAAGAGATGGATTGTTGAAGCAGTATTTTCCTCTGGACAAGAAGTCATATTTTTACTAAATATGCATTGATATGTGGCTACAGACAAAATGTACTGTACTGTTAGCTTTCATTGAACTCCAGACAAAGTGTACAGTTAGCTTTAGGTGGAGTACATTGACCTAGTAATTTATTTGGAAATGTGTCATTTTGCACTCAAAAGTCAGTTCACTTTCTAAGAAGCTGCAATTAAATTTATGTCTGGACGATATTCTCTTTTCAGTTCTTTTAACGTAACTGAGGTTGGCAGTGGCACATTGAAAGCCAATAAATGTCTTTGTCTCTGCTGTCATGTGAGTAAATGCAGAGATGGATTAAACTATTTGTCCTAAATCCACCCACATTCTGTTTTGTGTTTATGCTGCATATTTAACATCTACATTGGCCACACACGGTCAGCTTTTCACCTCCCTGCCCCAGGCTTTGGCTCTGTCAAATGACCAAATTTCCTTCTCTCTCCACATAGCTCTCTGAGTGTGTGTGTGTGTGTGTGTTTGTGAGTGTTTGTGTGTGTGTGTGTGTGCACACGTATGATTCTGTAGCCCACATCCCCACCCACACCCACACACACACACACTCTCAGACTTGGCCTGGGGAGGGAGTTTGCTCCTCACGTGAGTCACATTGTTTTCTGCCGTCTCCGGCTAATTGGATTTAAGCCCGTTGATCCGCTGGTACCTTCTGGAGCAGCCATGCCCTGACACAGCCCAAACCACAGAGCACTTCCACCATGTTTACCTGAGGGAGTGCTTCCCATTCCTGCTGCTTGCTCGCGTGATCTGAGTTGTATTTCCTCTGATTGCTCACCATTCTTTCTCTATAGATGCTGAGGTAAGTTATCATGAAGTCTGATTTTTTATAAACAAACCTGTGAAAAAATGCTTTTGTAAACAGTAAATTCTTGTCAGACGTCCACTGTCTAATGTCTGTGTTGTCTAATGCAACATCTGAATATTCCCTTTAAGGACACTAGACTTGTAGGAAACAAGTAATTAGTATAAGTGATCAGTATATCCTGGTTGTAGGCTAAATAGGCTAAGAGAGTGGGAATATTGTTGTGTCTAAGCTAACTGTTAACAACATGGCAGACAACATGCAGCTGATGGAATAGTCTAAGTCTGAAATGTCTGCCCGCATGTCCTGATTGAATAAATCTGAATTGTGATAATTCATTATCATATATTCAGTAAACTAATTATTTTGCCATTGCTTACTTGCTTTCATTTGTCTGAAAATGTGTAAATACTCACTATGTCTCTCAGTGCGCCTATATAGATTGTACTGAATAAACAAGTAATGGTCTCTTGGGAAAGATAGCAAATAGACATCACAGAAATGAAATGTTCATTTAAAGTACTGAGATTCATTAGATATTTGACTTTGTTTCAGTCAGTCATCTGCTGATGTGTATAGGGGTCTGATCAAGCACCCATGTGGAAGGTGACAAAAAATTAGGTCAATGCTATACTAACCTCCCAGTACATACACACACATCTCCTCCCCCTGCCACTGACCAACTTGGATTACATGGGGATGAGACTGTCAGTGACTCAAACTGCCTATATTAGAGCCTGTTTTCTGGGATGGGAGGTCCCTTTACTCACACAGCGTAATCCTGACCTCACAGCTTAAGTTTACTGCACATAATGCACAAAGCAGCTGTGACCAGGCCTTAATAGGCTCAGTAGACTTTTGAGTGGTGGTGCTGCTGCTGCTATCGCTGACCTAAAGGTGGCGCTGCAAGGGCACCGAGT
This sequence comes from Tenualosa ilisha, assembly GCA_015244755.2. Classification (NCBI taxonomy): domain Eukaryota; kingdom Metazoa; phylum Chordata; class Actinopteri; order Clupeiformes; family Clupeidae; genus Tenualosa; species Tenualosa ilisha. Next base: position 4,358,316 of record PYXC01002194.1, read on the forward strand.
CCAGTGTGGTGTATGCGTGGTCTGGTATGTAGGGCACTGTAGGTGATGGCACACACGGCCAGGACACCCATGGGGCAGTGGACCAAAATTAAATCAGATGGTTGGAGCAAACACAGACATCAGTGTGCGGAGAATCACAAGGATTTCAACAAGGGAAACAGCTCTGCATCCGTACCTAGGAGACGGACAGGGATGGTTCTTTCTCAATGCTATTCAGTATCTTCTCAACCCTGGTTTTATGTGTCTGCAGGCTAGGGCCATAGGAAGTCAAGAGTGGTGAACATGGCAGAGGGGAGATTATTTGGTGAGTTTCACATTACTAATGTCTGAAAGCAAGCATTGAAGATCGACATTCACTGTAACTACTGATTTGATTATGTGTAATTCTACAGCATGCATATTCACTTTGAATCAATACACTAATCTCTGTTAATGGTTTAGTGACATTGTCATCATCTGTCTTAAAATACATTGTTCAGAGACATTCAGTGAGTTTTTATACACAGTGGAATACATGCATCTCTGTGTGTGTGATCGCATTAAATCAAACTGAGTGGCTACTTAGAGAGGAACATACCAAGGAGAACAGCAGTAACCTGCACAGTAATTTTAGAGACAAAATTCTGCTTTTAATAGTCTTGTGTTTGTTCTGATCCATCCACAGGCAGGAGACTGTCGGAGGGTTCAGAGTTGCCTGTGATGGTGGAGGCCAGGATGGGGATGGAGTCCTTCTCTCGACCCACCTTCTTACACCATGATCGGGTTACTCTGGTGGTGGACGGCACCCACTTTGTGGTTGATCCAGCTTTATTCACTGCCCACCCTGACACCATGCTGGGAAGGTAAAGACCAAACACCAGAAATCTTTATCAAGCCACTATGCTGTCATTGGTGGTTATTTTCACTTGAATCTATCTATTAAACAGGTAGACTGAGAAACAGCATCCATGACGTTCATATCACTGTCTCAAGTCTCTGTTCAAAAGCTTGGCATTTAGCAAGCTGAACTATATTTTGGAAATTTTGTTGGCAGCAAATATTTTCCTCATGGCATTTATTAAATTTTTTGTTAGATAACAAGAACATATTTTTATCAGATTACTTTTTGACCATGCATGGAAGATATTATTTCACAGGATAGATACAAACAAATGTAATTTGTTTCATGTGTTCCTCTATACAAATACATGAATAGGCAAATAAACAAATACCAATGGAACAAATAATGAAATCTCAAACTAGAGATGCCTGCTCTTGTGCAAGTTCACAAGTTTCCTCCAGCAGTTAAGGAAAGATTGGTGTTTTGGCCAGACTAAAAACAGATTTTAAAGGAACTTTCCATATTTTCATGACATGTTTGTTTTTCACTTCCAATTTATATTAGAGTAAAGGGTGCTATTTCTTTCGTACACATACTCTTTCTCTCTCTCTTGAATTACATTCAAAATCCTTATACCTGATATGTGACATGTGAAAGAATGCTGATTTAAAAAGCACGATTATCGTACAGACAGACAGACAATCTTATTTTACTGAATGTTTTAACTGTCATTTACAGGATGTTTGGCCCAGCTCGACAGCATAACTTCACCCGTCCCAATGCCAAGGGTGAATATGAGATAGTGGAGGGCATTAATGCAAGCATTTTCCATGTAATCCTGGTAAGTGGTGTATGTCTGTTTTAGTGAAATATTCTATTGTAAAGTGGCATAATCATCATTACCTCTCTTAGTTGAGTAATGTACCATAGTTAGTATAAGCAGAGTATTAGGCAGTGTGTTATTCTTGTTGTTTGTCTAAGTGTTTGCTTGCTGCTTGGCTGTCAGGACTACTACAAAATGGGCATCTTGCAGTGCCCTGAGGGTGTGTCTGTGGCCGAGCTGCGGGAGGCCTGTGACTACCTTTGCATCAACTTTGACTACAACACCGTGAGATGCCGAGACCTCAGTGAGTCCCCATATTCCAGAAAAGCTTCTATGCACAGATATGACACATTTGAACCTAAGTAAATCAGTAAAGGTGACATTGACTGTGAGGTCTTTGCATCAACTTTGACTACAGTACTGAAATGCCGAGACCTCAGTGAGTCTCCATATTTCAGAAAAGCTTCTATACACATATATGACACACTTGAACCTAAGTAAATCAGTGAAGCTGACTACTGCCCACTATTCTAATGTGAGTTGCGTCACTATGTTAATGAGAGTTGCACTAATACTTCTGTTGGACCCTTTTAATGGTTGCGGTCAATCCCATTCTCTTATTGTTGTCATTGGCTGCCCATAGGTGCTCTGCTCCATGAGCTGTCCAATGACGGAGCCCGTAAGCAGTTTGAGGGCTACCTGGAGGAGCTGGTGGTTCCAGCCATGGTGTCCAGTGCCCAGGAGGGGGAGAGAGAGTGCCACATAGTAGTCCTCACCGACGACGACACTGTCGACTGGGACCATGACAACCCACCACCTATGGGAGAGGAGTACTCTCAGAGTAAGCACCAAAAGTTTGTTCAATTCATTAATTCTCTTGATTTTATTTACACAGTGCCTGATGAACTGACACAGCAAGTTAGGACAAATGTCTACAAAAATAAGACATTCACAAATTAATGATCTCAATAAAAACAACTTGTATCCACAAGTTGCCATTTTTTTCACGCAGTTCAGTGCCAGCATCATTTTGGTTAATCTCAGATTCTCTTTTGAACATGCAAAACAGAGAACAGTGAGGGCAGAACAGAGAACTTATACACAAAACCCTCAAGAATTCACACCAAATTAACCCTTTGTATCTGTGTTGCTTGAAGTCATATACAGCACCAAACTCTACCGGTTCTTCAAGTACATTGAGAACAGAGATGTGGCCAAAGCCCTTCTGAAGGAACGAGGGCTGAAGAACATACGTATTGGCATTGAAGGTGAGAACCCAACAGCAGCACCGGGGGTAGCAGAACAACATGTAGTGATAAGTGTAGGAAAACAAATTTGTTTTAATTAAATTTCTGCTTTGTGCCACCAATAGTTTATTTTTATGTTTAGCATGATTTGTGGTTCTGGAAGAAATAAATATCAATAAGTCAAGTGATGAAACTGCAACCTACAAGAGACAAAACTCATTTGAAATTTAAAAATCTGAAATGCAATTTTATTTTGCGTTTGCTCCTTCAATTTCCCAGGGTATCCCACATGCAAGGAGAAAGTGAAGCGGCGTCCAGGTGGCCGATCTGAAGTCATATACAACTACGTGCAGCGACCATTCATCCACATGTCCTGGGAGAAAGAGGAGGGCAAAAGCCGCCACGTGGACTTTCAGTGTGTGCGCAGCAAGAGTGTTCCTAACCTCATGGCCACCATGGGCGAGTGCATAACGCGCCCCGGAGCCACACCCACCCCGCAGGTAGACGAACTGGACCGCCTCAATGGACCCTCACCTCAGCCCACAGCTGTGTTCATGCCCAGCAATGACAGTCAAGATGTCTGAAGAGGACGTGTGTGTATGTGCTGTTTTACAAAAGAACTGAGCATTTTGCTGGCAGCACCATGATTGCTGTTTGATTAACTAGGCTGTTGTTGAAGTGCATCCCTAGATACATTATATGGATGCAGAGATTGCAAACCATTTTGGATAAAGCATTTTGGGATGAGGTGAATGGATGTATGAAATTACTAGTCTGTTTCTCACCTACTGATCTGCTATCCAGCTCTGACAGGGTACTTTCCTGCCATCTCCCAGTTCCCTGAGGCGGAATCAATAGATAGAGTTCAAAATGCCTCTGCATGCACTGGACCTACATAGACCTACATCAAAGACCAGCGATTCCAGTGGTGGTGCAGACACAGTGGGGTAGGTCCTGATTTAAAACAAAACTCACCTTCATCACGTCAGGGGTAAACATCAGTTTTTGATTGGTTCCCTATCTCAGGCAAATGGAAAGAAGATGAAATAGGCCTGGTGACCACACTGAACTGCACAGCAGATCACACCAGGCTGTGAAATTACATTTGTGATGTATGGTATGAAAAGGTGATTGACATGCAATGCATGTGGACATTTTAGAAGTTAACTGACTCACGGCATGGCTAGTTTAGATGTGAACGAATGTGGCTTGTTCACTCTGTTAATGCCGAGGCCACTTCTACATCCCAGTGCCCCCTAGTGTCAAGCCTAAGCTCATGACAGAAGTATAGTCAAGAGCAAAATACATCCTTTTTACAAGACGTCCTAGTCCGTGCCCTCCACATGTATACATTTTTTATAGTAATATGTGAGTGAGTTTTTGTAAAAAATATTTTGTACTTAACTCAAGGAGAACATTAAAACATTAAACTAAATTATTATGTTATTATTAAAATCAATGTTCCACAAAAAGCTGAAATACACACTGACAAGTAAAAACAGAAACATGGAAAAAGGAAATACATGTACACCAAAATAGGTGAAAAATAGGTTTATTGAACTCTGTAATGCATATTGCTTAGGGTGTGATTGATCTATCTAGATCTATCAAAGGCTTAGAAATGTACAGACATAAATACTTAGGTTTACTCCTTGAAACCTACCCAACCATTCATAAAGCATGCAAACTCAACCTAGCAAAACACTGTTAAGATGCTTTTGGTATATAGCTTGTGCACTCACACAAAGAGAAGAGTATCAAATGATTTCAGCCTCAGGTTGATCTATGTCATATATGTATACACACACAATCGGAATGCTTGAATGATGTTACCAAACTCTTTCAGAACATTTTCTCTTGGATGGCAAAAAAAAATGACCAAAAAAGAATCCAAATTCATTTGAATTAGAGGTCATAGCAATGGACTCTAGCCCAGTTTGAATAGAAAGGTCTTTTAAAGCCACGACCTTCAATGAAAAAGTCATTTTAATGTCACCCATCTACAACACAGAGATGAAATGATAGTGTGAAAGCACACTAGTGATGATAATATACCACAACTCAAAATATAAATACAATGTGCATAACAACAACACAGTTACACAATATCATCACTTTTTTTCCATTTTAAGTGCTTTCAACTCAAGAACCATAGAAATGACTTCAACACAATATTCATGTCTATAAAAGGACTCTACTTGTGCATAAGCCAAAAACAAACCTGCTCACACTTGAACACAAACTAGTAAAGCCTGGGTCGCAAAGATGATCACAGAAAGTCTACTGTACCTACTTTCTGTGACAAGTACCGCTCCACTTAGTGGTGCTTTTCTAAAGGCAAAAAAGAGGCCATCAACAACAACACAGTCATGTGAAAAGATAACATCCTCATGGACCACAATCCAATATCATTCAGATGTCTACATAATAAGCAAAAGCAGATACACTAAGCACAGATAATATTGTATAATATTCATAAATACACCAGCTACAAAATGTTGAAAAAGTGCCTTTTAAAAAGGGAAGATGAAGTCAAATCTTCAGAAAAGATACAACACAGTATGAATCCCCTTAAAAAAGTACTCCATGTTTCCCTGATGTTTTGTCCTGAATAGTGTTCATTAAATTCACAAACAGAAATGTTCCCCTCCCGTTAAAAGAAAGAAATGAGTCTGCCAGCTCTCACTAACAAGACCATATGAAGAAATACCAGAGAGGCCCTTATGCAAATTCTCCATAAGTAAAGCAAGGGAAACTCTTTGGCAAGATAGGACATAATAGTGTAACATGTAAGAAAATATATATTATTTTTATCAAAAGATCTGCATCAGCTATGAATTGTCAACCACTCAAACTATCAAACTACCAGCATGATAATGTAAAAAATATAGAACTACAGTAATAACTGTTCTTTGGGGGGAAAAATATCCAGCAATTATCAAAAAAAAAAAAAAAAAAAATCGCATTGCTTCAGCTTAAAGAAATATTTCACGAGTAGAAAGAACAATTACTACCACCATATGGTAGTACTCTTCCACTAAAACAAACAAACAAACCAAAAAAAAAAAAAAAACATCAGATAATGCATTCTTGATTCCCCTGTCTGGCACTATGTGCCTCCACAAGGCATATACAAATCATTCCTGGAAAAGGGGGTGGTTTGTTCCATTTTTGGCAGTCGTGGGTGATCTCATCAGCCCAGATGAACAAAAAAACAACCCCAAATACACAAGCAACAGAGGCAGAGGAGAAGGATTATGAGTGGAGTGTGTTCTCTGCCAGGTCTGCCTGTGGTTTCCTGTGGTGGGGCTACGAAACCAGCCTCTCTCCAGGGTGGAGTACAGTTCAGTGCAGCAGCCAGTTCACAACAAGAGTCTCTACACACACACACACACACGCATAGAAGCAGCAGCACCCTTTTGAAGAGTCAGTCACATAGTGGCAATAAGGGAGGTGAGGGCACATGTGGAGATTGAGCACGCACACAAACGCAGTAATGTAAGGAGGCCTTTTGGGACACACAGTGCAAATGGAAACTCTTACATTTCCCCCCACCCCTGCTTTAAAAAAAAAAAGAAAAAAAAAAGGCAGGAGGAGAGAAGCTAAACAGTTGTGGCAGACAGTGCCAGCCATTGTTCATTGTTGTGTTCTCCATGCATCCCTATTGGTCCTGTGGCTCCAAGGAGAGTGGACAGGCCGAGAAGAGACCGTACACAATGTGTGCAACAAGACACACAAATGAGCCAAGTGGAATCCATACATCTCAAACTTCAGCCACAGCACAGCTAGTCAATCTGTTAGCATGATGCACAGACCTAACCGAAGGAGTGAAAGAGGAGTGTCGACAAGCCACGGCTGGAATTAGGGATAGAAGGACGGACAAATAGAGGAAGAAAAAGATTGAGGCCAGGAATGGTCCATGTTGCAAGGAAGAGAGGAAGAGGAGGAGAAAAAAAGCCACAGTTGGTGTTTATCCTCTATCTCTTCCCTCCCTTCATGTATGAGGGGATGGCTCCACGGGCAGTGAGGCCTTCAAAGCGCTTGTAGGTGTAGTTGATGAAGACCCAGTCCTTGTTCTTGTAGTCGGCCTCAGAGTGATTGCTTGCTACAACAGGAGCTGCAAGGAAAAATGGATCAGGGTCAGTCTCACATTTACAAGCAAAGCATAAACTTCAATGGCAGTAAGTACAAAATAAGTAAAAAACTTAAAATAAAACTAAATAAAAAAAAACTAATGCTAAAGATACTGTATAGGTATTTTTATGGCACAATAAAATCACATTGTTATATTGGATTGGTAGTAATACAACTCAGTATGTCCAGTCCACCACAATAAAACTTGGACAGATTGATGAATCAATTAACATCAGTTTCCCAAATCTCCCCCTTTTTATTCTTAACAATGTCTATTTTGTGACATGTGCAGTCAACAAATGGGAATCTTTTTTGTACACTGGCATAACATGCAAATGCATTTTATGCATAACTGCAAGAATAATTGAAGACCAGACACTGCTTTGGTGACCATACATGCGCCATCTGCACCAAGCGCTAAAATTAAACAACACAACTTTTTAAACCAGCTGTGCCTGGCGAGTTGCTCAGCTGTAGCCACACAGGCATAGAGCACCATTTTTATGCTGGGAGTGTTTTTTTTGTTCTTCCTTGAGGGCAGCACCACTATTGCCGAAAATGTTGCAGCCAGTGACCACACTACAACCAGCAACATGTCCCTGCTGCTTCCTCTATGATGCCTTTTGACTTGTGAGTAAAGCAAAAGGAAGCCTTGCAGATACAGATGTATACTCCATGTTGCCTCTGGCTGTTCAATTCCACGATGTTAAACATATTTCGCTCTAAAAGGAGCTTTATAGTTTATAGTATAGGCAGAACACTGGAGACATGATGAGACAGGACTGGTGTGACGTAGGACATACATAGTCTTATGATTTTACCTGGGGGCTGCAGAATGTCAGACTCTGGGAATTCATCAAAGTTGGAGGTGTCATCGATGCTTTTGATCTCGATTGGAATGGCAGCTGGCCTCTCCCTAAACCAACAAACATAGAAGCACCATGGAGAATAAGATCTAAACTACCAGTAGGCAACTATTTTCCGTGAAAGAGAATGCCAGTTTGAGTGATGCTTGGTGGTGCTTGACCTATGGCCATCTCTCTCAGTATCAGTCATCGTGCTTTACTAATCTGGCAGTAACACAGTGAAGACGTAAAGGGAATGGCTTTGATGTATGTACCTGATGTGGTCATAATCCACACCCTCAAAGAAAGGGTTCCTTTTAATCTCCTCCACACCTGAAGCACCAATGCGATGTTCCCACTCACAGCAGAATCTGTAAAATGCAATGATCAATAAAGGCTGTGCTGCATACAAAATCTGCTGTGATGTCTGTCATAAAAAAAAAAGCTTTGATTCCCCTTGAAGGACCTGTTTTATAAATCCCATTAATCATTGTAACATTGCTTTAGTCTGGCAAGGGGTGAAAGGCCCAAGGCTGAAGCCAACCTGAGTATGAGGGCCTTGGCCCTCTCGGAGATGGGCACCTCCGGTGGGAACACCAGTGTCTCCTTCCAGTTCATCACCTTCTTGTAGGTCTCCTGCGGTGTCTCGGAGCAGAACGGAGGGTAGCCTGTGGAGAGAGTCGCTATGGTAACTCAGCCAAACAAAGCCAGCCATTTAATCAAGGCAAGTTGGTAGGAGTGCACTATATTCCCACTAATGGGGGGTGTGCATTCAACCGATGCCACTGACCCATAGAGACTAATGAATACAACTTGAGCCAGCTCTGCATCAAAACAATCCCCTGGCTTCAGCAGGAATTCTAGTTATGGGTTCAACTAGGGAGTACAAGCTGCTCTGTAATAAGAGTCTGCTTTGCTGCACTGTGACCCAACTGAGAGCATAAAAGGCATTTATAACATGCTTGGTAACATGATAAAGGTACATGAAAATGTAAAGTTAAACAAAAAACTAGCAGTCTACCCCTAGTAGTTAGGTACTAGTTAGCTATGAGATTTAAGCTAGCTGGAGGCATCCACTTGCAGTGAATTATGGTAAGCTAGGCTAATGGTGTCATGGGCATTGTAAACACAAAGAATATGCACCCTCTTATCGAAGTCTGGGGTAGACTGCAAATGAGCCAACTTCCCAAAAAGTTGGAATCTTGAACTTACCAATGAGCATCTCATACATAATGACTCCGAGGCTCCACCAATCACAAAGCTTGTTGTAGCCAGTCTGCATGAAGACTTCTGGGGCGATGTAGTCTGGGGTCCCCACTGTGGAGAATGCCTAGTGGGACAGAGAAGAGAGACTGAGCCCTCAACATCACTCAAATGCTCATCACATTCAGTTAAGCATACAAGGCCATCATGTAGAGGCACTGAAAACAGGAGGTTTGATGTTTCTTTTAAAAAGCAATACTGCAGCAGCAAAGTTTCTTCATGTCATAAGCTAGCCACAGTTGTCTTACAGACTGCACAATAGAACTACTTAAGGCACAGTTTGAACAAGTAGGAGTTTCCGCCAAGATGCTTCAATGCTAGTTAATGCTAGCGCCATTAAGCCTGCTAAAAGCAAAATCTACCCATTCATTTCAGCTGGTGAACTTAAGACAGCACTTCAACTCCAGACTGAGTGGGAGTAGCATGGGAACCAAAGACTGGTAAAAGTGAGTCACAGCACTCCACCTTACCAGCTGCCGACGATTCCTCTTCCAGGTCTCTGCCTTTCTTTTGGAATTCATGTTCTGAGAGGCTAATGGGGGGGAAGAGTAGCAACCACAAAACACCACATGACAGAAGAGCTTTCTCAAACATCACGTACGGCAAAATTTCAGCAACATTCCAGCTAAATATAACTGAGTATAAGATGTATGAAATTTATGTGCATAGTGCATATACTTCACTGCCACATACAGTATTGCATTGCAAATATGAACAAGGAGTTTCAACTAACATTTACTTGTTTCACACTCTATTAACATAAAAGTGACATAAATCACATTGTTTATTTTGCTAAAAAGCATTATCTTGTTAACTTTAAAAATGCACATCTGGCACTGTTTCAGAGTGAAAGGGGGAGGATGAGGTGGGAGATGCATCCACATACTGAAGTCGTTGGACAGACTGTGATTGAGATTTCGGTAGAATTCGGTCCGATGAGCCTTCTTGAGTCCTGTGCATAGACCAAAATCCGACAGCTTGACGTGACCCTAAAACAGGATGCACACAAGCTGCACTAAAATAAACAGCTGATGATTCAGTGGCTGGAGAACTGAAGTCATCGTAAAAGGGGAAGTCAAAAATAATTCCCCACCCTGCGTTCAGTTACCATATATTACATAGATAGAACATTATACGCTGGGTGTGGAAAACACACAAATCAATGTACCACATACTCCACTATCTGACCTACTTCCTTATCACGTGTATAGGTTGAGGTTGTGAAAGCTGATGTCCCCAGGGGGGATGCAAAAATCATTATTTCATCTCTTTAGCGACCAATCTTTCTCAGAATTTGCTGAGAATTAAACATACGGTCATAAATAGGAATGGACAGTTATTTTGAAAACAAAAATAATTGGCCTTTAATAAGTGCCAATTCCAGGGCCTTCTCTCTCACTCTCACTCACTCACACACACAACATGAATTCATTTCATTTATATGAAAAAAGAACTCTCTTATTTGCAAACAAACATACACAGAGACACACAAATACCTTAGAGTCCAACAGCAGGTTGTCTGGTTTGATGTCCCTATGGATGAAACCCAGCTGGTGGATAGAGTCAATGGCCAGCACGGTCTCTGCCACATAGAACTGAGTCTCCTCCTCAGTCAAGGTGTCCTTCTTCATCAGCAGAGTCATCATGTCACCTGAGGGGAGGGGAGGGGAGAGTCATCAGTTTGCCATTTCCAAAGCTGTGCACACTCTGGCCTGCCTGTTACAATGGCCACACTTGTTCGACACCTAATTACAAATCCCAATGGTCTTAAAGAGTTGTATCATGTATGGCTTAAGTGGCACTTTATGAAATGAAAGGAAGAGTAGCTGCACATTTTTTTATCTTTCTTTTCTTTTTTTTTTTTTTTTACTATTTATTAAATTTTGGGTTCAGCTCTATGAAGAAGGTTATGGCTGGGTGTGCGGCCCTAAAACGTAACTAATGCATGACCTTTAATTTAAAGTCAGAGAACACTGTCTAATAAATTATTCTGTTTTATTACAAGTAGTTTTAATATATCTCACTTGACCACTGTACCTTAGTTCATCTGAATGTTTCAAATATGGGGGTCGCTATTTATAAGCTGTTTATAAGATGAAGTCACTGTTTATAAGCATTTTAATGTGATCATACACCCCAACTGCATTCAAGACTGACTCAAGCCATGCTTGTTTCCAAACAAACTTTCTCAGCTTTTCCCCGCTGAGTCAAATGTTAAAACTTTCCAATGAAAAAAAACAGGGAGGAGACACATTTGTGTCAAAATTCTATTCTCACAACACACACGTGAGCATGCACACACACACACAAAATACAGTAGTTTCTTACCCATACCACTCACATACACCACAAGCAAATCGACACTGGGGTACACAAGAGCAGACTAGATCCTCACCACCAGGCAGAAACTCCATAAGCAGGTAAAGGTTCAGCTTGTCCTGGAAGCTGTAGAACATCTTAACCACCCACAGACTGTCTGCCTGTACCAGAATGTCCCTCTCTGCACGAATATGGCCAACCTGATGATAAAGGAAAACTGTTCAGTTCTTGACTTCAAAGCCTAGCATGCTGAGCACTGCCAGAATTAATACGACTGGATGACTGACAAGCGCCATTTTTTGTCTGAATTATACAGTTCTGAATCATCTCAAAAATATACTTTGCTCCTAAAAGTAACACACTGAACTAACAACTCAGAGGTCATACACGTACATTGTCTGTGTATCTTGTCTATGTCTCTATGTATGCATCCACATACTTTTTTGTTGTTTTTTTTCCAGGCTGCAAGAGTGATGTGCCTCTCTAGGAATGTGTGTAAATAAAGCTAGACGAGGGTACCACAAAGGGCAAACAAGCGATAACCATTTAAACAAACATAGTCATGGTGGCCATGCAGGACCAACTCCCAGACTCCTACCTGTTCCTTTTCCAGCATGTCTGCTTTACGCAGGATTTTCATAGCATACACATGACCTGTGTCCTTCTTCTGAACCAGGCGCACCTAAAACAGGGAGGTCAGTAAAGTTCATATGTCAACATTAAGCGCAAACACACATATATAGCAATATCTACACAAACAATTCTACCAGTTCAGGTACAATACAGCATACCCACTATACTGGCTCCAACATTCCAAACATCTACAACCCATACAAATTTTGAAGGGTGAAAAATTTGCACCTCTCCAAAAGCTCCTCGTCCAATAACTTTAAGGGATTCAAAGTCATCCAGGCCCAGCCTTGTTCTCTTGAGCCGCAAGAACTCTGTCTCCTTGCGAGCATGCTCAGAACGCCTCATACGCTTCTGCAATACATACACACACAATTTCATGTCAGTGTTTGCGCAAGCGTGCATGTGTGTGTGTGTGATTGAGACATGTGCATAAGATGTGTGTGCGTGGCTTACAATTCACAAAATATTGTTCAGTATCTAGCATAATTGGGAGTCTATTCATTTGGAGACGTAGGTGTCAGCTTTACCCTTTGAGCAGCCAATGAGCAGATCCTTTTTACACTGTTTAAGACCCCTTTAAGCCAAATTTGGATTTGCTACAATAAATGTCTATCTGTCAGTCCAAACAAGGTAGTAAAACATGTGCATCCACCTCCTCTTCAGGCAGCCCCTCTTCATCCATGACCTTTTCCAACTTCTGCTGCCTATTGACACAGATTTGACATTCAGTTTCATCATCTCACACACCCTGCCCCCCTCTTCCCCCAAAAAGCAGAAACTGCTTTCATAATTAAACCATCTCTAGCTTGCTTCATTCCTGCCAGCAAACCGACAGTAGAGACTATATTTTCTGTCTGGTATTTCCCCTTCAGGCCTGGCTGGCTTAACTACAAGCAGGTATTTATTTTATACCATGGTTCCTTTGAGGGATAAGGAAGCAGAACGAGCTGAACGTCCTACAAACACAGGAGACCCTGGGAACAATTTTGCTGCTCAAAGTCCTATAAGACATCCTCCAATGCCTAATAAACTGTAACTTTGGGCACAGACTTCGGGAAATGGAAGAATGTCTAGGTTAATAAAAACATGACTTTAAAACATGTAGCACTTCTGAGCAGCACTTAGCAACAGCAGCACTGCAGTTAAGAGTTAGGACACAGAGAAAATTGCTCAATGTAGGCCAGCTGAGTTCCAAGAAGTCAGACAGTATAAGCCATGCATACCATCTTCTCATCGTCTTTCGTGTTGCTCAGAAGAGACTTCTTATTGACTTTACATAATAGTTTTGCAAGAGTCAGTAGAAGTATAACCATAATTGTCTTTAATTTTTTGTCTGTGAGATCCTAACAAAGACCGTAATTGGGGGGGGGGAATACACAATCACAATTCTTGTTTGCAAGGGAATCGTTTACATAAAGCTCTGTATGAAACACAGTACTGAAATATCAGACATGTGATTTAGTTCCTGCTTTGTATAATACCTAGTCAAATCTGGACTGTTTAACTACAAAATGAAATACACAAAAGGGCAGATGGACTGAACAAAGACAGAGAGTAGGAGATTTGTGGAAGAAATGATAAATTCCATGTTTGAGCAACACTGACTACTTTACATACTGAAGAGAACTCTGCAGTGTCATTCTAAAATCTTCCCATATACTTAAATACTGATTCTAATACACAGAGAAGTTGCAAGAAGGTTACACAGCATAATTTAAACTTAAATTACAATAAAAACAAAATATTTATACTGCATTTTGGGTGCTGGTTGATCAATAACCTGTACACTGACTTGTGTTATGTAATGAACAGATATGTCTGGATTACAGTTTGACGGTGCCACCCACAATGCAGTGGTAGTATCATCCGGTGTAAACAATAAAGGACTACATGGAATTTGTGAGGGACTATTTGCATTCCCTAGCTTCCTCTCATTGCGGGCCATACCTCATTTCCCTCTCCTCATGCTGGGCAATCAGGTTGCTGTAGAAGTTTTCCAGGGTCACCTTGGCCATGGTCACTCTCTCTTTAGTGTGGTTACTCATTGAGGAGCCAGAAGAGTGACCTCTTGTTGCCATGGTTTTCTGTAAAACACAACAGCAGCCAAGTTAAGGGTCTGGAGAAAAAAACAACTGTAGGCCAACTGTACACATACTGAACAATAATGACTATTTGGATTCAGAAGACAGGGATGGACTATGCACAGATGGCAGATGTCTCTCCTGGTATCCAAAAGAGATCTGGATGCTTTACTGAATGCCTGTGTTCATCCCAGATGAGTGATTCACACCATCCTGTGCTCACACTACCTTCACATTTCACTGACATCAGCTGAGCAAATCAAGTAGGCGTCAGCAGATTGACAGCCCAAGAACGCGTTCTGTCCAGCGAACACTTCAGATAAATCGCACGTGTCCTGTTGGCTGAGGTGTGCACAGTTCCATTAGATAGCCAATTTGAAGCATGGGCTGCAAAAGAGTTGAGAGACCATTTCCAGAAATTCGAACATATGGTTTGTGGTCTGTAATTCTCGGCTAAGGACATTCAATTATACCTAGACTAACTTTAGAAAGGACAAAAATTCCGGGAGTGCACGGAATTTCAGCGAAATGCTTATGAAAAAACGACGGCGCTGAATTGTGATCGAGACATTTCTTGAAGTGATGTGACGGTATTCATAAACCAAATAATCTCATCAGCGCGAGTTTCACTACAAATACATCAATTTTGGATGATTTGAGTTTTACCAAAATAAAAACAATCCAGAGTAACAAAACACCAGTACTTTGGAAATGACAAGCCAATAGGAATCTCAGTTTGGGCCTAACGTTAAGCGATCACGCAGTGGGTATTCTGCTATTGATGAGCAAACGCCACATGCCCACTCAACTTCAACGCAAAGGGAAACATAATCCAAGTACAACGTGATAAAATATACGTAATAAGTACATAATCTCGGGGAAAATGGCAAAATATTCAGGTATAAAAACATTTCCTGAAGACTGGCAAACCACTGTGTCCATATCTAGTAATATAACAAACCAGAAAACAATGACTCGGTTAATCAGGGTGGTGAAAGGCAATCATTGCATTACTAAGTCTACAGACACAGAAGCGACTTTACTAAGTTGAGCTGTACACAAATAAATCTTCATGGCATGGAGTATTAAAACTAGTCGAGTTTGAAACGTACCTGGACTAGTTACGTCGGTCAGGGTGTACAGCGAGATGAAGAGCTTGGTCGTTATGGTGCTTTGTTCTGAGCAAAATGTGAATAGCTAACGTTAACGTTATACTCGAAACAGCGGGTTGCTGCCAACTTCCCAGAGCCACGGTGAAAGTCTGCAAACTACCACGCAACGGGGTACTTAAAAAGACCACTTTGTTTTACTAATTTCAATATGCTTCTCATAACTACACAACAGATTCGGTGTCTCCTCAAAAGAAATCATGCTCGGTAAAGTTCAGAAATAGCCAACTTCCCTTTTTCGTGATGACGATATCCACCAGAATTACTGAAAACGCCCCTCCCCACCCATCAGAGAGCTTTCAGACCAAATAGACTCAAGTCCATCATCAAGCTACAAACTATCGCTGACTACTATGTATTAACTCCTTAATTTATCAGTCACAAAATAAAAGTCATAATTTTGTATCACAGATTAGCAGACATATTGGCCAGTAGCCTGGAATGGAATATCTGTCTGTGTTTAGACTTACAATTGTCAAAATGTTAATTTCGGCATTATTTTATTGCAAACAGGTCAGTGGTAGTTTATGACGTCTTAAGAAATATAATAAGCGTTGAAAATCTCGGGCGAATTACAGTTAGATGATTTCGCTGTCTATTTTAGGTTAAATTAAGCGGCTCTTCTCTTTCATCAACTCATGATTATGTATTGACGTTCTTAAAAGTTTTGACTTTTAGTTCACCTTATTTTATTGCTATTTATCTCTATAACACGCGCTGATTGCAGCATATAAACACGTTTATTTAAAACCAGTTATTAATTCGATTACCTACGTGTACAGTTTACAAGTACACGGAAATTCATTTCTGCAACATCAACACGCAGGCCGACTTGCAACTCTAACGTTAAGAGAATAGCAAATCTGTGCGCATACATGAAGTCCTTGAATCAAAACTGAAGACCATCGCCCTCAGGTCTTCAACTGCGACGGAAGTGACCGGTGTTCTTCGAACTAGGTAGCGAATGCTACTACTGCGATGTCAGTGTGTTGTTGATTCCAACCTTGGTGTAACGTTATGATTTGGGCTTTTCCATCTGCCCATGTCTTAAACCAACCCTGTGGATTATACCTGAACGAGGAGTTACCGGCTACTCCTCTGTGTACATCGACTGTCCGATCATTTTGAAGTGCACTTCTTTATATTTTGTCAGGTCAGTGACAGTAGGACTCTGGTGTCATGTGCCGGGGAAGGACCGTAGATAGGACTGCAGGTTGCCGTAGATTTAGCTAGCACAGCTAACCTGCCGAGTGTAAAGGGATTATCAACATTGAACATGGTAGATACGTTTGTAAAATACAACCGTTGTCAATGAAGAACTCATTATTCTCTGTTTGCAGTGCTAGGGCGGAGGAGGTCGCTACATGTTCTCTTAAGGGTTTCACTGTGCTATAGCTAGCTCGCTAAGTAGGTAACGTTAAGCTAGTCGTGGCTAATTTACTTGGTTGTTAGCCTGTAGATATTTACGATATGAATCCCGCGACCAAGGTGTCCTTGTCTTCGGCGTAGTTGATGCGTAGTTATGTTCTATATAATTTACACAGTGTGACAGGACCGAAATAGCTGTACTGTAAGGTATGACAGTGGCCACAAGGTTGTCATTTGAGTGATAACGTTAGTCAAGGTTTGGATAACTGCTGCTTCTTGTTCGTGTCTTGGCACTAGCAAGCTATCCACTGAACGCGTACATGTCTTTTTCCTTTTAAGTGTGACGTTAACGTTACCCAAGACACATGGACCTGCCGACGGTTTGTTTGTGTACCGTAACTCCCTCAGTCATGATTTGTTTTCAGTGTTATCCAAACATTGTCTTGATAAGTTAGTAATCGAAACAGTTTGATGGTCTCAGCAATTACCAATGCAACTTTCATTTTATTTCAGGATATTAAGCCGTAGTCGTAAGATTGAGAACTTGCTTGAAATGTATAGGCCTATTACATGTATTGGCTGGATGTATCTTTTACGTTTTGACTATTAGGTAGTTGGGTCATCGTTTTGCTGGGTCATCGTTTTGCTGTAATCACTCTCATTTGAAGATCATCAGTCCTATGCTAACCTAATTAACAGTGAACATACTGATCTGGTAACTTTCATTTTCAGGAGGTAGGTGGCGATTACATCAGTGACCATCCATCCAGTCCTTCTGTGACGCCTTTCTGTTAGGGGTGTGGCACAGAGTTGTGTAACTCAGAAGTGGGTGAACAGGTAAAGCTCTTTGTTGACCCTGGTTTAAACAATCAAGCTGGTCTTTGTCAACCATACAGTTTACCACTTTGCCAGCTGACAAAAACATCCTGTACATGTACATACATGTTTTAATGCTATATATCTTGTGTCCTTGTCCTACTGTCTTTGATGCAGGTGTTTTCGGGCCCCACTGTGGATCCCCAACTGGAGCATCGGGAGGTGGCAGGCTCAGGCAGAGCAGCATAGCAGGGCCATGAGTGGGCAGGCGGGGGCCGGGGCTGGGATGCGGGGTCGGCGCGGGGTGCGGGAGCGCGACCGGGAGCCACCACTGCATCAGTATCAGCACCAGCATCAGCCGGGCATGGATGCTTCTTGCTGGCTGGCTCCCAGCGCCCTGCGCCGGCTGGTAGAGCTGCCGTCCCCGCCACTCTCCCGCCACCAGCTCAAACGGTTGGAGGAGCACCGCTATAGCAGCTCTGGCCGTTCCCTTCTAGAGCCCATCATGCAGCGCTACTGGGAGTGGCTGGTGTGCTGCATGCCCGCCTGGATCGCACCCAACCTCATCACCATCGTGGGCTTGGCCACCAACGTCTTCACCACCCTGGTGTTAGTCTATTACTGCCCCACTGCCACTGAACAGGTATGCTAGTTACTACGGAATTAAGCAAAGCAATAGCAGTTCTTTATAAAGCAACACACAAGGGAAACCACAAAGGTTAAAGAATAGTAGGAACTCTTGTCTGCTACCTGATTTACACAGCATTAACTGTATTACAAGGCATTACACAGATTAAACAGTATTCAATTTCAGTAGGTCAATCTGGCTGTTGAAAAAATATATCTTTCATCATCATCCACACCACACTGATTCTATTGGATTAACAGTTCTGGATACAATATAGCCCAAATTCTATTCAAAAAATGTTTATGAATTCTCTGTTTTGCCCAGCAGGCTATATTGCATTGCCTGTAAGACCAGTCTTCAATGACTAAAGAGGGTGGGTGCATGTGTATAACCACCATTTAGCAGCACTGTTGTGAAATGTGATGGTTCCGTTTGACCTTTTCAGCATTTAGCAAGTTAACACTTGAAATTTCAGCTTGCTCCCAACTCCTTAATGTGTATTATGCAAACTGAATTGATTAATTTCTCCTTTTACTAAACAAATTAAATTACCAGTGTTTTTATCGTCCACTTTGTTTACTCTGCTGTGGTGGGGGAAAGGGCCTCCGAAATACCTCAGGCTTTCTTTTCTGGACACATACCCTCGTGGTCCCCCTTCTCAGGTTGCAAACACAGTCTACATCTGATACTGTAGGCCCAGCACAAGCATGCCCTATCATGTAATATAGTAAACAAATGGAGAGCACTTAACATGCAAGTTATAACATATCGACTGCATTGTGCATGTGGGCTTTCTCTAACTAAGGTTAACAGTGTAAATTACTGGCATACTGTATATGAGCACTAAGTTGAGGAAAGTATGCAGTTACCGGAACTGTAGTTAATCTGCAAGTGATCAGGATATCATGTTCTGCATCGTTTGCCCTTAAGTCTTGCAGTAATGGTTCTTGTAATGCCTTTGCCAGGGATGCATGGGAGTCAGCCAGACTGCTAGGATTTGACCTTAAGAAGGGTTCATCTCCTTTATATGTTTTGCCTATGATTTCAAATGAGGTCTACAGATTGGGGCAAACTAGAAGGAAGACCTGCAACATTTACTTGCACCTCTTGTTTTTCCTCTATAAATAACCCAGTGTTTGTGTCATATACCCCTCACATTTCGTCTGTAGGACAAAGGTTGGGGTAACTAAGGAGCCTAAGTGGAGAGCAAAGTAAAAGTTCTCCAGTTTCCAGGAATGCAGTACTTGGCTGCTCTGTAGCTTTTGAGTCCGTAGAGATTAAGCCTTATGCAACATAGAGTATTTGTGCTAAGTCAGGTTGGTACCCAACGGCAGTAAAACTTGAAGGCATTGCTTGCTGATTAAAACAATGAATCAGCTTGATGCCCTACAGGGAGTTAAAGAGAAAAGACAAATTGTTGGCCGTTTTGAAGCGAATAATGTAAAAACAAAGGCAACAGGGCAATTGACTTTAGCAGGAGGAAAAGATTTTTTTAAAGGATCACTATCTGTAAAGATTATTCCAGTTTTAAGCTTATAGCTGTGGTGAAAGCCGCTCCCTACTTTTGTAGGGCAAAGGTTATCTCCACGTACAGCTCCGAAATAGACTTACTGCATATCAAGAATCTAAATGCATATAAATCATGCATTAAGACTACTAATTTGTTTCTTGTTTGTATACTTTTGAGGCTTTTTCCAAGAAAATCTCCACTCTGGAAGTGTACTGGAAATGCTAGTAAACATAGTAAACATCCTTTTTCTATTACACTGAGTATTTGTAATAAAAAAATTATAAAAATAATTTTTGTAATAAAAAAATCTAATAGCCTATTGAATTTCTTGGCCTGCTTCTGTGGTTGCTCAGTATCATTGCCTTGTAAATGAAAAACAAGTTTCATATTTATCATATTTTAAAGACCTTGTATAGCAGGGTTTCACTCTGTCAAACTGGATGCCAGCTAACAGTTTAATCAAGAAATGCGAATAGCAGTTGGTGGTTAACATGGTAAATGACAACATCTTTTTATTGCTCCAGTTGTTATATAGGAGTATAATCACAGCAATGAGTGGTCAAAATTCTTTGATTTGGAAGCACATAGTATCCAATCCAGTTTGTATCTTATTTTGAGAATTAAAAGACAGCAGTTTTTTAAAGAAGATACTGCAGTATTTTTGTAAGGTCCCACCTTTAAAAGTTTTGTATTGATGTATTGGCACTTATTTCATTTATATATATGTTTATTATTATTATTATTATTATTATTATTATTGTGTAATATTTTTATTTCTACCTGCTCCGGCCATAAAATAGCCATAGATGCTAAAATGGCAATAAATTAAATAAACAAACAAACAGCAGCCATGTTAGTTCCCAGGAAGGTCTTTTTTCTAATGATTCCCATTTTCACTCAGGCGCCACTGTGGGCATATCTGCTCTGTGCCGTGGGCCTGTTTGTTTACCAGTCACTGGATGCCATTGATGGAAAGCAGGCCAGGCGCACTAACAGCAGTTCGCCACTGGGAGAGCTCTTCGATCATGGCTGTGACTCGCTGTCTACAGGTAAGCTACTGTTGGATATTGCCCACTGTTGCTGTAGTCACATGGATCCTATAGATATGCAGGACTTCTGGAGGCCAGTGATGATGGCCACAATGGCTTTTTTTTCCCTCTTCCAGTGTTTGTGGTCCTGGGCACCAGTATCGCTGTGCAGCTGGGCACGAACCCGGACTGGATGTTCTTCTGCTGCTTTGCGGGCATGTTCATGTTTTACTGTGCCCACTGGCAAACCTATGTCTCCGGTACCCTGCGCTTTGGCATGTGAGTATGAACACTGGGTGACTCATGGGACAGTTGTTGGATAAACTACAATTTTCTTTTTTTAAAACACATTATTACCTGGTAAAGGGTACACTTGTTCACTACTGGTATGTGAAAAATACACGTAAATACGTTGTGTAATTACACATTGTGTAATTAGTTGCCTTTTATGGAGCCAGAAAAAATGAAGGCACCATCTGAAAACATTCTGAACCACTCAGGACTTGGAGGAGGTGTGTGGTGGGAAAACCATTACATTATTCAGCATATTTCCTTCAGCATCGTTTGTAAAGAAGCAAAATACTCAACTGACTGGGCTTAAGATGTCTGGTTTGACTTATTTTCTACTCCCACTCGTCCATATAGAAGATGTGAGGGTGGGGAGGGTATGCTGCTCTGATACAGTCTCTTTTATGCACTGGCCAGATTTGATGTAACAGAGGCACAGATCAGTCTAGCCTTGTTGCAGATGTTCACAGCCATTGTTGGCCCCAGGTTTTGGAACATTACGGTAAAATTTCAGCACCTTTGTACTGTATTGCCATTTGCCTCCACTTGAACTGCTTAACAAGTAGTAGCTTCGCAGGCAAATCAGCCGATTCTGTCCAACACAGACTTTTGCTCTGCATGGCACAAAAGCAAATCTCTCAGAAATCAATGATTAGATAATCAATTTATTTTTAAAAATCTATCCTTTGTGATTACGGCCAGCACGGCGCTTAAGTACTAATGTTGAATTTATTAATCTTGAGTGAATGTGTATTTGAAGTTCATAAGATTTGGCTGGGTGGTGTAATGTGTGTCGATTGGAGTGATTGGCTAGAAGTACTGGAATGGATGGACTGGCCTAATAGTGTGGTGCTACAGATGTGAGTTCCAGTCTGTGCTGGACCAGAGTACTGGGCAGCTGTGTGCTTATGGACAGAGACAATTACTGTTCTAATCCATGCTCTCAATCCCCTCTGCTCTTTGTACCCTGCTCAGCATTGATGTGACTGAAGTGCAAATCTTCATTATTATCATGTATTTGCTGGCTGCCGTTGGAGGATCCGCTTTTTGGCAGTCTCTGGTAATTCTGCGCTCTTTCTTACTAACTCTGACGTGTTCTGGAAAATTTGTTTTGATTTTTTATTTAAGTGGTCTTGAATAGCTGATTTAGCCACTTAGCAATGCCTAGCTAATGAGAAACCTTAACTTAGACTGCTTGCAGTGAGCTAAACAATTTTTACATTGTTGGAGGATGACGATGTTGCTTGATTTTTTTTTTTTTTTTTTATTCTTTCTTTTTTTTTCTTCCTTCCTTCCTTCCTCGCATAGCCTAGTATGTTTTAAATTTTAAAACGATTTAACAGGGATAAATGTCTACACAGTTCGTCTCTGTTGCAAATGTGTTTCTGATCCCTTATTTCACTCCCTCTCACAGATTCCTATAATTAACATTCAAATGAAAATAGTTCCTGCCATATGTACATTTGTGGGGGTTATCTTTTCCTGTACTAATTACTTCCGAGTTATATTTACTGGAGGTGTGGGCAAAAATGGATCCACAATAGCGGTAAGTAGTCTTTCAGTTGACATTTTCTGCATTTTATTAATGTGTTGGATTTTTACCTGCATTGTAACCACCAATGTGAATTGTTTTGCTTGTTGCAGGGAACAAGTGTCCTCTCCCCTGTCCTTCACATAGGTTCTGTTATAATTTTGGCTATGATGATCTATAAAAAATCTGCAATTCAGCTCTTTGAAAAACACCCATGTCTTTATATACTGGCATTTGGCTTTGTGTCTGCCAAGATCACTAACAAATTAGTGGTAAGTTTGACCCCGTAGATATCTACCAACTTTTGTCATAAACTAAACATGCCTGTATCTAAGATCACATTCTTTTATCTTTGTCTGGGGATGTGCACAATACTGAAAGGTGTGCTGGCTGAGGGTGGCCATACTGACACTGAACTGCTAATTTATTTCTGTTGCAGGTTGCACATATGACTAAAAGTGAAATGCATCTTCACGATATAGCGTTTCTTGGCCCTGGCCTACTTTTCCTGGACCAGTATTTCAACAGTTTTATTGATGAATACCTGGTGCTTTGGATTGCCCTGGTAAGTCGACCGTTATTTCTGTTAACAATTCTTTTGAGGCAGGTTTGGTTTCAGTGATTCATCACTCTGTCGTTCATGCTGTTGCTGAAATAATCATTTAATTTCTGAAGCTCTTAATGTTTTACACCGTTAAATACAGGAACATATAGGAACCATGTTGAGAATTCACAACAGGCTCTTTTACACCAAAGCAGTTCTCTGGAAATGTCTACAAGATGGGTCCTTAGTTTGCAGTATTCTAAATCAACTGGTTGCTGTTTTGTGTTTTGCATATGTAATTTCTGATCCATTTTGGTGTGAAAGAGCCTGCATGGTTCCTATCTTAAAGATGTAAATTGATTTTTACTCTGTAAAGAAAGTTTACCATTCGTAATTAAATCTTTATGAATGGAAATCAAAAGACAAACCAGCACATTCCTCTCCATTGGCAGATTCTCTCATTCTTCGATTTGGTGCGCTACTGTGTCAGTGTGTGCAATCAGATTGCCTCCCACCTTCACATCTTTGTCTTCAAGATCAAGCCACTGACCACAGCACCTATTCAGTGATCGATCTCCACTGCCAGCTATGTGATGATTTCACTTGTTTCTATTGCTCTGTTTTCATTTCTTTTTGTCTAGGACAGGGGTAGAGTAGGCACTTCTAATGCAAATTAACGAGTGAGGAGGAATTTGTTGGATGTATAATTTATTTCTTCCATCCATCACTGTTACGTGCAATCTGTGTAACTGATTTGATTTTCACAAAACCTGTTTGCTGACAAGATGTCATTTAAGTAAGATTATTGTGCCCTTTAGATCAGTTACTGCGGGATGGAGTAAAAGGATGGAGCAGTGGGATGTGGGTGTGCATTTAAAGAAAGGAAATGGCTAAGTACTAGGTGCTATTTTCTGTTATCTGCTTATAGTCATCAAGGCTTGAACAACTGATAAAGTTACTGGTTCCCTGATCTTCTTTGAAGCTATTTTACCTCAAACGAGGGCTTGAATGGTTAACTCAAATTACATTGGCATAGTGTACTACCAAAATGTCACAGTGTACATACCAAAATAACCATCTTAAATTCCATATCAAGTTACATTGTGGAAATATTAAGAATTTGCCCATAGAAAGACCTGGTACAATAGAGTACATTTTCCAACAACTGGTTTTTAGAGGTTCAAATGTATTTCCATTTTTCGTGAACAACATTTATATGCCAGTTGTGCCATCTCTCAAATTGAAGTTGATTTTCACACCAGGTAATATGTATTTCACTTGTGTCGTCAGTATCACTTGACTCGTCACATGGGTTTGATAAGTGTTATTTGGAAATCCATTTAAAACCTTGGAGTATAGAACTTACAGTGTAGATAGGTCCTGTATGCATTTATCATTTTCAGGATGTAAAATGTAGTTACTGCACACACTTCGCAATTATTGCAGTGACAGAGTCATCGCAATTAACATGTAGACATAATGTAAATATATCAAACGGCCCTTTCTCGTCAAACGTATTTGAAATATTACAGTGTGTCGCATTCATTAATGTTGTTTCTGTGCTGCTCTGGACATGGTATTTACTTAAATTCCATTATACTGTATGCAGATTATGTTGTTTTTGTTTGTTTGTTTATTTTGCTACGCCCTGCTGCATCAAATGTGTCCCTTTTCTTGTATTTATTACTTTTTCAAAAGAAGCTTTTGCTTTGCGTGCCTGACATTACTCATATTGCACTACTGCTTCCTGCCTAAAATACTGAATGGACTCTAAAGATCAAACATAATGGCAGAGTGTTATTTTGCTAAATTAACAAATTTATTTAAGAACAAAATGAACTTGGTTTCTTAGTTATATCAGTTTAACTGATGGGAACATTTTTTTTCCTTTTCCTGAAAACAGTACTAAAGATGACTTGGTAGTGAGTGTATGTGTTTGTGAGGAGATTTATGTAAAAAAATATAAATGTATATGCACTGATGTCCCAGCATGCAGATCTGGTCACCAAAATCTTTTTCCACAAATTTGTTCTGTGTCTGATAAATGCATGTTCTGTGCATTATTATTTCGAAGTGCAAGCCCAATATCTGTTTTTTGCTTTGCTTTTGTTTTGTTTTTCCCTTTACTTCATGACATTAAACATGCTGCTTGTAGCATTCTCGTCCACTGTCCAACAAGAAAAACCCTTTGACACATACTAAAATTGTAAGTAGAAGGGAAGGTAAAATTGTAGTTGCTATGCCCTACACGTTGATGTCTTGTATTAATCATTGCATACACTCGTTGCGTAGCCAGGCATATACTAATACGTGCACCAGGGTCACATGGCATGGCTTTCCTCTTGTTTTGAACCATATTTAATGTCATTCTGGCAGGACTAATTATGCTACTACTCTAATGGAAGTGAGAGGTCATGTCAGGGCACAGTGTTTTTTTGTTATGTTTTTCTGTATTGTTGCTTGTGGGTCAGTATTTACATAATGAGCAATGCTTATAACTGTTGCCTTAAATGTAGTTCTGAACTATCCTTCAATCTTGAGTTGTCATTTTATGTTGATACCTCTATGAAGCTTGTTATTATTCCTGATGGTACTAAAAATGTGGTTGGTTTTTTGTTTCTCCCATCCTTTTAAGCTGTTTCTAGATGGCCAAGCTCAGGTATACTCTAGGATGCTTAACTGTGTTTGCATGTGCCCATAGATGAAAGGAACAGACATATAGTAAGACAATCTATCCATTACATGACAATGCAATGCACCCTGTCCATCTGCAAATGCTGCTACCTGCCCTGTTGAGTCTGTTTGTGAGCATACTTTTCTGCCTCATTCATAAAATGCCTATGGTGTGTATCTTGCTGGTTATTGTATGAATGTTGGGTTGATCAAACTGATGGACAAATACGTCTGTTACAGACTTCTACCCTGAAATCTAAGTCTACATGTTTGTCACTACCATCACGAGCTGACACCCAAGAAGAAACTGGGGGGAGGGGGGTTGTGTTTTTCTTTTTTTTTTTTTAAAGAACATGGCCATTTCACTGAAGTGGCATTAACCAGCCGAACCTTCTTAATAGAAGTTCATTTGTGTTTTGCATGACCTGCTTGCCCATCATTTGTTAACTGTCAGTTTGTTTTTAATTTTGTTTTCTTTGAGGGTTTAATGATTTTAATTATTAAATAATATATATTGACACGGGCCACTACTGAATGGGCTAACACTTATGTCATAGTCATAATATATTCTGTTTGTAGAGGCCAAATATTCTGTAAGGAAGTTGTACATAAAACTGAGGCTGTTTGTTGAGTGGTTGAAATGTGTAGGCTGTTTCACATACATTATAGCCTGCTGTAGTGTCTTTAACCGAATCAAAAATATGGCATCATCACAGAATGTTTGGTTGTTCTTGTGGAGCCTGTCAAGTTTGTGGCAGGGCAATGATGGCTACTTCTGTGTACAGCTTTTTCCTTTTAAAAGAAATTACTTTACATTGTGTGCTGACTGTTTCTGGCAAACTATGGCAAGCTGAATTCTGTCTCTATTGGTTTGTAAGAGTTGCTGTTCTCTCATTTTGGAATAAAAAGCACCTGTAAAAAATAAAGATTGCTATATTTATGATAACGCATGGTTCCATTTCATTTGTTCAGTATAAACACAGGTTGTGTTTTTATGATAAATATTGTCTGGCTTGGACAGCAATCACTTTGCAATCACATCAGTTATAATACAGTACAAGTTGTAAACACCCAACATGATTTGTTTCAGCATTGCCTAACATTTATCTCTGGCCACCCCCAGATTTGTTGCTCCAGCAGTGTTTCAGTGGCCAACAATCACAATTGCTGTTGGCCAAGTCACTGTTGCACACTCAGATCACTGATGGACATGCCTAGCCTGCCATAAGCTGTTGGCAGATCCAGATGTGACAGGGGTCTCGAGATCAGCTGCTTTGTACAAATTTCCTATAAAATTCTTATTGTATCTGCATAAAGAAAGTGAGAGATACATATGCATGGAGTGCTAAAACAAAACATGCGGGTCGCCTATAACTTTTGCACAGTACTGTGTGTGCTGTAACTTCACAACAGAAAGTAATTTTGTGACATTACACCAACACTTAAACACCAACATTTATTTCTTCTAAAATACTTTTTATTTATCTTCAACAAATAAACAAACAAGAAGGCAAAAAATAAACTACTCAGAAGTCAATATGAAGACAGCTTAGTTCCCCAAGGACATCACATCAGCATAGACTGCAAGGACTTGCGTACAGAGGCCATCTCTTGTTGTTGCTGTTTATCACATGAAAAATGCATGCACATACATTCACTCACTGCATTTGTTTAAGGTGTGGTTGTTGACCCAAAAGCCAGTGTTATTACATTTCTAATGTGTTGATTAGCTAGATAAGAGTCTGACTCAATCTGCTGTCCAATTTATACAGGAATAGTGTACAAAGATTTCTTTGAGCACACACTGCCCATGCAGGAATATGATGGGAGCTGCACTAAATTTGATGAAATGTTCTACCAACTATCAAGGATTTCACCTTTAAAGTCAGAGGTAAAACAAGTCGATGTGCTTACTCACAGTGACCATAAGCATGTTCCTCTGGAAGACTGACATATCCTGGCGTAAATCATTTAGGATGGCACCCTGTTCCTTGCCATGTTTTTTGTCCACTTCCTGCAGGCTCTGCCAACACAAACACCAAAAGCTGACAACATCGATTGGCCATGTGGTTAGTACATGGTATATAGCCAAACAGCCACTGCTTGCTACATTGAAATTACAGTATTTACTCTGTTAGTACTTTGACTGGACACTTGTTTAAAAACACTGCTAGTGCAAGATGGCATTTTCTTTAAGGTACATTGTGCCATTGTGAGTTGCCACTGAGATTTATTGCCTCCTACAGCCAACTACACTTTCATTGGCAACCCAGTTTTTACATCAAAGAAGGTTGTCACAAAGGTGGTGTAAACACTGAATAATTCGATTGTGTATTACAAGCTGAACGTGGTATATTTGTCTGTGTGTGAGGTATGTTTCTTTTTTTTTTTTTTTTAACTCTCAGTATTTTAGATATATATTTTTTAGCTGTGGAAGAATTGCTCTGTAAGGTTGGTATTCAATTATGTTGTACATGTACAATGACAGTAATGATATCTGAAAACAAAACAGATTAATAATTACATGTATATATTGATTCAAAAGCTGCTTTAGTGTCTTCAATCTCTGCTCCTGGGCTGCTCTCATGTGCTGAAACATCTTCTCCTGATGGTGGAACATGTTCTGGACAAGACAAAAACAGTCAGAATATGCTTAGAAGATGGTGAAAAACTTTAATGGGAAGCCACTTTTCTTACCATAAGTTTCTCATCCATTTCTTTTGACTTTTGCACATCTGTCTTCCACTGCTGAAACACAGCATTGAACTGGGAGGTGTAATCTTGTGTCAGCTGACCCCTGTGACAGCAAAAAGTTATTTTTGACTTGACAATGTGTGAAGTGCATTCATAAAATGCTGTAATAATATTTTAACATCACTAGCTACTGTGCAGTGAAGGCCGCTAGTTACAATCACATGCTTCCAAAATCTCACATAGAGACAAGTGAACTTGCCTATCTTTCTGCTGATTTTGCCACAGCTGTGCCATCTTCTGGTTGCTTATTTTTATTGAAGAACTAGTGAAGGTCTGAAGTTGTTTCTTCTTGGCCAGAACAGCTTTGCTTATGTTAGCTGTCAAAAACATAGTACTGTAATCTAGCAATTATTTCCCATGAACATGGAAACAAATGCAAACGTCACTCCTGATCACTTGCATTTGGTGACATGGTGTACACTGCAGTTTGTAGGTATCACTCAATGAAGTGCATTCTTGTACCTCCAAACTGGTCCATCATGGTCCTTAAGTTCTC
Organism: Tenualosa ilisha; assembly: GCA_015244755.2. Lineage (NCBI taxonomy): Eukaryota > Metazoa > Chordata > Actinopteri > Clupeiformes > Clupeidae > Tenualosa > Tenualosa ilisha. The sequence goes on from PYXC01002194.1 coordinate 4,387,286, forward strand.
CCTGTGGGTCGTTGTGACACAATTTACATTAGGCTGTACAAACCATTGCACTGATATGTGATAACATCAAATCAGTTTAAAATGGACAACTGCCTCACCCTGGCAAAATGCCTTCATCTGACAATGCTTGTCTTTTCCTTTTGCTTTGTGCTGTGGTGCCATCTGAATAATCAAATAAAACAAACATTATTTTTACCAGGGAATAAATACCATAAAAAATAAGATTTGTCCAGTTAACTGTGACTACCTTTTTCTGGAGAACAGCAAGCACAACTTTTTTGGAAGCCACACTTTTAAAAACAGTTGTTTTCTCAATTGAAGGGAGACACACTGTTTAATGCAGCCAATGATTCTGCACCATCTAAAGCCCACCCCATGTCCTCTACACCATTGTGATTGGTTCCTAGGTTTTTGGTGATTTGGAAATAGGCTGCAATGGGCCAGATGGACCTGTTGAGCAAATTAAAATTTGCTAGCAGGTTTGTGTGGGTTCATCTATCTCAGGGCGGATGCTAAAACTTTTATGGTAGATGGTAGATTTAATGGTAGATTTAAAGTCTTTTATTTTTTGCCTAAGAGAACTTACCTTAGGTAAAACTTTGCCCTTACAGAAAATAAAAGAACTACAGTTGTGTGGCTAGGGCCAGTCAGTTGAATACATTAGGCAAATGGTAAATTTTATGAAACTTTCACAAATGAAGTGCTGATTAAAGGATCTAAAAGATTTCTCTACACATAGCGTGACTTGTTTTTGACAATCATTAGCAGAACTTACCATTTTCCTCAAAGTGAGATCTCTTCAAAGCCATGATTTGCAAAAGCTTAACTTTTGTTTAAGTTATTTTATTAAGTCAGCACAAAATTTCACAAGATTCTCTCATCCGTTTCCTGAGCTAAAAATGTTAGCAAAGGAGATAGACATATTAGAGGAATTAATCTTGTTCTATCAAATAATGCCATCAATAACAATGTTAAAGTCAGTTAACTTTATGTAAGACATCAGCTTGTATGTAAAATAACAACATTACTGCGTTTCATGAGGATGACAGCTGCACTTACTTGTTCAGTTAAACCCAAAGATTTTGAATATTGACTGCTCCGCTTCAACCCAGTGGTAGCTCTGCGGCTTGGCAGTTACACTCAGGTCAGTTACCACACGCTGGACGACAGGCGCCTACACATATACAAAAAAAAACGACATATGACTCTAGCTGAAACAAACACACAAACAACAACAACAACAACAAAACAGATAAAGGTACATTTCATTACCAATAAGTGAAGCTGTGTTAGCGGTCGAGTTAAGCTAGTTCTTGAAGTAACTCGCGACACCATAAGCTCTTTAACTCTCTTAAAGTCTTCCCCTTTTCCTCGAGCTTGGGGACGCCAGCCTTCTCGAGCTGGTAAGGATAAAAGACCGACTTGTCTCATCTTGGGACACATGCATGCAAAAACAGCATGCAACGTGCTGATACACCACAGTTCACTGGATATAAGGCAAACGTGCAGGAATACGCCACCTCGTGTTTTTTTGTGGAACTAATTGTCCTCCAATCTTTTTTTTTTTTACTCCCGACTGAAGTAAAATTTGTGAATTTGCAATTTTCAAAATTTCTAGTGTGTAAGACTTTGTAATACTTTTGATGCCATAAAATATGTAATATACATTAAAAGACGTGCTGACAACTTGTAAAACGTCCTCATATGTTATCATTTAGGCCCAATTAAACATTTACTCTTACAGGTTTTTAAGATCGTTGTTTCATTATAGTTCAAGGAGTCACGTTACAATGAAAGTTTATTGTCACATGCATAGTTACTGGGGGTAAAAAATGCAGTGAAATTGTGCCTGTTTGTTAGCCTATATACGTTGTAGATATACAAAACAACATAGCGGTGTTGCACATACACGCCTCCCATTTACAACCCAGACTTACTTCAGACTTTTTTTCTGACACTTTTCTACTACTAAAGACTGTTGTGATCCGGGTACTTTTGAAGGAGGGAGAAAAACAGGAAGTACAGTCACAGTCGGCTTGTTTGGCTTTTGGCTTGGCCAGAGAATGTTCAATTGGCTCTGGCTTGTCTTACGTTGACGGACTTCCTGTGTCATGTACTTTTAATTATTGGAAACGACATTGGTTTTGAGATTATACTCATCGTGCTTTACAGACCTGATATCATGTCAACATGTAAATGATAACTCTTTGTCCTCAAAATGACATGACACTTGGAAGGACACTTTGAAAGGTAAACGACTCCTCTTTTTAGTCGGCCTGCTAACTTAGATATGTCAGTGTTCATCAGCTAGTCTACGTCAATGTAACACGAAGATTCGAAAGTATGCCTGTTTCCCTTTTTACTGTTTCAACTTGATACAAATACGCAGTTAAAATTTTCAGTTGATTTGAGCTAACAGAATGGTACAAGCCAAACATGACTACCAAACAGTGGCTAAAACAGGAGATAACTTTGTCTGACAGCTGTTTAAAACCTCTATTTACAGTCAATTCGAAATTCACATGAAACCAATGGAACTGTATTATCACATAGGCTACCTGGCTGAAACCAACTTTTTGGGGAAAACTGTAACAACAACGGTTTTCAGGAAACGCGGTCCTCACATTTTCAATTTCTCGAGAAACAGGAACTATCCTCCGAGCCATCCTCAGATGGAAAAGAGCTAACGTTAGCTAGCTATACGTAAATCAGAGTAGACGAGAACTACATCTGACTGGATCTACAGTAATCCCAAAGTTTCAAATATTCTGTGACTAGAGGTTTTCAGTTGTATGTCCGTCTCTCGTACAGTTTTTTTCCCCCTAGGTTACGTTGCACCAGATCCCAGCAATGTGGTGGTTTCAGCAGGGTATGTGCATATTACCTGTGGCACTAGTGATCTGGACTACCGCCACTTTCGCCTTCGCCTACATTACTGCAGTGTTGCTGAAGCATGTTGACCCTTTAGTACCATATATAAGGTAAGAGGACTGAAATTACTCCTCAGTTGGAGTGTCATGTTTTGTGTTAACTTGATTATGTTGTGTTGATTTCATTTATCTATGCAATGAGAAACGTTTTCTCTAATATGGAGTATGTAATGTAAAATTCATGCAAATGCTTCATGTGGAAACTGAGTGACAGGTTGTTGAATGTCAAAAGCTAAAGCAGGCTTATTAGGCCTACTTGGATGTCAAACGGACGTTCATATGCACAGACCACAATTAATCTTTTTTTCAGTAGCATGAATGATGTTTGTATTGTATTTGTATTTGTTTTACACATTTGTATTTTCATATTTGTGTTGCACCTGAAGTGATACTGGGTCTGAAGCTCCTGAAAGATGTGTGTTTGGGATCATGCTCAACATCTCTGCCTTCCTTGGTATAGTACCTCATTTTCCTGTCTGTCTGATGTGTCTAATAACCATAATATTTGTCCAGATGTCCACAGAACATGTCGGGCACAGCATCGAGTGAATGGTCCATTAGAGAGTAGCTATTGAACTCTAATATAAACTCACTGCCATTTATAAACAGACACACAAAATATCTCAACCACCAAAACTTGTTTCCTTTGGAAGGGGTGGTAATGAACATACAGTATGTAACAGATAGGATTAATCCTAACTGAGTGTCATGGTTTGATTATGCTACAGGCATCGCCACCACTTTTGTTCGGTATAAACAAGTCCAGGCGCTAATGGACCAGGGAGAGACCAGACTCCATCAGCTAAACCTGCTGGGTATTATTCTTGGCTGGACCAGCTCCTTGGGCATGTGTGTTGTGGGAAATTTTCAGGTAGGATGACATTTGTTGAATCATGTGGCTCTGTTCTCATGTCTTCTTTTTCTGCCATCACTTCTGCATTCTCGTGGTCTCTCTCTTATTGCAGAAAACCACACTCTTCTCAATGCACATAGTTGGGGCAGTGTTGACCTTTGGTGTTGGAGCGCTGTACGTCATGGTGCAGGCTGGTGTGTCTTATTATATGCAGCCACATGTTCACAGCAAAAGCATGTTCTGGATGCGTTTCAGTGTGGCAGCCTGGAGCACAGTCAGCATCATCAGCAGTATCCTTCCATAGTACAATATTCATCACAACTTTCCCTTTGGGGGTGAATGAAAGGTTACTGTCTGTCTGTTGATTGACCTGACTGGATCTAATTGGTCACTAATTACTGTTCAATAACCACAAGCAGACTTCATTTGATAAATCAGTCCAGATGCTGAAATACTGACAGTTGCATTCAGCATTGGAGAACGCTTGTCGTGCATGGTAAGGTTAGCCATAAAGCGCAGTATCTCAAACGTCTTTTTAAAATGTTGAAGTACAACTGCAGAGACAGTTTGTAGTCATTAAAATTGACACCTGCAGATAGGTGTTCAGGAGTCTGTGTCAGTTTGTGTTCCGGTTTCACTTTTTCACTTCCTAATTTTGCTCTCATATCATTTGTGTTCTCAACCCCTCTTTAGTCTCGTTGTAGTCCCATATGTCATTTAAGTAGTTTTTCAGTCCCTTATGTCATTTGAGTATTTGTCTCCATAATGTCCGTAAACCGTAATCTATCTGCTACACTAGAACACTCCTTAACCTGGTGCTTCCCCAGTGTTTGTGTCATCCATGATCATGTACAGCAGTTTGCCTGGGGTGGACTTGTCAAAGAAACTACACTGGACCCCAGGAGAGACGGTAGTGTTTTTTAAGATATGCAGATTAGCATGTTGAGTGTCAAAATGACGTGTCCATGATAAGGTGACCTTATGTTTGTTCATCATGTCTTTTGGTCGATCATCAGCATGTTCCGCTTTACAGCCGCCACACCTTAAGATGTAGATGTAGTAAAATTTTTTGAAACATTATTATTTGAAGATGATTCAAGATAGACTATTCACTTAATCTTTGGCACAAGTCCATTACTTATCTGAAGTACATGAATGAATACATGGTGTAGATACTGGATCTGTCAATATAGCTAAACCTAGATAAACATCAATGCTATGACTTTTCCTGTTGCTTGTTGGAGAGTCTGATCAGGCTTTCTATGGCAGGGCTACACAGCTCATCTTATTAGCACCATCTCTGAGTGGTCTCTGGCATTCTCCTTTGTTTGCTTCTTCTTCACCTATATCAGGGATTTCCAGGTAAGAACATCATCTACAAACCGTCCTGTTTTTCCTGGCATGAGCATTTCCATATTCCCTGTCTTCTATTTCACTATACCATTTTCACCTGCTTCAGTTAAAGTAGTATCAGTGGTATCCAAAAGTTCCATGCTTAACCATCTTACTTTTGCATGAAATTGTATTGTGGTAGAAAATCAACCTGAGAACGGAAGTGATGCTTCATAGCACTCACCTGCATGAGTCATCGCACTATGGTGTCATTGGACCTCTAAATCCAGGAGAGAGCTCACCCCTTCTTGCTGGTAGCATCTAGAGAAAAACGCAACCATATCCCTGGGAACCAGACCGGAACCTTCGTATATGCTCCACAATGGAGTGTTCATATTGGGAAGCTCTGAGAAGAGGACCTGAGTTTGGTGAAGTGACACTGAGGTGGTTTGTGACAAGGTGACATTGTGTCGCTGTGAGATTCAGTCTGCTGGGAATGTGGGACTGCTTTCTGGTTTTGCTTGAGCTGCATAAAATGCTTCTGTGCCCTGTGTGACTGTAGTTAGTTATACAGGTACATTTAGAAGAGATTACTAACTAGCCAGATAGCAAGAGATTATTATGACTGGTGTCATAACAGAAGATGTTCAGATTATTCTGAGAAAATCCTCCAGATTCTGACATAAATTATGTCACACGTAAGAGTGGATTACTGATCATGCTTTCCTAGTATTAATGCAGATGATGGAATGTTTTTTGCCTTTTTTGATTGGCTATCATACTTTCAGTAAAATGTTTGTTGTTCATGTAGGCAGCAGGGGGCGCTAAAGCCATATTGTTTAGAGGAAGATTGAGGTTGCTATGTTTACAAAAAGATCTGTATCTATAGTGTGTAGGTAGCAGAGGGGCACAAGTAATGTTAAAAGCAACCTGATGTATGTGGAATAGGTCCAAGAGAACATGTTACTGTGAAATAGGTAGTCATTGTTCATAATCTCACAGCATACTGCCAAATCACAGCATTCTCACAAGTGTACCTACCAACTTTCAACGGTTTATCAACACTGGCTGTTTTGAGAATGTTATGCTTTAACATTAAGTGTAAAACTGACATGAAATCTCTGTCAAACTGTACTCTATGTAGACGAAACGGCACTTTTACCGCTTCCAGGTCAACAGTTCATAAGTCTGTGGCAAATAGTTCTTGCTGTCAAAGAAACAAACTTCGCTGGCAGCATATTGTGAAATAAGGTCAACAGTCAACAGTGCTTTAGTTTTTAATTCACTGCATGACCCTTCTTGAAATCCTATTTGCATAAAAACACTTTGTACAAAAGGAGATCTAGATGACCATGACCTAGGGAGTCATCTTTTTACTTCCAGTTACATCATTTTTGATGTAGAAGCTTTTTTCATTTGTCCAGGAAATCAACTTACTTCACTTCAGTGCATCAGTAAAGACTAGTGCTGTTGAATACTAAACAATGGTTGCCCTTTCAGATGATACATTTATATATTTTGTTACCAGAGATTTACTACTCTAGAATCAGCTGATTTGGAGTGTCACCAGCAACTATATATTCTGTAAGCTTACAATACTCCATACATTTGAGTTGCATTTATGTTTTGGACATTTGGACATTAATAAAGAACACAAACAAAAGTTGCATTTACTGCCTGATTCCTCTGAATTATGACCTATTTACTCCAATGCATTTCAAACTATCAACCTGCATCAATTTTATGAATGACAGCGGAACATGACTCATTAAACTGAGTCACATTTAATAATACCCTTTTATCATTTATTTACAAAACCAAAACAAAGTGCAGTTTACATGTAATAGCCATATACTCATACCCATAAACATTTTTACATAGCTTGCTCACACTTGAGACATGGGACAACTTGATGCAAAAACTGCAAGCTGGGACAAGATAGTTATTTAGAAATTGAAATTTCCATGTAATTCATATTATGATACATAGTCTTACTAAAATGAAAGTCTGATAGTGTAACCATCATATGAGTTTCATATAATGACTAATTGGGAAACAAACTCATTTGTTTCCCGCTACCATAACTTTCCTAAGAATTTGACCTTGACTTTTGGCACCATGACTAAGAATATAATCAGTTTATCTGTTTTTATAGATTTAATAGGTTTTCTGTAATTTGGAAATAAAAGCCAAGCACTGTTTCTTTAATGGCATACTGCATAAGACACATTGTGGGGCCTAGGAAATTTTATTCATGTGTGCTCATTTGATTAAAAGTGCGTTCACTGTCAGTTGTTTACTGAAATGAAGTCTCTGTTTTGTGAATTAGCATGGTATTTAGCTAAATGAACACACATTTTCTCAATATGTAACCAAAACGAATGTTCTTGCAATGGTACATTCCAAGTCGTATTCAGCATATTGTAGAGCATTATGCCATTTTGGAAACGGCAACTGTATACACACGCACAGAAACAACCAGAAAAAAGTATCCTTCCACTCCATGGCAGTTGGAGCCATAACATTTTAAAAAATATAATAATAGATGTGGAAAGAGGAAATGCAAAAAACTAGCACCATATATTCTCATTTAACAGATAAAAATCTTCACAACAGAAGAATAATAAATATTCACATTATGCATTCTAATTAAATATTTCAATTTGACACAGTAGGTTAAAAGTTTTCTTTTAGTCTGCTATAGACTAGAAAAAATGTGAAAAGAGCTATTGACATCTAACATGCAATATCTCAGACATCTTAACTGAAGTGATTACAGTGCTTTAGAAAAACTAATTTAAAAAAACTAATGTTTCCTTAATGTCCCTGATCCTGTTCGGGCTATATATCCTCCAAGCTCAAGCTACAGGGTTCCAATGAAGCCCTCAAACACGTGTCCAGGAAAAGTACACAGGAAAAGGGAAGACTCCTTCATATGAGGTTGCTGAGGTTGAATTGTCACAGCAGCCAAGGTGTTTTTGTTTTGTTTTGTTTTGTTTTTCCTTTTTTAAAAAAACACTGTTTTTAACTTAGAGAGTAATAAAACGCTAAGCACTTTCAGCTAACTCTCGCTCTCTCAACTCCTAAAAATAGTCCAGTTAAAAGAGAGAGTCACACCTCAAACCAAACCAAGAGAATCAAGAGGATGGAGTTAATAAAATAAAGCAGTGATCAGACAATGCTCTCTTAATGATGTCCAGCTTAGAACCCCATTCGTCCCCATCCACTTTTGCCCTTCTCACTTCTCTTCTTCTGGTCATGTTCAGCAACTTTTTTATGAAAGAAACCTGAAGAATAAAAGAAAGAGGGATTACACAAATGATACAACACAACATTATGTAACACAACATAGTGGTCATTCAGTTATGAAGATAATTCAGAACAGTCCTCTATTGTTTACTAAGCTCATACACTACTGAGAAATGCTATGTGCACCCACAAGATTACTAAACAAGTAATTTAATTGCCACAAGCACACATCTCTGACCTTCCCGATTAGGATGCTTTTCCACCTCCTGAATGAAGATATCAAACATTTGCGTGTCTACAAAGAGCTTCACAAAATGGCGGTTGGCTTTGGGCTCTGTGGCCTTGCAGAAGGTCTTCTTGTTGAAGAGGCCAGGCTGGCCACCACTGCCTCCACGCTTCACATGGCTTGCAAAGTGTCCAACCGTCGTCATGAAGAAAGACAGGAAAGCCTCAGAGATAACCCTGTTCAACTCCTCGGCGGCTGAAAGTCAACAACACAGCAACTTTGTGTCGGAACTATTTACCACAGCACAACACTGTCCATCCAAGGAAACATGTTTTTATGTTAACATAAGCATTTAAAGAGTCTATGTGAATTCTCAAAATGCTTTTGGCCTCAGTTAATCAGCCTGTTTGAAACATGTATACTAGTACACAACAAATGTTTGATAGCAAGCATCTCCAAGCATTATCAGCTCTTGTGTAAACAGAATAAAACTGTTGTGTAGGCCAGACTTTCCCAAGAAAGTAGTGAAGGAGAAAAGAAACATCTTCTCACTTGAGTTTGATGGTCTGGCCCTGAGTGCTTGCAGTAACTCCTCCTGAAGTTTGGCTGGGATTATAGTGTCCTCGTCCCCTAGCTGTTTAGAGAAAGAAAATGAAGGAAAGTCTGGGGTTAAGGCTATTATGGGTCTGGAGGGAATGTTTTGGCTGTGTTGCAGATGCTAGTGCCAAAAATACTAAAACGGTCTGAACAAGAAAAGCTACTCCTGCCCAGAGATCCCTAAGAATTAGAATCATGTGAAAACGAAAGAGAACAGAGTGGATGCCTGTGATTTGACTCATTGTATGTGGGTGTGTGGGGGGATATTTGTGTGTATGTGTCACGTTTGTGTGAGTTCACGTTTGCGTTAAAGAGAAAATGAAAACTAGTTCCTGTTTATAGTCGCCCTCCTTGTATCTGATTTATGATACTCACTTGTGTGATAAACCTCGCCTGTGCACCATCTGACAGATCAACAATGAGCAGCTGGAAATTGAGCACAAAACAGAAACAAAAATCAAAAAACACCAATGCAGTCTTTCCTGGCTTGCGGCTACCTCCTCTAATCCAGTTTGCTTAATCAACGTCACTAGACATCTGGAAGTCCTCACAAGACACAAAGCCAAGCCGTTACTGACCATTAAGATCCCCTACACAAAAAACATGAGCCAGTCCACATTCCTCTATGTTCCTCTGAACTCATCACCAAGGGAATTCAACATTAAACAGCACAAAGACAAACTTAGGAGTCAGGATAACAAGAAGAAGGTCTTTTACTGAGAACTGCCCACGCTACAATAGAAATCCTATGACACTTAACACATCGCAAAACGCTTTGGAAATGAGAGCTATGTTACATCAGAATGGATGAATCATCCAAAATCATGTAAGCATTCTGTTTCGCAATACCTTATGATGTAGCACATTCATGTAAACATTAGCCGTGAAGTGCCCTTTGAGTGGAGGTTACTCACATCACTCTGGTCTGTGACCAATTCCAGCATGTTACGTGTTACGCCAAGCAAGTATGGAGTGGGCGCCATCACAACATCTATGAGAACTTTAGGCACAATGGAGATGAAGGTGTGTTGCCATGTGAACGGGTAGAGTAAGGCAGCTACGGCATGGATGACCTGGGACAGGGTACTGTAGTGCACATTAAAGTATTTAATGTTAAGAATGGCATTGCCTTGACATTTTACAAAATATTACTAAACCTGATGTACTGTAACTTAAAACATGACATACAAATCTGTGGAAATACACACTGAGAAATTGTACTTTGTGTCAGTATGTCGACCTTAAACAAAACGCATAATGAGACCAAAAGTCTCCCCACTATGTTGCCTGTGTCTCATAACAGAATATTCTAGAACCAACCATATTGTATGGGTAGCCATCTCTACCTGAGCTCATCAGCAATGAAGATGATGCGGCGCTCCAACACTGTGGCAGCAAACACCTGAAGCACCTCCTCATCACTGAGGCAACGAAAGAGTGTCCGGAAGTCCACATGCTCTAGCCATGAGTCTGTGGGTCGTGTGAGACTGATGATCTGGTCACAAGAAGGATAAATGTGTTTAAATGACATTCATATAATATCAAAATGTCAATCAAAGTGACACTCAGTGGGAGAGCTATGGGGTGAGTATCAGCCGCATCCCAACCACTACTAAGTACCTCAGTGCCTGACTCAGGGATGAAGCTCTTGATCTTCACCGTGTTGCCAGGGGCAGGAAAAGGGGCTTCCCTCAAGCTCTGCATGAAGGGGTAGATCATAGCCATTGACTTCTGCCTTCGTTTCTCCACTTCATCAAATATCTGCCGGGTAAGCACACACTCATGTCTTCACCACTTCATAGCAGAGGCAGCACTTGAAATGTCCTCACAATAAAAGAACATAACACAGCAGAAGAGTTGAGATGCTTGTGAAGTCATGGGAACTCTTCACAACCAGGAGAGTTTATGAGCTTGTAAAATAATCTCCTGTCAAAAGGAAGACTGGGGATGATGAATAGAGTGTGATGTGTGCATTAAAATTCACCTGTGATCACAGCAGCACTGATTTTGGTCATAGTCTGCTTCCCTGAAACTATTTTGAGTTACAGAAATACCGGTAGTCTCCTCAGCTCAGAGATTTTTTTTAGACACTTGGACTAAATATGTACAAGATGTTTGATATTTTGATGATGACCAACATCTTTTTAACATTATGTTTTCTTTATCTGGTGCAATTCATAAATTTACCTACAGTATTTATCGTCAATAATTGATGGCATATTCCTTGTACATGAATGCCAGAGTGTCTCTTAATTGTATACTTAAGAGCCTGTTTCCCCGAAACACACTGGATAGGAAAGGGCAGAGCTGGCTTTGTTTCCTGAAGAGGCTATTGGGTCCCTCAGTATTGGCGGGAAACTCCTGCAGATGTTTTATCAGTCACCGGTCCCAAATGTTCTCTTCAAATGATGTAATTTAAATATCACAAAAACTCCATTTGGGTGTACAGGCTGGTCAACAGAGCTTTCTATGTAATTGACACAGAATTTGAATCTCTAAAGGCTCTGCTGCGGAGAAAAGAACTCTAAAGAAGCTGTTGTCAATCATTGGCAATCCCCTCAACTCTCTACATGGGACTACTCACCTTGGAGAAAAGGCCAAAGCAAGCGACTCGGCTGATGATGCAGTAGGCCTCTGGTGGGCGGGCACCTCTGCCAGTTGGCTGAAAACAACAGACAAGCAACACAAACAGTATCTGTCATTGTCACTGTGGCAACGCAAGCCTATCTGGGCTACAGTTTAAGATTACTAATATTCTATGGCCTAATATTCACATCAGTCATGACCAATGAATAATGAGACTAGTTTGAAGGCAATGCAGAAAACTCCCTATAATTGTGTAAATTGTATTATACTCATAAAAACATCATCACTATATAGTAGCTACACCTCCTATTGACACCACTTGTGTTTCTCTAAGCATTACAAAAAAGTCATATAATGTTCCTGTTTTATTACTGCATTACTGTTTAAGGTTGATTATTTGGCTTTTTCATTTTTGCTTCAGTTCCATTAAGATTCTATCTTAAGACTCAGGTTTGATGTTGTATGATGTAAAATGTAATTTGTGCGCTAAATTAGTGTGTGCATAGCCAAATTACCAGCAATCTTCTGCAATAGCCATTTCGCCTGCTCCCATCAATTTCAGTCAAAACGAAAGAGAACGTTTCACTGAAAACATGCAAGATGAAAGGGAAGAATACAGAAAAAGGCTCACATCATATATCTGTGAAATAAACTGCATTTCGTTACCTGTATCACTGCATTTCGTTACCTGTATTTATACTGCATTTCGTTACCTGTATTTATACATGTGTCATGACAATAAAGTTGAATCTAATCTAAACAACAGCACAACACTCAGAAATGCAAAATTCAGTCAATCCATGCCATCAGGCTGAAATATTTCTTCCTCAATAGAAAACATTTCCCCCTCTTTCCATCATGCTATGAAAACAGACAAAAAAAATGTGTTTGACTGCTGAACAAAGAGTGTGTGGTGAATCAAAAGAAGTAAACTGTGTACATATTTTCACTGCCAGGTATATGATGAGTAAGAAAAAACCGAGGTGGAAAATAACAGTTCAATGACTACAGATATTAGCGTTGAGATAAGAATATAGAGTTATATAATTATGGCCTTCATAGGGGCATTTTTGCCAAACTGTATCTGTGACAGATTGGTGTTACATGGCAGACCAGATATATTTTCTGTCCATTAGCTCATGCTAAGAGTTCAGTTTCTTCTGTTTTTCTTTTCCACAAAACCAGGTTAACGGTCTGTGGCTGGTGCTGCTGAAAAGATGAAGGTGATATATTTTCTATTTGACATCCTCCTATGAAAAGCATGCACTACAAACAACCACATCCTGCACTCTCTACGAAGCAGTGGATGATGTATCAACGAGATTGAGCAGTTGTTTCCATGTGGGGAGCGAGCACATGAGTTCAAGAACTGTGATTGTGAAAACATACTTGTAACATTATCCAATCAGTTACAAGAAGCATCAGGAAGTGATAGATCAAGAGTGGGGGTGAGCAAAATATTAAATATGTTTGTGTGTGTGTGTGTGTACCTGGTGTATTCCGTCAGTGGGGCCCAGTTGACACCCTCAGGAAAGCAAAAGAGAGTGATGGCTTTTAAAGACTTCTCCTCTTCTTCTCGCTGTGACTGACCCATCGCATCACGCTGACAAATACAGAACACAAGCAATAAGATTTTCTCACAAATACTCCTATTCCTCATTCTTACTACTAAGAGTTAAGAACATAAAGGAGTTTAAGTTTAATAAATTAATTTAATTTAATTTAACTTTCAATTTAACCTTGTATTCATGAATAGCAATATTAACTAAGGAATGGGATGATAAATGCATCTAATCCAACACCGTAAACAACAGCCAGAGTGTTAAGACGGGAAGTAGAGCAATAGCATCAGTATAATAAGAATTCACACTCACAGCTACAGAGGTAACAAATAAAACTGTCAAACCATCAACAACTCACTTCTATTTTTGATTTTAAGAGATTTTAAGATTGTACTTCTAAGGCTCTTGGCTTAGCATAGACCTCTTACTACCATTCATGTCGGTACATGCTTTGAGAAATTTTTTAAGCAGAGGCCTTTTATCTATTCCAGAGAACTGGATGAAACACAAAAAGGGGCAGACAGGGATCCCGGATGGAACAAGCTGCCTCAAGAAATTAGACTGAGGCTAAGGCATTGACTTCCTTTATGCCCCTTTTAAAACACTGTTATCAGAGAGCCTTTCCTGACTTTACTCGCACTTCAGTTTGCTTTGGCCTATCTTATTTCCTGTGAAAAGGTTTCTCAGTGTTCATGCATTGTATAGTTTTCATAACCTTAATTATTTTCACCATTCAGAGTTTTCTTTTAAATATACTCTAAGCGATTTCTGGCCTACAATCCCTCTTCTGAAACTCTTCTTCATGATCCACTAGCTCAGTACATTGTGAGAAATGGTCTCCATGCACAGTTCTGATTCTGTGAGCAGGAAACAATCTGTGTCAGCCGTCCCCCAAACAGTTTTTATAGGTCACATTGGAGGGGTTGGCTCCCTCTCTGGAGTTTAGTTAGCTATTCAATTACAATAAAATGTAATTTGCTTTGGACAAACGTATCTGGAAATATAGACATTAACATCAACAAATGCAACTTCCTCCTGCATAGCTTACAGCTGACTGATAATTTTATGACACTAGTGATGATGTTGATGATGATTTTGTTTGCTAATTGTGACTTTTGCACCTTGTAATGACTTTTGAAAAGTGCTTGAAAAGATTGTTATGATTATAATCATTATCATTGCCACAACTAGTAGCAATCGTAGTCTCATTTTCATATAGTTGTTATGTCTATCTTCAGTCTAACCTTTGGAAACTGGTAAGTGATCTGTGGTTCGTAGCCCTCCTGGTCTCTCCTCCTCTTGAGGCTGACCACCACCAGGTACTCAAAGAAGAACTGCCCGCTGGCATTGCTCTGATCCTGAGTTCGAGGGGAGTCTGGTGCCTGAGGACCTACATTTGGACCAGAAGCCCTCTCTCCTCCTAATGATGAATTGAAAAGATCTTTTGCTGTTACCCATGTGTTAATTCAACAAAAGACAAGGACAAATTACCCCAGAAATGTCTTTACATTTCACCATCATCTTTTCATAACACTCATAGCCAACTTCCATTGATTCCATTGATCGTCCTCTCTCTGATACCATCTCCAGCAGATCATATACTTTCAGAGAGCGACGGAGAAACAGAAAAGGCTATGCTAGGTCACTATCTTTCTTAATTTCAGACACTATTTTCCACTATTTTAGACCATGGCAAAGAAGCACAATTCTAACTTAGTAGTATTTGTACTCTGATTAATGTAAATTGCAGACAACCAATAATACTGTGTGTCAGTCTTGTGACTGACCACTGTGCTCTTTCGATAAAAATCCAAGGGTCAGAGTGCAGCCATATAACAACAATGTCTTTGATATGATTTGATGAGTTAGAGAATGAAGAAGATCTGTCTGCCAACAAAAGACCAACAATTTACAGTTCACATAATCTGAAAGGGCTGCCCTTGTATCCCCCAACGGGTTGAACACCCTAGTAGTTCCACAACACAATCTAACACACACTTCACTGCATTTTTTACACTCAGTAACCATATGCATGTAACAATTAAATTTCCTTGTATCCTTGTGTCCTTGTATGAGAATCCCACTGAAAAACCACTGAGAATATAAGCGTACCACTGTCCACTCATTGCGAGATGCAGATAAGATACTTCCTGTACAGTCTATGCAAATTCAATAACTTCTCTTCAAGTTAACATGACAGCTGTGAACATGAAATTTCATCACACCACTACAAAGTATTCTTACGGTTACACTTATTTGGTCAATGGTCACTGTGAGTGAATTATTATTCTGCATATTCAAATGCAGAATATGGGCATAAATTAGGACTGTAACAATCAATCAGCTAATTAGTTGTACTGGTCAGCAATTAAATAAATTCACTTACGGCCTTTGTTGAGTCCTAGTTTTGTATTGATATTGGAGAACGCATTACTCATTCTCCTTAAAGTTCCAGTGTCCCGCTCATTGCTTTCCCTGGACATAATGGCAGCCTGTGTGAAAGTTGTGAAAAGTGGAAAGGATTTATCTTCAGCATGAGGTAAATTAGGGGGAGATGAGCATTGCTTTCATTTCATTTCACACAGCAGTCAAACAATTCATCCACAAACTTTCGTTTTGTTTGTAAATGTGCTTGATTTGACTTTCTGGTAGGCATATCACCATAAAAACTAAAAGTAGGCAACACTTTTATTTATTATAGGTGGGTGGCGTTGAGTAGCGACCTTATTTGAACAGGTTCTTGAAAACAAAAGCATAAAGCATCACAGTCACATGCACTCCGTCTTCTGTGCCATGATCAGCAACAAAAGCTTAAAAGTAAACTTGACACTCTCTCGGCTATAACCACAGAGTCACTGAGCCTGCAATACCGGATTGGTGACTTCCAAATCAGGCTGTTCTCCTCTGTAATTGTGAGAATGATTTGCATCTTTTGTAGCGCAATTAATCTACTTACTGACCGAAAAGAAATTATTACCTCAAAAGCCTAACACCAAACTCATGTAGCCTACATTATCACAAAGCTATAGGCTACGCTGCAGTCCCTGCATAATGTATCATGACCCATCATATTTTCCCAGATTCTTGTCACAGTCAATTCCACTTCCCCAGATTTCACTTCGATAAGTAGAGTAAAACAAGTCTACGTTGGAGATGTATCCTTTTTAAGAATTTCCGAGGTTCAGCTTGCTACTATAGCCGGTCTGAAAATATTAATTTTCACCAACTTACAGTTATGGTGCGTTCTCACAGACAGGTATCAACCTACAGGTCTCCTACTTCGTTGTCTGCTCCATCAGTCGCCTCCGTGAAAACGCACGTTTAACCATTGAGAGGCGACAGTGTCAGGTGCGCTGTTGAGCGGTCTTTTCTTTAGGAGATGCAACCTAGCGACATGCCAACTCGCGTGTCTCTTTAATTTAGTTTTTAGCGCGATTCGGAGTTTTTAGTGCTGAACCCCCTTTCGTTTTCGCGTGTAAGTCACAGCGTAAGCTATGTTCGAGATACTCTGTTCGTATGAGACCAGCAGCGCTTGGTCTACTTGCTTGTCACACGCGCCTCCTCCCGTGGTTGAAACACTACAATCAGGTGGATTCTGGGAGATGTCTAGAATTTAGGCTACAGTCATGGCTTTACTATAACTTATCCCTTCCGCAGTAACCCGTTTTTCCACGTTTTAGGCTGGAATAAGTAAAAACACAACTCTCTAATTCCCAATGTCACATTACCAATGCCAGTGTTATTTGTCGAACTATCAAATGTTTTGTCTGTGGGAGTAGTGTAGGGAGAAGTGGTTTCACTTTTAGTCTTAGCCTAATGATCAAATCTAGCATGTCGTTTCTCAGATTGCTGAAATATAGGCCTAATATACTGAAAACTAATAAATGCCTGAACTACATCATCAAAGCTGTCATGTAATGAGTTTCCGTAAAATAAAGTCATTCAGATAAATACGTACACCAGTATTGGCGATAAGGTGCTAAAAAAATACTCAGTGGAAGTGATGTGTGTTGCTAGTTCTTTTGGGTCTATACCTTTTCAAGAAAACAATTGGGGAGTGCACTAGTCTACTCCAGAGGAGCTTGAGAATGTTTTTTTTTGTAAACTAACGTTAAACTGGGTAATTTCCCTTTATGTGTTGGAAACATTAGAGTAGCCTACAATCAGAACTCAAGTGGAAAAAGTGTTGCGAGTCCATTGTGAATTTATGGAAAAATGTTGTTCACAAGTTATAAACCACCGAGCTCTCTAAATCCATATCTTCTTTATTCATCACTGTACTTACGGTGACCAGACGACCCTGACTTTAGTGGTCTGTCCTCGGTAACACACAATAAAACACACCTTGTCCCCGAGGGTTTCTAAACTAAAATAGTACTTACTTGAATTATATTCACTGTAGAACTAGGAATGTTCCCGGTTCCAAAGGAAAATTCAGGGAAATGTCCCCGATATCAATCTCAGAGGTCTGGTCACCTTAACCCTGGGAGACAAAACATAATGATAATTATTAACTTACGGTCAGTTATAACATGATTCACTTCACATTAATTCAGTGAGCACTAAAAGTAAATGTGGTCGTTAACCACGAAACCAGCCGATATTACCGGTTTCTAATTCAGACTATAGTTAAACTTACTCTACCCCCTAGTGGTACGCCTGGGTACACATTTCCGTGATTAATTAACGACTATGAACATGTCTGCCACTATACATACTCCCCTGACTGGTAAATGTGCTGTGCAGTGGATGGTGGTCATTGTCCAAGATTGTCAGCAGGTGGGACCTTTTCTCCTCTGCATTCTTCACCTGTTTGTCCAGCCACCCAGCGCCACTCTTCTTAATGCTGCCTCCACAACACACTTACAGCATAGAGGAGGACATTGGCCATGACAGACTGTTACCACATTAGGAGTTTGTGGCAGATGTTAAGGAACCCCAACCTCTACAGGAAATAGAGCAGCTCTGCCCTTTCCTTTCCTGAGTGCATCGGTGTGTGCTGACCAATGTAGTTTATTGTCCTGGTTCAGGTGTTTATGAGGTATTTTAATAAAAAGACTCCCTCAATGGAGACTTTTAGCAAAGGTGGGCTTGTTATCCTGAAGTCCATCACCATCTCTTTAGTACTGATGGTATTCAGCTGTTTCACCATCTCAAAGTCCTCTCATCAGACTCCTGTACTCACCCTCCTGTCTGTCACTATTACCCCTTATTGCAGTATCGTTTGAAAACTTCTGCATGTGGCATCAATCAGAGTTGTACTCTGTAAGTCCAACATGTACAGGACAGAGAAGAGCATAGTTTCCAGCGGTGCACCAGTGCTGTTGACCACAGTCTAAGATATACACCCCCCCTAAAGTCTGATAAAATGTTTCAGTGAGGTAGTCCAGAATATCCAGTGTGGATCCACTCTCATCTGCAACAGCTTCTCTCTTAGTATGAGGGATTGTGGTGTTGAATCCACTGGACAAATCAACAGAATTCTCACAGCACCACTCCCTTTATCTTGTTGAGAGCACACCCTATAGATGAGAGCATTCCAGATGAACTCGACAGAGTCCATCTGACTGATGAGATCTGTTGGTTCAAATGGGAGGGATGAAAGACACAGCAGAAAAAGCTGGACACAGCTGCCAGTTTACACCGAGATATCACAGAATCCAGTTTGCACTCTTATGAAATTGCATTCTTATGAAATGTCTTATTTGAAATTATATGAAATTAAATGTCCCCCAATGAGAAGCGGTGGTGGTGGTGGGGTTCTAAATAAATAAATAAATAAGGTATTTTCCTGGTGTTCTCCTGGACAGTGACTTAAATTCTGAGTCATATGAAAGCAATTGCTAAATCAGCCTTCCGCCACCTCAAAAACAATGGCAACTAAGAGACTTTATGTTACAGGATGATCTGGCAAAACTCATTCATGCATTCATATCAAGTACAATCAACTACTGCAATGGCCTCCTCTCAGGTCTTCCAAAAAAGACAATTGGACAGCTCCAGCTTATTCAAAACTCAGAAGCCACAGTTCTAACAAGAACAAACCGGACACATCAGATCACCCCTAGTGCTTAAGTCCTTACATTGGCTTCCTTTGAGCTATAGGATTGACATTGACTTTAAAGTGCTGCTGCCTGTTTTTAAATTGCATATCAGGATGGCTCCAGAATCTCATATATGCCTCAACAATACATCCCAGTAAGATCCCCGTATTGCTCTCAGATGCTTTCAGCTAATGTCCTATCTGCAGCTCACTAAATAATTAGTTGTTTATTTTAATACTTTTTCTTCTATCTTCCATAAGTAGTTTTACTTATTACTAGCAGTATGGTCATTTTAATAACTGCTACTATCGCTTGTCTCTCTCTATAGCCTATATATTTATTTATTTCACTATATTTACTTTGTTTTGTTTCTTGCTTCTTAATTTTTATCTACTAATTTTAGCTTTGTGTTTTCCTTACTTTTGTTTTCTTTTTTTGTGAAGCAAACCGAGTTAGCCAACATTCTAAATGCGCTGTAGAAATAAACGTGCCTTGCTTTGACTTTACCTTAGTTTCACAATGAGTAGGAAAATCCTTATGTGAAATCTAATTTATTCTGAGAGGACACCAGAGGGTGACCGTGATACCAAATGTAATGTAATGTAATGTAGTCTACCAATCGCTCACGTGTGAGTGAGGGTAGGCAAAACCCAAGAGCTGTCGCTACCATGACATAAAAGGAGGGGTGACATACTTGGTTGGGAACTCATATTTTAAGATAAGACATTCAGTGTTTGCTTTGAGGTTTTTCTCAATTTCTACACTATTATTTATAGAGTTTCTAAAGGATTATTCCAGGAGTACACACGTTTCTGCATCTGAAGTGACATAAGTTAGATGTATACTTCCCGAAAATGACTGAATGGCTTGTTCCATTAAGGTCAGTGGTACGCACTCAGCCTGCAACTGTGCTGAGAGACCGAAATACTGCAGTGGTTATGTTGTAGAAGAAAAATATAATTAAATGAATACTTTGGATATTACATTTTCATCATTATTAATTTGTAAATTTGTGAAGACTTTGGAGATCTGAGGAGCATTACAACCTACATTCTGATTGCCCTGTCATCTCTAGTCTGGTCCCGTGCCGGTAGATCCTCTGGCACGCTTTCAGCTAACGTTAACGAACCAGGTTCGTTTTTTGATCATCACCTCTCAGCCAGACAAACATTATTGATCAACCGGAGACTCAGACAAAAAGGTAAGGCCTTACACATTAAAAATAATTTTCTAATATTTTGTGTGAAATAAAGTGAATCATGCAGATCTGTTAACGTTATCACCTGACAAGCCAGATCATAGAGCTAAACTGCCCTTTTTTGGGGGGTGTGTAACTTAAAAGGATGCTGTGCATCACATAAAAACATGATTTGACCCATTAAATGGTACAGCCTGGTGTTGTTCTGTATGTGCACTTGCGTTTCACTGCGTAGGTAGCGGTTTACGCTTTTCCTTGCCTGTGCAGTTACCGTAGCAGTAATGTTTGTCAGTAGTTAACGTTAGCAATCCGTGTGATTCCAAAAGTGGGTATGACTCAAAGTTGGTTTGTGGTGACAGTATGGCAGTGTAACATAAATCTTGTGTCTACAATTTCCAGTAGGTTCTTGTGCTTCTTGTCACTTCTGATGGAATGCGCAAATGACATGCATGTTACAAATGCATTCGATAATGTTGTCCTAGGCAAGGATCAGTGGCACAAAAGAAGTATTGTTGAAACCACCTAACCAGAAAGACACTTGTGAGATTTAGCCTTGTACTGGAGTAGGAAGAGACCCCTCGTCTACTGTTGTTTTGAGAAGTAGGCCTATGCTATGCTATCCCCTCGTCGCTGTGCAGGCTATCAAAAGACTGACTGAGGTAGCCTACGGTTTGTGGGAATAACCTAGGTTTTCCTCAGTGTAAAATGGCAACAGTAGACATGGTAGTGATGGATAACGGTAGCAGGGAAGGCCCTACAACGTTAAGGAATTGGTTTGGTGGTTAGAAGCCTCATCATGTACTAAAACAGCATGTTGGCCTGTTTGAGTCTTGAGAGTAGACTGGGTTTTATTTGTGCCTCTGTTACTGTTTTTGTGCTTACTCAGCTGTTTATTCTATGTGCACTAAAGCCCACAATCTTGTGGAAATACTGAAGTATTTAATCAAAGATACTAAATCGATGAAGGCCAAGCCAAACACAGCAGACAGGAACAGTCATTTTAGTACAATATCAACTCTCAGTTTCTCTTTCATTGAAACAGTTACATGCAGTAGCCTTAGCATTAGATTACAAGGAAATTACAGCTAGCTGGAGTGGACTGGTCAGTTGCAAGGATGCTGCTGTATATGGGAAAGCTTAGTTTATGGGTTTTGAGGTTTATACACCAGATCATGAATTTAATCCTCAAGGTGTGGACCTTCAGAGATTTCTAGACTACAAAAAAATGATCCCAAAGTTGTAGCAGAGGTGACATTTTCAGTGCCTTCATCCACATGCATCCCACTCAGACACCCATCAAAGTACATAATACTTTGGGTAGGCCTTGTCTAACATTTTAGGATTGTTGTTTGTAGTGCAGGATTCCATTCTTAAAACGTCTGAAACCATCCATTACTGTCTGGGAAAATCCTTTTTGTTTTTTTATAAATTTGAATCTTTAATCACAGAAGTTCTCAGATTTTTCTTGGAATATTCTCCCCCTCATCCACATTGGCAAAAGAATTTATGCACACTTTGCCCTTGTGTGCCATCACACAGAGGATCAGAAAATGTTTTGCTGAATGATTTTTGAACTTGCATAGGCTTGCCTGGGACATTCACAAGTTACATATTACTCACAAATTATGCTGTGAAGTTTTTATGAAGATGACATTGTGAAAATGTATTTGATTTATTTGAAATACAGAACAGTCCAATTTCATATTCCTTTGTATTCACATTCATAAGTGATCTCAGATGGAGTTGTGTTTTTATCATAGAGTGGGAGTAACTAGGTTAGACAGGGACATGCATATGTAGGATAAATGTTGACTGAATGACAGAAAGATATGCAATGAAAGACCTAACCAGATGTGTAGAGAGTGAGTTAAAAGAAGAGGGGGAAAGGCTCCATAACTGTTCCTCCCCAGTGCTCTGCCCTGACTAAACTAATCCCTGTAATACTACCCCACTGCTCTCCTTGCCACACTGTCACGAACACGAACAGGCTCAGGAGCTCACACTGCAACGTGACTCATGAGTGGCCTGGACTGGCACTCACGGCGTTATCTATAGCTTGGCCTGTTCTGCCTGCACATCACATGTAGATCAGCAGCATGCACAAAGAGCATTCTTTGTTGTTAATGCCAAAGCAGACTAATTGATTCACAGGGAACAATATTGTCAGTGTTATACAGTTTAATTATTTAGAGTTAACAAGTTGCTGCTGCTACAAGCTTGTTGAATTATGATTAATATAAAGGATATGGAGTTTATAGGATATATTTGGGTTTATAAACTTATTTATTAAAATAATAAACTTATTAGGAACAGTAAACTTTCAGACAGTCCTCTTCATAGTTTGATTTAATTTTTCTTAAAGCCTGTAACAGAACTTTCGAGGTGTGTGCTTCACATATGCCTTCTCAAAAATCACCTGTAGGCGGCACGATTTGACCCAGATTCCACGTGCCGCATTTGACCTACTTCCACTGTCACGTTTCTATTGTGGAACTCTGTGTTGTCTGCTAGAACACTACTGCTTGTGTGTGGGGAGACGCTACTCTTTTTGCTACTTTTGGCACTCAATTGTCAGTATTTTTTTTTATTATTATTTTCAGGTGCGCATCTGAAACTTTAAGGTGCGCACCAGAAACATAAAAGTTTGTTTCGTGTCATTTTAGGGGCTCAATATAGAGCTGTCAAGATACCATAATGGCAACGTCACGTCACGCACAATAGCCAGCGGCTGACACGCCCATTAACGAGGTAAACCGAGTGGATTAATCACGTTGGATCAAATGCAACTGGACGTCCTTAAGAAGAGTTTTGGCTTTAAAAATTGCCATGAATCAGCCAACAAGACCTACAAGAACCTTGTAAAATTTAAAGATTGTAAAACCTACAAGATACCATTTATGTGGGGCTTGTGTTTCTGTCAGAGAAATATAAACTACACATTAATATGTAGATTATACACATTTTTCAGTTGACCAACGGAGGCATCAGTACTTCTACCCAGTTTAGAACTGTTGCCTATGGACGTTTGATGGTTTGTAGCAGGCTAACCTTCAAAACGCCACCTATGTATGCTATTGGATACATTTTATACAGTCTATGGTTACATCTGAATTTACCCATACGACAACTTTCACGCTCTGACGTGTCCATACAATCTTATTTCAACAAGTAAGGTCAACCAGTTTGCTGTGTATGCACAATGCACATAGGACGGTTTGAACAACCTGAATAGCTTAAATGCAGTGCCCTCAGGAATGAGCAAATTTTCATTTACATTGTGGTAGGTATTACTGTTAGCATGGCACCTGATTGACTTGCAGCCAAAATGAACCGGTTTCCCCCACGGTGCCCACGAGGAATCTTCTTTATGGGCGTAAGGGGGCGTTCATTAGACAGATTGTATCCAATTAGTCTGTTAGCAAGGTAACCAGAGCTAACGCTAAGTGTTAGTAAATACGAGTTAGCCAGCAACACCAGGATATTGCAGACGAATTTGGCTGTACATATTCTCAGCGCCAATCAGTCGTGTGAAAGAAAGTCTTATGTTTATCAAATTGTTTAACGCTCTGAGAATTAAATAGAAGGTGTTCAGTGTAACTGTGACCCCGTATTCGCATCCAAGTGACCGGTAAGCTTACATTTTCTTTACCCTGCTAAGGGAGGTTAACCACATCTTAAAGACAAAGTTCCCGGATGTTTGCTTTCATCTATAGGATGTGTGCGGAAAGCGCTGACATTTTGTGACCATTTCTGTATATAGCTAATGTCGGACAGCCTGTTTAACGATACAGAAAATAGCACCATGAATATTTGAAAATACTTCTGTTACTACTGTTCACGCCACGAAAGGCAGACTTTATCCTGCGGATGATCTTTCCGGGGAAATTGGTCGGCGGGGTAGTGCTGTCTTTGAACAAAACTTTCGGTGTTGACGCCAGTGAGAAAACTTTGGTCTTATTACTTGCTCGCGTGTTAAGTTAATTCTGTAGTCTTTGCTGTAGGGTAGACCCATGTACTTTGTTATTGTATGCATATGTAAGTTGTTCCTCCGTAGACCTTTGTTTTGTGTTGCCTTTTTAAACCGGAGAATCGCACATAATTAAAAAAAAAAGCAAGGAGGCCGATCGTTGGATGCAAGGATTCAAGGGTGTTCTGTGATAATATACTTAACGAAATACATCCTTGTTCAATTTTTGTGCATGGTTCATAATTGAAATTGTTGATGGATAGGATATAGCACAAATCAAAGAACTGTAAGGTGTGTACAAAGGTATGTCTCAAATCTGTCTAGAACTGCTATCTCAAGGTTTGTCATGTATGTATGTATGTTTGTTACTAATCAGCAATGACAAGTGATGACAAGTTTTTTTAAAAAGTCACTGGTGTTCTCCTCTACAGTTGTCAAAAGGGCCTGTGGCCCCCAGTAGGTCACGTCCAGCAGTCCCAGCCACCGCTGCCATGCCTCACCGCACCATCCACCTATTCAACAAGGGCCTGCGTCTCCATGACAACCCCACCCTGGTGGCGGCTCTGGAGTCGTCTTCAGCCGTGTACCCCGTGTTTGTGCTGGACCGCGCCTTCATGGAGGGCAGCATGCGCATTGGGCCGCTGCGCTGGCGCTTCATCCTGCAGAGCCTGGAGGACCTCCACCGCAGCCTGCAAAGGCTCGGCTCACGCCTCTACGTCCTCCAGGGGTCCCACGAGACTGTGCTGCGGCGCCTGGTGACCCAGTGGGGCATCACCCAGCTCAGCTTTGATGCCGAGGTGGAGCCCCACTATAAGCGGCTGGACGAGGAGCTGCGAACCCAGGCCAGTGAGCTTGGACTCAGTGTGATCAGCTGTGTGGCACACACCCTGTATGATGTGAAGAGGTATGCAGTGTACCTTTGCATAATACACAGCCGCCATGTTTTTGTCCTCAGCAAACAAAATTGTCCAGAAATTAATGGGTTTTGATGGAGTACTGAAAATAGAATAGAAACTAATTGTCCTTATTGGGGACACTATTAGCCTGGGCAAACCCAGACCCACATCAGTCAAACCCGAGGTCGGGTCTGGCACTGGGTCACTGTGCTCCCTTTTCCAGATTTGCGTTAACTTACCTGACATTTAACGTTAAAGTGATAGTTTGGAGAAATGTCAATCATTACAGAGTGCTGTCGGTAGGAAAGAGAACGAATGAATTTTGTACAACATAGATGGAATACCAAACACACAGCTTATGCGAACTGAATAGCATCATAAGTTCACTTTCTCTTTCGTTACCCATGGTATCATTCAGTTAGCATTAACTGCCGGGTCTATGTTCAAAATTCTTTTATCCTCATTCCTACCGATAGCACTCGGTAAGCCTGTAAAACAGGGCTAAAAAGGGCTAGGACTATCGCTTTAAGTTGAACTATTAAACTCTTAACAAACCTTATCGAAAGTGCAGTTTTAATTGCAGTTATTTACTCAACTTGAAGAAAAATACACATGCAGAGTTTAACCACAGGCAGTAATGCAGATGCCTTCATTGCTTGTGAATCATATTACAGTGCACCTCATGCCAGATAAGCAGTTTGCAGTGTGCCAGGGTTTGTGCAGGCTAGGAAACTGTCTTTCAGTGAGTTAAATATTTCAAGTCTTCAAGTCTGTTGGCAGGACGGTGCAAACAGGGATAAATCCACAAGGCACCTCAACCATATATGCACCAGTCACATCCTAGAGTTAGTATTGCACTTATTCTAAGAATGTAGTCTGAGCAGATCTAAGATGCCCAAAAACATAAAACACAAAAAAGACCGGCTTCAACTAAAACATCCTTCTAATGAACACTGTATCAGTCCACAGTACTCCAGTGTTGCACAGAGGGAAATAACATTTATGGTATTTAAATAACTTTGGAGGGAAACAAATTTTTGTCAATAGGTGTATTGTTTGTTTTGATAAATTATGTTATGACTGTGTAACTTCAACTCTTATTTTGAACACATTTTAAAATAACAGTGTGGTGGTTATACTTCAAGTCAAACTTAACACAAAAACATCTGATGAATCATCAGTACCTCTGGATGGATGGTTATCTGGGACATTTTTTTAGTGTTATGAGTCTGTAATCAGACATCTTGTCGTATGTCGCACTGCACATCCTATATATCTGAGCTATTTTCTGTTTGTTTTTCATCTCAGAATAATCAAAGCCAATGGTGGACACCTGCCACTGACTTACAAGAAATTTCTCCACGTGCTGTCTGTCCTGGGAGAACCAGATATGCCTGCACGGGAAATCACAGAGACAGATTTCCAGTAAGGACACACACACACACACACACACACACACACACACACACACACACACAAACAGCATGTACTGGTATGCATGCCGATATTCACCTGTGGTTTGACAACATGCAAACGAGCCCCATGAAGCCATGTCTTCTTGAATACAGAGAAACAACACAGAAACGTAAACACAGTGGCAGATGGTCACACACACATAAATGCACACACACTTGGACAACAACCAACCAGATAAAGCTGCTCATGACATCACTCCCTATGTATCTTCAAGGGATCTAAACACACATCACACAAGCATTGAAAGCACTGATCACACAGACTGGCATGAAGTGTACAGCCACAAGTTCCACAGGCACAGTGTTTAGATTAATGTCATTGGAAAGTCAGAACTGAACCTGGTAGAACACTGTTTTCTCCAAGGTATGTTCCTGGAGTTTACATTAGACTGCATCATTACAAAACACCCATTTTTGGATGGAACTGGGTCTCGCTATTCATGGAAGGAAATTGGCACACATTTTCACACATGCATTTTTTTTTTTTGGTTTGTTTACTCGGTAGATTGCTCATGACTTGTTTGGTGTCCCTGCTGAATTAATGCTTGGCTTGTGGTTTGGTGTTAATGGCGGCATGCCTGGCATTCTCTGCACAGTGGGTGATGGTGGAGGAACAGATGCTTTACCCAGCCTGCAAGCTGCTTTGGTTAGGCAAACATGTCCTGGCTGTGACTCCTCAACAGACTCGCAGGGGAAAGCCGCTAACCAGGCATATCTGAGTCCCTTTGTGTGTTGTCGGAAGCTCTGTATTTGCACACACTGTAGACATTCCCCCGTATGTGTGTCAGTCAGTCAGAGGGAGTGTGTTCATTCTGTTCATTTTGTGTCACATGCTGTTCAGCTGCTTGCTGTGATCGCTTTCCTTGTGTACAGCAAGTGCAGATCAATGATAAAGGAGTAGGTCACCTCCAGCCCCCCCTTTCACCTGTCACAGCTGTTGTGCTTTTTATCTTGTCTTTGATCACAGGTGTGTGTGTGCGTGTGTGTGTGTGTGTGAGCGAGCGAGCGAGAGAGAGAGTGTGTGAGTGTATATTCTTTTTTATATTCACATTCAGGTCAGGTGAAGTTGCATCATGGCACCCTACTTTCTCTCTATGAAAACAAACATAGATCTGTTATTTAGAGTGGTATGTGGTATAGCTTGGCATGCAATAGTGGAATGTAGACATACAGTCATCACTTGGAGTTTGATAAGCATTGCCTTTGTTCAAAGTCCTTGTAG
Organism: Tenualosa ilisha; assembly: GCA_015244755.2. Lineage (NCBI taxonomy): Eukaryota > Metazoa > Chordata > Actinopteri > Clupeiformes > Clupeidae > Tenualosa > Tenualosa ilisha. The sequence goes on from PYXC01002194.1 coordinate 4,415,423, forward strand.
ACAAGTCCCTCAGTGGCCATCTTGGTAGCACCTTTCGTTATTTTAGCCTAAAATCAGACTCCTATTTAATATAATGAATGGCTATGCAGGTTATCCAGATCTTCAGCTAGAAAGGTTGTAGTAACATTAAAAGTTATGTGAAATCTTGTGTAAATCTGAATTGAACAATGTAAATATCTTCTCTGAACTCATTACATTACATTTACATTACATTTAGGCATTTAGCAGACGCTTTTATCCAAAGCGACTTACAAAAGAGGATAACATTCAAGCTACAACTCAATGAAAGAACAAACAAGGAGTGCATATTGCTAACATAGAATCTGCGCTATTTTAAGTTGAAAGTGCAATAGTGTAACGCAGTGTAGAGAAATTAAATTATTAAGTGCATTCTCAAAAATTTACGCCAGGAGATATTCTTGGAAGAGCTGGGTCTTCACGAGTGTCTTGAAGGTGGAGAGGGTATCAGTTGATCTGGTAGCACCTGGGAGGTCATTCCACCAGCGCGGAACCAGATATGAGAAGAGTCTGGATTGATCTGCACAAGGCGTTGGCCGTGCTAGAAAACGTTCCTTAGAGGAGCGTAGCGGTCGTCAGGTGACATAGGGCTTCAGAAGAGTATTCAGGTAGATGGGAGCAGAGCCATCATTCACCCTGTAGGCCACCATAAGTGCCTTGAATTTAATGCGAGCAGCCAAGGGTAACCAGTGAAGATCAATGAACAGAGGTGTGACATGTGCCCTTTTTGGCTGGTTAAAGTCCAGACGTGCAGCTGCATTCTGGATCATCTGTAGCGGCCTCACCGCACAGGCTGGTAGGCCTGATAGGAGGACATTGCAGTAGTCAAGACGAGAGATAACCAGGGTCTGAACCAGGAGCTGGGTTGCATGTTGGGTTAGGTACGGCCTGATCTTCCTTATGTTGAATAGGGAAAAACGGCACGACCGAGCCACAGAGGCAACGTGATCTGCAAAGGTCAGTTGGTCATCGATCATGACACCAAGGTTTCTTGCCACTTTGGTGGGAGAAACAGACAGGGAGTCAATCTTGATACTGATGTCGTGATGTATGGCTTGTTTGGCTGGGAGGACCAGCAGTTCAGTTTTGGAGAGATTTAGTTGGAGGTGATGTCCTTTTATCCATGCAGATATATCAGAGAGACAGTCCGTGATCCGTGTTGACACTTTGGAGTCGTCCGGCGGAAAGGACAGATAGAGCTGGGTATCATCAGCATTAAATTGGGCAAAAAAAGAGTTTTCTTAGCATTCATTTGCTCATCTCACATGCACCAAGGTTTTTGCCATGGCTGTTACTATGGTGACAGGCACGTAAGGCAAACTGTCAATCATGCCACTCCCAACAGTGCACTTGGCTAGTTTCATTGCAGGCCAGAACTTCCAGTTCACAACTGTACAGTAACGTTTTCACGTCCAACTTTTATTATGTGGCTGACAGATTATTTTTTTGTCCTTCCACAGGAAGTGCCTTACACCCAGTGAGAAAGGGGGCGAGGAGCAATACCGGGTGCCCTCCCTCTCTGAGCTGGGCTTGGCGGTGGAGTCCGAGGTCCTGTGGCCCGGAGGGGAGAGCCATGGCCTCAAGAGGCTGGAGAAACACTTCCAAAGCCAGGTCTGCCATCTATCGATCTTAAGCTGAATCCCAGTGTTTCCCCTTTAAGTCTCAAAAATGTAACTGGCATGAATCTACTTCATGTTTGGGTTCATGGCAGTTGAAGAGACTCTACGCAGCATTCTCATAGTTATAAACCTGTTTAGAAATCTTTGTTTGGGTTGATTGATTGTTTTGGCGAAAGCAGTCACTTTCACTGCCTCATCTACTGCCCATATGGAAAACAGCATTTGTAACTCTTGAGGATCAAGTCCTTGTTTTGAATCCTATATGTGCCAGAAGGTGGCAACAAAGCATAATGGTATGCAGAGCCATTTACGATGCATTACTGAATGGAAGCCTTTTTTCAGTCGAAGTAGGCTAACTATCCGTAGCTATGTAAATACAGAAATGTTTGGATGCAGCTTGCTGAAGTTGAACATATTTGAGTGCTTTTTCATTCACTTGGGAGTACATTTTTCAACCTGCAAATCTTTCTTGCTACTGCAGTTTACACTAGCAGCTTTTAAAATGGAACCTGTCATCCCCTCTCATCTGTGATTGGTCTTCCCATTCTTTATTTGGTGTGACCAAATGTAACCAAATGAAAATGTTTTTCATTCTCCCCTCTTGTCGCCATGCTGTGTGTGTGCCAGGGCTGGGTGGCCGCTTTCTCCAAGCCACGCACCATCCCCAACTCCCTGTTGCCCAGCACCACCGGACTCAGTCCCTACCTCAGTCTGGGCTGCCTCTCTGTACGCACCTTCTACCACAGACTCTCCAAGATCTATGCTCAGGTCAGTGGTGCTCTTAGCACACCACACCACACACCACATAACCTTAGACCTTTTTGTTTAAATGGAAGTTGAAACCTTTTGTTTTGTACATTTTCATATCACGCACTTACTTTCATAAAACATTTTTATTATTGTCAGCGTCTGTGACAGACGATCTCTATGTTTGGCAGAATGACTTAAAGTAGATACATGCCCTCTGACTCAGCTGTAAGGAATATGATGATGGGATTAAGTCTTGCAGATTATGCTGATGCTAAACCAGTTGCCGTCAGTATTGGCTCAATTAGGCAATAGCGACGTCCACAGGCCTAAGTGGATACTACACAGACAGGAGTTTGTGTTGTGAGTTTGTGATATTTAGTTGGGCTTTGCTTCAAAAAGAGACGATGGGAAAATTTTCACATTTATTTAGAATTTTTATTTATTTATTTAGGTTTTTTTTTTTTCTACTGAATTACATCCTAATCCTTTCCAACCTCCATCCCTGCCACCCCGTCTTAATGTCCTCTCCCGGCACACAGTCGAAGAACCACTCCTTGCCTCCAGTCTCACTGCAGGGCCAGGTGCTTTGGAGGGAGTTCTTCTACACAGTGGCCTCAGCCACCCCCAATTTCACATGCATGGTTGGGAACCCCATTTGCCTGCAGATCAACTGGTGCGAGGACCCTAAGGCCTTGCAAAAGTGGAAAATGGTATGGACATACACACACTAACATTCTGTACTCATAAAACAGTCTTTGAAGGAAACGTGTGTACTCAAAAAAAAGTCTTTGAAGGATAATGTAGATTTTGAAGTTGTGGACTTTTGAAGTGTTTCATTAACCTACCAAGTTTTAGTGGGCATGGTGGAACAGTGGTACTGTCACAGATTGGCAGTTGGATTTGGCTTGGATTCCCGAGCCCCATGTTGCGAGTCTGTGTCCCTTTGGGTAAAAGCATCTGCTAAATACCTGTCAAATTTAACTTTAGCTTTACCCAGGTGCTCTGTATCACAGTGCACCTGTCTCTTGTACAGTTTTTCACGTTGTCTTGTTCATTGTGCAACAGTTTAGAAGTCGATTTGTTGAGGTGAGTTGTTGCCTCCTGTCAGCAAAATAAAAAAATCTATTTATGCATGAACTCCATAGGCTCAGACAGGCTTCCCCTGGATCGATGCAATTATGACCCAGCTGCGGCAAGAGGGCTGGATCCACCACTTGTCCCGCCACGCTGTGGCCTGCTTTCTGACCAGAGGAGACCTGTGGATCAGCTGGGAGGAAGGCATGAAGGTACTGAGGGTGGATGTGGGGCACCACAACAGTGGGGTGGCAGATGGGTCACAAGGTGGCCACTAGGCATTTAGGTAGTGACCAAGAGATGATATGGCAGTCATCCTGGAAGATTTAGAATTAGTGTATTGTGTGGATGTGTGGATTGTATTTTGTGCTTCACATAAGCTGTTGTTATTTAAGCTCATTTGTTTGTTTAGTTTAAACAAAGACACTACATTTGAATTTGTAAAGTCTAAACCTTTGAGGGACTTCACAAGCTGAGTACAAATGGAAATGTTTTCGACACAAGCATTTAAAGTCTGTGTGTGTGCGTGTGTGTGTGTGTGGTCTAACTCAAACTCTGTGTGTGTGTGCGCGCAGGTGTTTGAGGAGCATCTGCTGGATGCAGACTACAGTGTGAACGCAGGGAACTGGATGTGGCTGTCTGCAAGCGCCTTCTTTCACCAGTACTCGCGCATCTTCTGCCCTGTCCGCTTTGGTCGACGCACTGACCCTGATGGACAGTACCTCAGGTCAGAGATGCCCTCGCACTTTAGGCTGTAGGAATTAATCCACTAGTACAACATACTGGGGAGTAAGTCACTTTTTTTTTTTTTTCCAGTTCAAGTGCCAAATAAATTTCAGTTAATTTTGTTCTTTGGAATTCTCATCATGAAACACTACACCAAAGACCCCTTGTGAAGCATGTTTGAGGTCCCATTCTTGCTTTGATCTTCATCATCAATGAACAAAGTGGCGGTTTAAATGTATATGATGATTGCGAGGATTTATATCTAGAAGGGAGAACCCAAAACTACACAGTGCTGATGGATGGAGGAACACTGTTGCGCAAAAACTCTCCTGATGCTGTAACACTGTTTTACTTTGCATTGTTTCATTGTTTGTGCACTTGTTTATATTGGCATTGCTAAACTTGTGGTGACTGCGCTTCCTGTTCGCCCATGCCGTTTGCAGGAAATACCTGCCTGTGCTGAAAAACTTCCCGTCCAGATACATCTATGAGCCCTGGACGGCCCCTGAAGACGTGCAGCTCCAGTCAGGATGCATCATTGGTACAGTTTCCTCATATGCTCTATAAATAGTTCCTTTAATAAAGATGGGACACTGAGTTGAGATGTGATATTTACATAGAATTGCACTTTGTGCTGAAGGACAGGAATAGGAGAAACTGAGAGCTTTCCCCTGGAAAAGGCAGACTTTTTTTGCATTACTCTTCTGTCAGATAGGGCAAGTGATTAACCCTTTGAGCCCTAGGTAATTTCACTACCTTTATTCTATTTTACTTATCTCAGTCATTATAAGACCCACCAACACATGCTATATCTTGTTTTGTTTTGTTTTGTCAGGACAGTCTAGGCTATCCAAATCTGGTAGCATTTGATGTGATACTATTTACATGGGGCTTACATCAGCCTTAGAATCAAGAAAAAAATGTTTTTGTTTTTTAAATTTTTTAATTTTTGCCAATATCTAACCATTGGAAGCATGCCAGTACAGATATCTTTTCACGTTTGGATAGAGGAGGTTGTCTGGAATCTGACAGTATAAGAATCATGATGGTTGGATACTGTATGACAATGTGTGAAAATATACACTACTGGTCAAAACCTTTGGGTCACTTTGATTTTTATTGCTTTTCATGGTGACACTCAAAAATTATTTTTGTCACTAGGAAACATAGCAAATGAACAAGGCATACCATTTTTGTTAGATAAATAAGTAGTGATTTTATTTTAAACTATTAATATGTTCTCTAGACTTTGCTTAAAAAGTTACCTTTTGTGGAAATTATAGGCTGGAAGATATGAGGCATTCCCAATGTCAGTTGTAATCGGATGGGACTTCACCCCATGCTTTCGAGAGCATCGTTCACAAGATGGATTAACTCAGTGGACACTTCCTCCATAGGAAACAGTCAGATTTCTCAGACAAAAGCCCCATAATGTTCATATAAAGAAACAGTTGTGGCTACTCCATTCAGAATTCTGTTAGCCGGCAAAATTCAGATTGAAAGATTTCCTTTCAGATTTTCTTTAAATGTTGCTAGCTAGTAGTTTGTAGGTGTGCATTGGGTTGTTGTTGTGTTGCAGGATTAATTTGGCCTAATCATGTGCTGTCCACAGGGTATGGCTTTACAAAAGTCTATGAAATTCTCCTTTACCAACAGTCCTTTGAAGTCTCTACAGATCTCCCCTTTTACCACAGCATCCTAAGATTGTTGAACCATGCTTGATTGATGACATTACGAACAGTTCTTGCATCTTTTCATTCATTCTGTACCTCCCAAATGAGATTTGCCTGTCTGTATCTAATTCCTGCAAAAGGTGACTTTTTAAATGGGAGCAAAGTTTGAAGAACACATCCATCATTTCAGATAAAATCATTATATTCTATCATTATCATTAATCATTATCAATCATTATTTATACATCATTAATCAAATTTCTAAAAAGGACTTCATGTCTTGTTCCTTCGCAATATTTCTTATTCACATTAATTTCATAAGTGTTTCCTTGGAGTGATCTAAAACTTTTGACCAGTAGTGTATGTACTGAAAGAATAATTTATTTATTGCCATATTTTATTCATATTTTATTGTAAAGAGAAAAATGGGGGTGCAATAGACACAGGGCTGCATCAGATTCCTCTCTGTTGTTCTTCTGGGTCCTTAAATGACATTTCTAGCACCTTCCCCAGCTATATGACAGATAGGGGTCTGGCTTCTGATATGGACAAGACATTATTTATTTTTGGTGTAGGGGGGAATGAGTTTCATTCATGAAACTCATTCATGTGCTAAGTGTTAACGTTAAAGTTGACATAACAGTGACTTGACCTCTATGACCCAGTTTGTCTAAATGTAGTGTCTCTCTTCAGTACAGCGCTATTGGTATTGTCAACACTAACCCCCCCCCCCGTTTGCACTTTAAACAAGGAATTGTAAAGATTTAGTGCTGAAGTGCTGTGCTGATTATAAAAGTTTATTTTTTAGTGAGCTGAACTACAGTTGTGTGAGCAACTAGTTTATCTCTAATGAAACCATCATAGGATACACCCAGTAACAGTACAAGAATAGAATTAAATAAACCGTTCATGGAAAACAAGCAAATCACTCCTATTTGAAGCATAAGGACATGAAAACATGACTGTAAAAATAACGTGACGCGTGTGTGCGTGCATGTTATGCAGGTAAGGACTACCCACTGCCCATGGTGAATCACATGGAGGCTAGTCAGAGGAACCTGAAGCTGATGAAGGAGGTGCGCAGTGAACAGGCAAACACTGCTGAGCTCACCAGAGGTAAAAACAAACACATACACAGTCACATCGATTATGAGCTCAGTGACACAGTGGACACTTTAAGTCTGTTGAAATGCTTGCCTGTTTGCCAGGATATTCCAGTTCTGTGACACTGTACTAGGTTTTGTTGTCACAGGAGTGGCTTTGGCACCTTCTGTGCAGAGGGTTAGTGATTTAGAAGGCCAGGTTGTGTGGCTGTAATGGATCTCACAGGTGAAAAATGTGGGGATGTGTGTGTCACAGATGTGGCAGATGACCCCATGGAAGTGGGGGTGAAGCGAGAGCTGCCAGAGGACGACGACGGCACAGAATGTAACGGCAACGCTACTGTTGGAAACAAGCGCTGCAGCTCAGAGAATGAGAGTCGCACACGCAGCTGGAACCCCGATGCCATCCGACTGCAGGAGATCAGCAGCGAGGTCATGTAGACACCTGTCCCCCTTTGCCCCACACAGTGACCCCCCCCCCCCAAAACCCCTCCCCCCTCCCCCCTCAGATCTGTATACAACCAGACACTAAATAAGGGTGTCGGCTCTGACTGTTTTTGTGTTCTCTCCCCTCCTTGCATTCAGTCCACCCGCTTGAATTGCAAGGTCTGTCTGCACCCCCCGCCAAACTGATGTAACGGCTCCGCTTGACATTTATTAGCTTACCTGCATGAGAGTCCTCCTTCATCCTCCCGGACACGTGTAGAGGGACCAGTGGTGCTCTGGCCCTAATGAATAGACGTACTGGATCTTTTCATCCAACTGGTATACAACCTGAGCCACAGATCATCCTGTCTTGGGCTGACGTGTGTGTGTCTTCCAGAGGCACAGCGTTACCTGCTGCACATATGCATCATTGGAAACTTTTGTGTCCCATCCCAATTCCCAATGCAACTCAACTAGTCCAAGTAAGCATATACTTACAGGAGATTGGGTGCAATTGAGGCGAAAGCACTGATGATGGCAGACAGAACCCCTCACCCCTGTCATAGATAATGGACCAATGAAATGAGAAGGATGGTGGGAATGCAGAGAAGGGAAATACGCACACAGTGTGGAGACTGAACATGTTTTGAAATTATCTTTGCAGATGCATCTGGCTACCTCTTCTGAATTAGGATCTACTTAGGGGGTGCTGTACTTTATTTAGTTTTTTTTTTTTAAATAAAGAAAAAAATTATTTGAAATATTGATCAAGCTTCCTCACACCTTACCACAATTACAGCAAACATTGCACTGGTTCTGGCTTTCAGAAAGATCTGTCACATTGACTGTAATAGGATTTATTTCTGAATTGGTTAACATGGAGGCATTTGTAAGGCAGTGCTGAAATATGATCAAAGCAACGCTCGTATAAGGTGTAGGCAGTTGAAACTGGCCTTTTAGATCTCATGAAAAACATCATAGGATACTTATCTACACAAATCCTAGTGAAATCCTAGTGAAGGGTTTTCTTTGTCTAGTAGCTGTAGGACATTTTGCAAGTATTGAAACGCAACCACAAAATGCCTCTTGACTAGATTACACTCCACACACTACATTACACTACACACTACAGACTACACTAGCTGGGTTCCATCCAACTAGTTGATGCACATATAAGTTATGCAAATCTCGGAAATCCTCGGTTGGAAACACCCGCATCAGTTCCCTAATGCGAATATAAATTTTATTTGCTTGAGGGGGGTGGATTAACTCTTGATGCCATCAAGGCATAATGTGATTAAAGTCAATGAAAACAATTTAATTTGGTACATTCACTTTTAGAGTGTTTCTGTTCATAGACATTGATCCCACAGCTGGTCGGAACACATTACTTGATTACCTTATGTCCATTTTTTATTCGCATTGCACTGTTGAATGGAAACTCAGTTAATAACACACTTTTCTGCTAGCTGGTGACATTTGCATATGGAAAAGGCTAAGTGTTTTCTTGTATTGAGCATATGACTCTTTATATGTTGTATTCCCTGCCTGTATGTGAGATTAAGTATAGAAGACTGGCTTGTTTTCTTCCACGAGTGGAACAGGCACTGATTGTATTCAACCCTTTGAAAATGATGTATGATGTTGTATGTGACATTGAACAAACATAAAAAACCTAAGTGACTCACCATGACATTTCTTTCAACACTGATCATGGTAACGATTACATCAGACCCAACAGGGAGGCTATTTTGTACAATCAAAGGTGATGCAACCACCAGATGCAACAACCCTGTGTACATTCACATGAATATTGGGTACAGCAATTAAGTTAAAGTTTTGAGTTTCTGTTGATGTATATTGACTTGCTCAGATGTAATTTCAGACCATAAACTGCATTTAAAATGCATGAATGATAAGATAAAATCTCACGCCTCTGTTGTAAAAGCTCCCATTCAAGTCAGATGGTGAACATAATCGGCTTTATCAGCTTGACATTCCAAAAGCATTGATCACAATAACTGCACCGTTAACTGCACCTGTCTGAGCTAATACACTGCATTGCAACGTATTGAAAACGTTTCTTGCACCTCCAAGCATTTAGCTGATTAAACTCCATTTTGCATCCACCAGGGACCTTAGCCTGTCATTATCCAGGCTGAAATTACTTCCTCCTAGTGAAAGAAATGTGTGAGGACAGAGGCATCGCTTTAGACAGTCCGTATTACAGTATCACCACTGCAGAATAGGACTTTCAGCATTGCCTCCCTTTGCAAGTGCAAGCATTTGTATCAAACATTAGGATGGTCTTTTATTAAGATGTTAAGCACATAATAAAATCTAAATGCAACACTTGTAAACCTTGTCTGTGGTGTTGTTTCTCCCGTTATGCATCATTCTGTCAATAAACCAAACTCAGCAGACTGGAAGACCATAGACTGAGGAGGTCTGAAGAGCCTAGTTCTCCAAGAGCCGAGATCTCCAACACTTTTTGTAGTCTCCCATGGCTTCTCCTATCACTGCAGTGCAGATGATATCCAGCTCTATCTTTCCTCCTGGTGACTCGACGGTGTCAACACGGATCTCTGACATATTTGCATGGATGAAAGAGCATCAGCTCCAACCACACCTCCAAAACTGAACTGCTAGTCCTCCCAGTCAAGCAAACCATGCATCTCAACATTAGCATTATGATAGACTCCCTATCTGTTGCTCCCACCAAGGTTGCAAGAGACTTGAGTGTCATGATTGATGACAGCTGACCTTTCCTGATCACGTCACCTCTGCAGCTCGGTTTTCTCTTTTAAATTTATGGAAGATCAGGTCGTACCTAACCCTACATGTACCCTCTTGGTACAGACCTTGGTTATCTCTCGCCTTGACAACTGCAATGCCCTCCCTATCAGGTCTTCAAACCTGTGCTGTGAGACCGCTGCAGATGATCCAGAATGCAGCCACACGTCTGGTTTTCAACCAGACAAAAATAGCACGTCACACCTCTGTTCGTTGAACTCCACTGGCTACCTTTACTACTTTAATACCCTCTTAAAGCCCTATGTTACCCTCCGGCCACGTCGCTTCTCCACGGAACGTTGTCTAGCATGGCCAACACGTCGTACAGGTCAATCTAGACCATTCTCATCTGTTGTTCCACGCTAGACGCTGGTGGATGTGCTACCAGAGCAACAGGTACCTTCTCCACCTTCAAGAAATTCTTAAAGATCCAGCTCTTCAAGAATATCTCCTGGCTTAACATTTCTGAATACCAGGAATGCACCGACAATGTACCTCCCTCTCTCTCTACACTGCACTTTTATTAACGTTACACTCCTGCACATTCATCTTAAAATACTGCAAATTTCGTGATGGCAATATGCACTCTTAGTTAATTTTTAAATTGTGCTGTAGCTTGAATGTTTATCCTCTTTTTGTGAGTCGCTTTGGATAAAAGCGACTGCTAAATGCATAAATTTAAGTGAATGTTGTAGTCAGACTGCAGGATGAAGGGGGTGGGAGAGACGCTGGACTCGCCTAACTGTTCTAAATTACATTCCTGCTCCTTCGAAGAAACGTATAGGCTACTTAAAATGCTCGTTATTGAGAGTGTTCTCTTATGATAATACAAACAATGCATCTACACAGACACTGCTGCTTCTAAATGAACAGTTTGTGCAGGTGACGCAAGATCCGGGTGTTTGCAGGGGAAGATCGTAAGGAGAAGAGCGCCACGTCGGCAGAGCGCTCAGTAAAACCCCTTATTTTTTTCTAAAAGTTTTGCAACCTCGCAAGCCCTCTCCAGCAAGGAAAAGTAACGCAATTGCAAGCGCGGCGCCACGGTGTTTAAAGAAGGACTTGATTACTCGTCTGAAGAAAGGTCCAGTTGAGCCAAAACGCACAACTCATTTGTCGCAGGTGGGATTTTAGGATACGTAACATTAAGAAAACGAACATCAGCTGCCGAACGCAGAGAGTACTGGAAACAATGGTGAAGGTGAGAAATAAAGCAGTTTCTAATTTATGACTTAAATGAATATGGGCGGTGTATAAATTGAAACTGACTGAGCTGAAACAGCATAAAGTATAAAGTTTTTTGGGTGTAAGCCAGCTTTCGATCATTAATGCATCCCGCACAATTTGCACCACCAAAACGTAACGTTAACATCACGTTAACTGGTGCCACCAGTATATGCCTAGACCAGCGTTGCCATGTTGTTTGTGTATCTTTTTTATTTGTAAAACCTTAAATTCAAATAACGTTACTCAGTTACGTTTAGTCTGCGCGATATGCCACCAGAACAAACGAAGATGTGAGATTTTGATGGGCCAGTAGAAACTCCTCGGTCATTGCGTTCATGAACAACACCGCGTGTTAGACTGACATTTCTATTTAGATTTAAAAACGTTGAAGATCTTAGTTCACTGTATTGCTTTCCTTAGTTTCCTTAGATTGGATATGGTTTTTTTTTCACAAGTGGCATTTTAACTCCAACTTTGCCACAGCGGTTTGGAACACGTGAAGTGAAGCGTGAAACCCTCAAACTGGAAACGTCACCTGTGTTGTATCGAGATAATAGCTATTTTTAGCCAGTTTCCCAAAATTTAGTAATGCATTGCAAGCACCCGTAAAAACGCACAAAGTCATATCAACAGTGCAGTGTATTCCAAATCCGTGTACACTGCACTGTCTTCCCACTCCTGTTATTTCAGGTGGCAGTATTTTTTGTGGCCTAATATTTTTTCACCTTTTTGACAGAACGTAAACTCGGAAGTACAACAGAGTGGCATTATTGAATGCAGAGAACCTGAATGCACAGAAAGCGGACCAACTGAAGGTAGGCATTTATTCATTGGTCAGACGTTTACACTCCCCTGTAGATGAATTGTCGACATAGATTAAGTGTTGTACTGTGTAGTGCTGTATTTGTTATTCTGCGTCAGAGAAGCATCGGGGGAGGTGCAGCTATTTTTTTTTGTTTGTTTGTTTGTTTGTTTCAGCCTATATGCGTGCGCAGGGGAAGGGTGGTGCGGGGGGCCCTCGAGGGTGACAGATCAGCCCCGTGGAGATGCCAGGAAGTTGCCAGGAATTGTGCTCGTATGCTGTAATGTGTGTATGACGAGGTTGAAAATAACGTTTTGCGGTTCGCCAGGTTCAAAATGCCCTATTTTAAAATACTTCGACATAGCTGCGATGTGTATGTGTAACCCAGGGTTGAGGCACTAGATCAAAAAATGAGATGAAGGAACGAATCATATTTACCACACATCAAACTCAGTCCTATTCACTTCCTGTCTTTACCTCTAGCCTGAACTGTAAAAATTGTGGGTCAAAAAAAAAACCTGTCTTGTGCTGATGTTTGTGTCGTCCCTAGCCACTGACACCAAAGATTATAAAGATGGAAAAGAGCACCCCACGGTCCAACCTGGCATGATCTGGCGAGTGACTGGAGGTCTCTTCGGTGCCACCAAAACCGTTGTAGGGGCGACGGTGGGCGGTGTGGCCTGGTTGGGAGGGAAGAGCCTGGAGATCACAAAATCTGCCGTCACCTCTGTGCCTTCCGTTGGGGTTGGCCTGGTCAAGGGTGGTGTTTCTGCCGTGGCGGGTGGTGTGTCCAGTGTGGGCTCCACAGTGGCCAGCAAAGTCCCATTTACAGCCAAGAGGAAGGACAAAGCAGAGTGAGAACAATGGACGAGCAGGGAAACATGCAAACAATGAGAATGCTTCAGAACATGAGGATGAAGAAGAAGAGGATGATGATGATGATGTTGGCGAGAGGAAAGACACTTGTCATCAGCCCACCCACCTGAGCCATAACACTATTCCAGATGATGATGGCCTTTTGTGTTAACATAGTGCTCTCTTTTGTGTGTGTGAACAGAAGTGTATGTGGGAACTTTTTAATGTTGCTTTGTGTGTGGTTTGTGTTTGTTTTTCTTTGTCTTTTGTCTTTTTTTTTGCTGGGAGGTCACCATAGATTAATACAAACGGTTATTTCTCCATCCAGTGAAAGACAATCATTTCAGTTTTTTTTTTTTCCTTAAAAGCCGCTAAAATGCAATACTTTGTTGGTCTTTTGTTTGTTTTGTGTATGTGTGTTTCTGTGTGTGCTATATCTTCAGGATTCCATCTCAAGACTGTCCTGTCTCAGACTAGGGAGAATATAAGTCATTTGATTTGAAATCACCAACAACTCTTACTGACTGAGCGAGCGCAAAAAATGACTGCTGGTACTTTACCCAAGTGTACTGTGGATTATTGTCAGAACCACATTGGTTATTCACTACTCGTTTGAAACCAGAGCTGTATGTTTTTACTTCCAAAAAAAGTGTAAACAGAATGAATTAATAAACAAAGTTGTATTTATTGAACAAGCATAAATTCATAGTTTTAAACATGCCCCTGCCTTTTTTGATCACACCTATGTGAACATTTCCATGGAATTACTGTGTCTTGGCAGCCCTATAGGATTTGAGTTCTGCAACATATTTAGGTGAGGAGAGCTGAAACCCTGTTGAATGCCCCCTCACAACCCCCCCCATCAGCACCCCTCTCTAGAAAGGCGCTGACCCAACCACGTATGGAGCAGCGCAGGAACCAGTTGATATTTAGGGGCTATCTGAGGAATGTTTGAATTTTTTTCTGGTTGCAATAAAGCCATATTGGAAATGATTTCATCCATTTTATGAGTTCTTTCTGTCTTGCCTGTCACAGTAGTTAGGTATGTTTGCTAGCTCAGAGTACCTGGCCCTCTAGTGTCTTGTTGGCTGTGATGGACACTTGTAACAAGAGTGCCTTTGTCCCCTTTTCTTAGTGGATCCTGTTTGTGAGCGTTTTGTCACCTCGCTGTGCATTCTCTCACCAGTCTTCAAAAGAGCTATGCACACACGCAGATAGTGGTACCTATTGAAGTCCAACATAGCATGATGGAAAAGGGAACTGATAAGCTAACCACAGTTGTCAGATAAAGAGGTTTTCTTTGAGTACTTATACACAGAGGGTAAATGGCTCAGACACAATGTGTTTGACTAAAGATTATTTCAAATGTGACAAAAGATTGGTGATTTGCAACACATTTTATTTATCGTCTAATGTGGTACAATATACACAAACTAGATCTTTTTATACATGTGTTCTTTTTTGTAATAAATTTACAATGGAAGCAAAAAAAGGAAATATGAAATTTCAGTAGAAAAATGAAAACACAACGACAACAATGTACAGCTTTCAGCTCATCAACTGCTGTATACAGATGGCCAAATAAGAGGAACATGCAGAGCTGCAGACAAAACCTTTTTGAGGGATCCAGGACAACTCCAAAAACACAAGTGGCAAAAATGCGTATTTGGTAGCACTATTGCCAAATGCCACAGACTCCAACTGGTATTAAAGCTGTCTGCTCCCAGGGGTAGGTCAGACTAGTTAAAAGAGATGTTGTCATGGTAATGTTGTACACTGTGGAAGAGTGGGGTGGGGGGGATTCACTACACACTGCTTTCCCTAGAGAAGGTGACAGAGCAATTTACCCATCTGGAGACATCACAATCAAGACACAGATAGTTAAAAAAAAAAAAAGGCATGTGCCTGGACCTCATGAGAAAAACACAATGTCATGGGAGGGGAAACCAGTATGAAGATTTTGAGTGACTTTAGGCAATGCACAACAATACCAGTCTTTCCACCCTGATGTAAACAGTTTACAGATGACCAACCCAGCATGTTTGCCAACTGTCACAGAAGATGAAAGAGGGCTACACACATCGTGCACAGTAATACTGTCTCAGCACACAGGCAAGTGCCGGTGTTGCAAGCCTATTCAGCGGTGGCGAGGCTGAAAGTTGCATGTAGCCTTCCCATCATCCTTTGCCATCTCTACAGAGAAGGCAGATGGGTATAGAAGTCCTGACTAGAAAAACTGGATAGAGGTATAGTTGCTCTTCGAGATAAAACAATGTAGCTATAAGAGCTGGTACTGACAGATCTGATACAGACCTACAAAATAACATTAAAGAAAATCCCTTCAGGTATAACAGACTAGAAGAATACACTGGCAGTTTGAGGATACTGGTTCTCCGACAGGCAACCCAACTGGTCTGTCGGTCTTACGGTAAGTCATTTGCTGGTGAATGTCAGTCAAAATTCAATTATACAAGCTCCTATTGGGCGGTTGGCAACATTCAGCAGAATCCCCAAAACAAACACTTCGCCAAGTGCTGAGGAGTTTTCATCTCAAAGAGGTGCAGATGAGTAAGACACTACTACAAAGAGCTGTTTACAGAAAGCCTTATGTCATAGAAGGGTACAAAAGTTTAAAACATTTCATTGATTTGTACAGTTGAAAAGAATCCAATTGCACATTTAACAGGGCAATTAAATCTACCTTTGGGTCCAACATTTTTGTAACAAGAAGCCTACTTTTTAGGAAAACTCTTTTTTCACATTTGAGCTACAGATGTTTTTTCTGTATTGTTTTGTTTTGTTTTAATAAAAACCAGACCATAATATATATTTAGCACATATAGTATAGCACAATATTTATATATCTGTTTCTACATGGAACTTCTCACGATGACATGGTCATTCTTTCTTCTTGTTGCGCTGCATTCTTCTGCCACACAAACAAAACAAGTGAGGCAGTGAGTAAAGCTGATCCCAGACAGTATTAACAACACTAAAACACAGGGCTTTAAGTTACATCTTAAATCCATATGCAAACTGGTTCAACAAAGAATCTAAAATGGAGCTCGTCAATATGGCTGTTTGTAAGTTCAGCTAAGAGTCTAGAGCTGTTCCATAGGTTCAAAAAATATATTTACATTTAGTTTACTTCAATGACTCTCTAATCAGTTATCTGTGGAATTCTGACTTTATTGAAATTATTACTACTTGTACCTGGAGTTATAGATGAAAATCTTTATGTAATTATCTGACGAGAGAATGGCCTGTAGTGTGGTAAACATGAGGACTCACCTCTTTGCTGTGCCGTTGGACTTTTAGAGCTGATGCTGGTAATCCGTTGTCACTGCCAGCTTCCTGCTCCGACTCACGCTCTCTTTTCCCCGACCCACCACTACCTTGGCGTATTTGTCGCCCTGATGCATCACACAGAGAACGAGAAAGTGATGCAGAGGCAGAAAGAGACAGAGAGAGAAATTAGGGTTTAAATGGAGCATAAGATCTGTGAACAGAGGTACAATCAGAGGTGCAAACTAGAAAACTCACTATGAGCCTCTTACTTCATATTTTATCTTACAAAGGTATCTCTGCTCAAATGCTTATTAGTGCCAGCAAACAATGATTTAAGGCATGAAGAAAGAGTTAATCACTGCCTCTTTACAAACAAGAGTAATTTAAAACAAGATTTATATACTCCTTTGATACTGTTGTGTTCTAGTCAAGAAATGTTGGTACAGTTAAGGTCACAATCCTAAGTCTAGACACTTCTACAGTTAAAACTTGAATGACAGATGTAGTCAACATCCTAATATTTCTTCATATATTATTTCGACAACTGTATGATGCAATGACAGCTGTACACTAACCTGTAAAGAGTATAAAGTTTTATGTAGAAGTAGGGTATGGTACAACCTACATACCTGGATGCTGTGGAACAACAAACGGATTGCAGTTTCCCTGGCACTGTAAGCCAATCCCTCCATTACCTGACTGGTGTATCCCACGACAACCTGTGAAGAATGGGGGGGTGGGACATTTTTTAAGTACATTCTTGCCTTTTTGCTTATATTGTGCTGGTATAGTAAGGAGAGACAGGAAGTCAGTGAAGGACAGAGATGAGATAGGATGTTGTGGCTGTGTCCAAAAAGGGAAGGTAGTGACTTGCTGTCTTCACTGTTTAACAAGTGACTTGTTCAAGGGAATAGCTAAAAACTTGATGAGCTGACTAGATAGTTAATTAGAACACAGTCTTTTTGTTTATTTAATTGTTCAGGCGCCGTTGCCAAGGTACCGACAGCTGACTGTATGTTGGACATTGAAGGCAGCATGAAGGATACATCTATGCCTCCTTCAAAATTGGGCAAAACAAAGGTACCTTGATGCCTTGCTGCCACTACACGTTCCCTTGTGGCATGTATGTCTACACAGATTTATAGATGGTTTTACTGATATTCAAGCTCAGTCTATAGAACTGCTGTTGACCAAGTAACCAAGTAAATGGCTAGAAACAAAATATCAGCTCCTTTGTATTAACTTCTGTATGTACTGCTCATTTGTTTGTATTAATCTGACCATCTGAGGAAAGTGAGTAGATTATGTACGTTCAGTGTTCATCACTGGTGAACTAATGCTAGCAGCTAAAGCTTAGCCAGCAGATACATACTCAGTGTCTCTCCAGGTCCAGAGTTGCGATGCTTCACTCCGCTGGGTCCAGCATGCTCCTCTCCAGGCCGCTGTTCCCTGCGGCTGCCTGTCAACACGGGAACACAACACAAAATAGCAATGAAATCCCCTGCTGCTTGCCTACCAGTGCTTTGCTGATGAGGACCTCAGGGACCACAAGGCTGTAACAATGATCTTATTCTTAGAAATGAATGGTCTTACAGGTAAATAGTTTTAGGTCTGCAAATAAAATATGATCTTGCAATTCTGCAGTTTGCTATACAGCAGCCATTCAGATTAACCATTTCTCTATGTAAGAATAATCAAGTGTAGTCCTGGGTGCCTGTACAGTTTGTCGTCTGACCACCATGTAATAAAGCTGTTTAACCCTATGCCAACTAAAACACTGCATTTACTCTACCTTTAATGAGTTAATCAAAGTCTGCTAGGTCTGCTCAGAAACATGGCTCTCAAAGGTTTTTCAGATGATGAAAAGTGATGGAAGTGATGGAAAAACTGCTTGTCAACTGTGTAAGAACTCACCATGCCCATTGCCACGGCGCCTTTTGCCAGGTGATGGCGCTACCACTCTTCTAAGCCCATTCACATTGATATCCTCCCCATGACTGGATGGTACAGTGGCCAGCAAGCCTGTGGGAACAGACACACAATATTACTACACAGAGGAAGCTAACTGACGCAGAATGAAGATGAAATAAAATTCAGAGGAAATGTCAAATTTAAAGAGGAAGAGCAAAAAGAGTAAAAATTAGAAGATTTTGAGATTGCTCAAATCTTTCTAAAGATTGAAAGTTGAAAATGAAAATCAAAAATGAAAAAAAATGAAAACTGAAATAAATTGGGGTCTGCACTGGAGAGGAAAAAGGCAGTGAGCAATTAGTTTGTCTTACTGAGGCCTCTGTAGCGGGAGAGCTGCTGGTAGATCTGCCTCATCCTCTCAATGTTGAGGCGACTGGCCTCAGCATGGTTCACTATGGGCTTTGGGTAGTCCACTCCCACAATGCACTTGGCGGCCACCTGCACGGCCTCAGGGGCATTCCAGGGGTCGTAGATGTACTTGGCTGGGAAATCTCGGAGGATAGGTAAATAGCGTCTGCAATCACAGGGAGAGATTAAACCGCAGCGCCTCATCACAACGGCCAGAGGCTGGAGACAACCGGCCCCCCGCGAGAGCCAAGGCCAGAAGGCCTCACCAAACCATACACATGTTAGCATGCCCTTACCCTGCTGATCTGGAACCAGATCACCTCCTATTTCCCCCTGATCAAAGTAAGGAAACAGACTGTGATACATGACCCAAGATCAGCAGTTAAGGGCACAAAACCGCAGTTTGTAACTAGAAAGCAACTAAACTGAAAGCAGTCTGGGAGCAGGATTTCGTGGTGCCTGGTCTTGCCTAGTCAACTCGACAAGACGTTTCCTTCTGTAGTCTAACAACCTAGAGATGCACTATAAACCTCTCTGTAAAGCTGAAGGGACAGTGAGTGAATCGAGGCTCAGATTTGGCCTGAGATGAGAGCCTGAGCGCTCAGCTCAGGGGTGGATCCGGAAGCTCTGCTTTTAGGACGGCTCTCTCTCCCCAGAGGAGTGCTAGTTAGTGCCTGCTGAGAAAGACAAGTCCTAAGGCAGAGAACATGCAGTGAACACGGAACCTGGAATCAGGGCAAGGCCAAATGTCATTGTTGTCAACTTGTCATAACAATTATGGTCTGTTGGTTTTTTCCAGAAGGAAATGATATCATATACGGTATGTATAGACATGTATCTTGGTATGCTGTTGAGATCTCCCTGACATATGATACAAATGAATGATGCAATATGCTTACTAGTATGTAGATACATACAATGGATATAGAAATAAGTATAGGTGCAGAAATTCCCTGCTGTCCCAGAGCTGCAAAGCTAATTCTAAGCTAGCGCGTTAGAAGTGACACCCACCGTATGAAGTCCCCATTGGGATCGATGCGGCGGCCGAAACCCACAGGACAGTAGCAGTGAAGAACTGTTGGAAAAAGGAGCTGCAGGAATGACACATCCAGCTGCCTGCATTCATACTCCAGTCAGCATCCAGTAAAAGCTCCTCAAACACCTGCAGGGGAGAGCCAGTACAGAGAGAAGGAGTTTATTGCTGGGATGTGGTATTGCAACGAGGAAATGATGGTTCGATATGGAGTAAATGCGTTTTGTTTCAAGTTTCAATTATGGAAGGGTGGATTCTTCAGAAAGGGAATTATCATAACCTAGCGAGTTGGCGTTCACAGTCGATTACCTAAATCTGACAGTGAGCTTGGTCTGGATACCTTGGCATCATCTCAGATTTTTCTGAAGTGGAATCAACAAACCTAGATCAAAATGCCTCTATTGGCATTTTTCAAATGGACGGTTGTTCTAAACCTGGGGTGGACAAACTATGGCCTAAGGGCCAATTGTGGCTCGTCTGGCTTTCAAGTAGCCCACCTTGAAGTCTAAAAATAAAATGTAATGTGGTCCATAGTTACATTAACCTAATATTATAAATACATCATCATACATCATAAATTAGCAATACAGAATCATCTAGAAAATTTTGGATGGCATGAAAGTTTTCGATCTAGAACTCCCCAAATCCTCTCCAAATCCTCTGTCCACTTCATGAATGCTTTCTTGCTCGATGACTATACACCCCTATGGTGCCTGGCTTCTGCCCTCAGTACCTTCATGCCCTCCTCCCAGCTGATCCACAGGTCT
The DNA here is from genome assembly GCA_015244755.2 of Tenualosa ilisha. Classification (NCBI taxonomy): domain Eukaryota; kingdom Metazoa; phylum Chordata; class Actinopteri; order Clupeiformes; family Clupeidae; genus Tenualosa; species Tenualosa ilisha. The sequence continues at coordinate 4,435,893 of PYXC01002194.1, forward strand.
CCTCTGGTCAGAAAGCAGGCCACAGCATGGCGGGACAGGTGGTGGATCCAGCCCTCTTGCCGCAGCTGGGTCATAATGGCATCGATCCAGGGGAAGCCTGTCTTGGCCTCAGCCCACTTGGCCAGTGCTTCTGGGTTCTTGTCCCAGGGGATTCGGATGCAAATGGGGTTGCCCTCCATCTTGTCAAAGCGTGGGTTGTTAGTGGCAGCTGTGTAGAAGAACTCACGCCAAAGCAGCTTGTCATAGTTGGCATTCTTCTTCATCTGTAGAACAGAGCAACTCAGTGAGGAAGCAGCTAAGCATGTAGGTAAATCTGACAGACCTGCAGAGAGTATCCAACCATCTACATTTATGGAGAAGAGATTGTCTTCTGTTCTATGACACTCAAATACAATGACGTAAATCAAAAAGGCCTTAAAAAAAAACTCACCTTCTTGTAAAGCTGTGTAAGTTTGGAGTAGAAGAGGCGACAAGACAAGCAGCCAAAGCGCAGGTAAGGACTCAGCCCCAGAGGACTGGCCAAGAGCAGGCTAGAGTTCAGCTTGGGCCTCTCAAAGATCTCCTGGAGGGCCTGAAAGAGTCCATATCGCAAACCATTACCGTGCGACATAAATAGGTGTGTGTGTTACTTTGATAAGGGATAGGGACGGGGAGATACTATAGAATGTTTCATTGCGTTCCAATGAGTTTCATCTCTGATACCCCTGCTTCCACTATGTTTAACTTCTGATCAGTAAAAGGGTGTGTTTAACATTACACCAAAAAAGTAAAGACAAAAATGTATCTATTTCACTGTCCAGAAAACACAGTGCCGAATGTTTACCGAGGTGGAATCCTTTCCAAACTGCTTCTCTATCCTGGTCAAAGCCTCAGTCTCTCCTCCAGGCCACACAACAGGACATAAACCTTCGGTTTCAAACCCTGCCATGAGATACATGGGAAAATAGATCATTTTTACAATGATTTTCATCATCATATCGATTGAACATATTTCCATATGTGAATCTGACCATGATGGTTAATTGATGCTGTCTCAACAGAACCACATATGTAGACAAAGCTGTGTCTCAATGTACTTTGCTACCCTCTGCTGGCCAAATCTCACAACTGCATTATTTGACCACTGCATCATGATCAAATCGGTGAAATAAATCTGTGAAGGAAACTGTGCCCTCTTATCTTCCAAATACATTATCTAATTTAATCTGTTTGAGGATTTCATTTTAGCATCATCTGAAAGTGAATATCCTCTCATTTTTCTTTTTCTTTTTTCAGAATTTCTATTTATCTTCTGTCTTTTTTGGTCACAGTGACAAATGTCCTTTTTCCAGTATGTAGGCTTATGTGATCAAAGGCTTCTGTGTAAATTAAAATTAATTAAAAATTAATTTAATATCCTTAATGACATAACATAGCAATTAAGATGAAAAAAATGAAATAATAATAAAAAATACAAAAAATAAAAAATACATTAAATAAATAAAAAAAAGCATAAAACAGTTCAATGAAATGAATGTAATTAATCGTAAAGGTGTTTTACATACGTCACAGTTTGTTTGTCTGCGTTTTCTGTCTTCCATTTTAAATCATGGCCACTCACCAAGCTCCTCCAGTAAGGGGACTCCATATTTCTCCCTGTGGTTCTCAGACACAGGTGTGGTGCAGCTGCTCATCAAGGTCTTAGAGAGGGGCTCTAGAGGTGGATCAGGGGGGTCCATGTTGCTAACCAGGGTCTGAAAACGCTTGTAGGTAAGAGGAGGCTGACCACCATTAAGTTCAATGATCCTGAGGATGGCAAAAGATAACCACAACAGACATGATTATGATAGATATAGTAGAGTGTGTGTGGTGTGTGTGTGCGCGCCCATAAGTTGTCATGTCTTACTTGTCCAAGTTGTAAAGTGTGTGTGAGGTCTTGACAATGACCTCCACACCAGCCTCAGACGCCAGCTTCTTGATGGCTGCATCCCTCTCCTTGCCAAATGGTTCTGAGTCGCACTCAAAGGTCAGTCGGGTTATCTTCCACTCCTGTGGAAAGAAAGAGTGTGTCACTACTACGTTATGTTGTAAATGGATGAATATGTACATTCAACAGAATAAGAATGTTCTGAATATGAGTGAATTCTTCATGGCTAACAGAAACCTCTTCCTCATGAATGCCATCACAAATACTATACAGTCAAATAAAGTATTAAGCACTGCAGTAAGCTATCAAACGTTTTTTATATCATTACTTTCTCTGTGCAGAAGCAGGTTTGCGATTCACATTATTTTCCATTTTGGCACTAACAAAAGGAGCCCCCCCCCCATCATTCACTTGGCAGAAACAATCAATTCCTATGAGTCACAATTATAAATAACAATTAATTATTTGCTTGTGATGACGATTCCAATGGCGATCGTGATGAGGGGGTAGGGGGTGGAGGGGCTGATGAATCACCTTGAAGAGGCGGGGAAAGATGTTGGCCGGCTGGCCTCGGATGACAAACAACCGCGAGTTCAGCTTGCGGAGGCTGGAGTCCAGATCCTCCAGGCACTGGAGCAGGAACCTGCAACAGAGGGAGGGCCCACGAAACAAGCTAGGTGAACACACAGCGGATCTGTGGGATTTCTCTCTCTCTCTCTCTCTCTCTCTCTATCTCACTGCGCATGCTCTCTGTGAATTGTGTTGACACAAGCCATTAAATAAATATTAGCTCTGCACTCTATCAGTTAGGCACAATGACTGATTTGGTAACAATGAACAACATTTATGTAACCAATGTGTTGTAAACGCATTATAAAATTGTATATATGTCCACCATTTACTTTGATGACTGTATTAAAAAATAATTGATAAGAGTTTATAAATGTCATCATCACTGTTTATGAAATGCTTATATAACTTTTATGGTTATACGGCAAATTCTTGCGATACCTTACATAAAAATAGAGGTCAGTAGAGCAGTCTGTAGTAAGTGTATTTACCAAAAGAGGGCACTGGTCACAACTCTCTGAACAACCAAGCAGACAGATAATGTCATTAACAAATTTTATACATTTCATTCATATTTTTCATCAAAACAGGAAGTCAGAGTGTCAAATATCCAAATATTTTAAAGTGTAACAGAAAAAGCAGTTCCTGGCACACTGATCCAGCTCAAGATGCTATTCATAACATTTAAATATTATTCTGTGATCTAACACATTTAAATACTCTCTATATTAATACAATAATACACTTTCCTCTATTGTACAATATCAGAGGCTTCAACAATTTTCAGGCCAAGGATCCCTCAGCTTATAAAGACACATTGGATAGACCCTATATTAATTTAACCTGGTAGGCCCTGTAGCTTATCAAACTGGGTCAACGTTAACATATCTACAGTATAGTGCCATGTACTTGTAAAGTAAAGTCATTAATGTAATAGTTATCAAAGATATATATGTTTATTTTCTAACTATACTATTTTGTTAAAAAAAATTAACTCTGAGCACCCCTCTTGGGGTCATGGTCCCCCTGTTGAACATCTCTGTTCTGTGAATAGGATTGTATCAGTGAATTAGATTCACTGAAGCTGATCTGACCTGGTCTACTGGCTCAGAGCCCCAAAGGGGGACCCCATCCTTGCTGTGGAGGGGTCAGAGAAGGCACCTGCCACCCAAACTAGGCCGACTCATTTAGCTCCAAGTGTTAACAAGCTTTTTCTGAAGTTAGCTGTGGTGCACCTGGATGGGTGGAAAGATTTGGACCAAATCTGCCTACTCAACCTGCCAGGTTGTTAAATAAATTGCACCTGCTCTGGACAACCAGGTAATAAGACTTAGTATTCCAAATTTGTGCCCACAGTATGGCACAGCATCAGCACGGCGACTTCTGAATGAATACCATCTGCCAAACTCATTTATAGACACAGATGTAAAAAGAATCCAAAGCTGCTTGCTTTTATTCTGGGCTTCGCCCTGCTGCCATGTTTCCTTTTTAACCTGAACCTGAGCATGATGTGACACCTGGAGGGGTTCCTGATGATCAGACATCAACTGCTGCCACCTTGCCTGTGTCTCTGCTCAGCATCACTGAGCTGCATTAGTCATCTGCCCTGGATCCACTCCCATTCACAGACTCCTCATTCAGAGGCATCCATCTGGCCTGGGGATGGGGCTTGCTATTTCAGCATGAGCCTAAGCCTCCATCACCCCCATTCACCAGACAGGGAGGAGGAAAGGCCACCAGTCACACATGGCAAGACAGGGAATCCCTCTGGATTGAGCAGCACAAGCTGTGCAGTTCATGGTCCTCGCCGTGGGACAGCTGGGGGGGGGATTCCACTGCAAGTTCTGACTCTGACTTTTCTGAGGTCTCTTGAGTCTCTGTTCATTGTGAGCTTTAAGGTCAAACTGATTTACAGTCAGTCTGCTCACTCTCAGGGCATTCTTACTTCTTAACAAAACTTTACACAACTTTACACAACTTTACACCAATACACTTGTCAATGCCAGGGGAGTTAACAAGAAGAACACAATCCAGTTCATTATTTATTCAGCTAATTAACTGATTTATGATCTCAATATATGCAACACTATGTTTGTGCTAACTTTAGATTTAGTGATTGCGCAAGATCCTTGTATTGTCTGTGGTTAAGCCCTTTGATTGGACAGTAAAACATCAGCACTGAAACAGAGGCTATGTTGCGACGTACAAACGGCTCAGAAATACAGACTGTGGCCCTGGTTATGCGTCAGCCATTACACAACCACCACCATGGCCTACATTTATTTTTTTTTCCCCCACTTTTTTTTTTTCCTCTACCCTCTCTCTCACGCTAGCCGTCTCTTTTTCTCTGTCTCTTTCTCTGCATATTCGAGTGTGCTGCTGGTGCTTATGCGGACACGGCAAATGTAACCTACTGACCTCATTACCTACAGAGCGCAGACAGATTTACCCTGCACCGGTACTTTGACTCATTAGGCCTGTATGAGACGACTGGGTGTCGGACACCAGCATTTACTCGCTAACATGACCGAGCTTTAGATCTTTGAAGAGCCAGTATTCAGCACTGACCCTAAACAAAAAGCTAATTCATAGTCTCCAAAACAACAAATCACCTAAACTACATTCTCTAAATTCAAGACTGCATTCACATGACACATGTATAAAAAAACATTTTTGGATTTCAGTAAAGAAAGTCCTGGAAAAAGAATAACTACGTGTTCATAAATATTAATGAACTATGAGTACTTGATAAAAGCAATATAGACAAGCTACATAAGGAACAGATATGTGAAGCAGATCTACTTTTGGCCCAATAAATACAGATCCTGAAGAATCTTCAGGTGTAATCAGGTTTACAAATGGGCAAGCTTGATCCCTCACAGATGTGCTTTCCCTCAGCCCATTCTTAGAATAGAACAGATGCCCATGGGACTGTGACTTAAATACCTGTCAAACCACAGAAGGATGTCTTACAAGCAATCCCAACATGTCTCAAAAAAATCCAAATCACAACTTACAAGAGTTTACAAGCTGACAAAATGGAAATCTTTTGTTGTTTCTATAAGTATCCTTCTTTTCTGCATCAATTCCTCACTGTGACCCTGAGTCAGTAACTTTGCTGTGCATGCTGTGCCTTGTTTTGGCACACAAAGGTGACTAGCAACTGAAGCTAATGTGTAAAATTGACGCCTTTGCTAACGCAAAGCCTCTGCGGCACCTAGAACCCGTCCAGAGAGCTGGCAGAGTCAATACTATGCCACGAATCAGACGTGAGACGGAGCTGCGCAGCTGCCTCAGTAGACAAGGCCTCCTGAGCCTGCTGTAAAGTAGGTCATTGCTATAGCAACCAATGGCGTAGGAATATCTGAGTCCTGGTTGGCACACTGACCCAAGATCCCACCTCTTCAGCCATTTTCCCATACCGATATAGTCATTTTCAGTACAGCATAAGTAATTAATTATATAAATGTTAAATCTAACAATGTTTTTTTTTATTTTTGTGGTAGAAGTGAATTCATGTCTACATGCACTTGGTTACATTGAAATCCACAGAAAATATTAGTTCAGTCCCAAACATTGTCTTTAGAAGTTAATGTACATTAGTCCTGAGTACCATTAGTACCAGATATATATTATATTTTCAATATACTTGATAAATAAAAATCTTGAGTCTTTTAAATGAGACAGCAGTACTGTGTGAAATACTGCTATTTGTAAAAAAAAAAAAAACTACATTTATTATAGGTTTTATGCGAAAGGGAAATAAATATCATCAATGTACACCTGTACCTCATCTTAGCTTTAAACCACAGTGCTGTGGCAAGATATCAAAATAAACACAGACATTCTACAGTATAAACCATTTCTCTGCGCCCCAACACCTGGAAGTTCCCATCTCTAAACTAACATCAGCACTACTGCAAACACATGAATCAAATTATATTTATCTTGATGAGGAGAAATACTTATGAAATATTAAAACTTGTGATCAGTGTCAAGGGTTACTCTAAATTGGCCAGTGGAATGGATGCTGGATATAGTTAGTTTGGACCTTGTTTTGTTTTCTTTTTACACTGCACTGCTAGGCATTATTTGGACCCTGGCTGCAATGTTACTTCAATGCAACTGACATAAACTACAGAATGTCAGTAGAGAATAAGATATCAGTATGACTTCAGTATGAGTGAAATTAAAATGTAGTAAACAACAATAACTAAATATATTTCACTCATCATTGCTCTCTGTGTTCCAGTGTGAAAGTCTGACATTACAAGTGAGACTCCATCTTGTCATCACATACAACACATACAACACACAAACACACTGTTAGCAGGCATCTGTGGCTGACAGAAATTAAAAAAAAAAAAAAACTCCAGAATATCTGTCCAGACCATCTTGCATATGGTGTGTTGGAGTTATAGGGGGACATTGCGTTGGAGTGTAAAGTGTTGCATAACGAATTAGTCAGCAATTGATGATATGTCAAGGTGATTGTTGTACAGCCCAAATGGTAAATCCAACATCAATTATGTGAAAAGGTCTGCCATCGAGACTTGTTTTTTGATTCTAAACGCACACCTTGTGAGGTGCAAATGGCGGTTTAAGGATACTTTGAATCACAAAAAAGTGCCGTGGCACACTGAACTTCAATATGCTCAAATTTTTCTCACCAACATTTTGGCTCATTGACCCTGACGAAGGTGCAAGCTGAAATGTTAGTGAAATAAATTAGAGCATACTGAAGTTCTGAGTCTGCCACGAGACTGCCATCAAGACTGCCATGACTTTACATTGGAAAATCTGTTTACCTTCAAACATTATCAGACAAGCTACTTTGCAACTACTGTATCTCTTACCGTAAATGCTGTCCATCAAATAGTTTAACAAAAGTATAAAATTCAGTTAACAACCACTCATTTTATGTTGCTACATTAACAAGGTCATTAGAGTATGATAGGGTTTGCCACTGTTAGTAGGTTGCATGAAACCTTAGTGCTTCCACTGTTACCCAAAGATCAGAATGTACTAAAAGCAGTTACAAAGTAGCAAATCACACACCTCCACCTGTTGACACCAACACTGGAAGAGCCTGCGAACCAGGGATCCAGAAAGTAGACACAGCGCAGAGTGTCTGCTCCCTGCACAGCCTCCAGCAGGGCTGGGTTATCATGGAGACGTAACCCCTTACGGAACCAGTGGATGGAGTTTATGGTCATGATGGACCAGACTGGGAAGAAATATGGAGAAAAGCAGGAGATAGAGTGAACATTGTAGAAAGAAAGAAAGAAAAAAAGATTTTACATTTCAGGACTCTTTTTAATAGGATATATTCCTATTCCTATAAGCTCTGCTGATTGTTTATAAAAAAAAAAAAAATTCTGATTTGATTCCAGATCTGAATGATTCCTTGTTATTAAGTGACTTTGTATGTAAATAGCCTAAATCCTGAGTAAAATAAAAGTCCATATGACAAACTGCTGTACAACTAAACTTTCCCCATGAATTCCATATCAACATAAACAGCATAAAAACTTATATCACTTGAATATGCTGTACAAGAGAGCAAAATAAGTCTGTAGTACAGACACACCTAAAGGGTATCTTCTTAATACTTCCTAAAAATGAGGTCAGACAGATGCCAAAAGAACACAACCACAACACTGATTTGAACACAATATTAGATCATTTAAGACCATGATACAAGATACTCATACCATAAAAGATGGTAATGTCAAAAATGATTCATATTAATTTCAGAAAATAAGTAGGTCAGTTGCACAGAAGCTACTTGGGCCTGGGTGGCATAACTACACATCATCTTGAAATGAACAATATGTCACCAAATGAATATATCAACTCACCATTAACATATGGATAGGTGCTGGTGTCCTATGTCATTCCCAGTGACAAGATAGGTTCTGTAGGCTTCGAGACGATGTTAATCACGTCGTTCCCAAGTTATTGACACAGTCTAGTCAAGTCTTCAATGAAATCAGGACAAGAGTGCATGGTTTCATAAGAGTATTCGCTACTGCGCATGCCCCAAATGTTCTCTACCGTCAACGGATATAGACAAAAAAGATCTTGATCTGGAGTCAGTTGGTGGACAGTTACTGCTTAGAATTAATGCTTGTGACTAAGCTATTTTAAACTGCGGTACGCACAAAATGATATATGAGAATTTAAATGGACCAAAACTGAATGGCAAATGTGTTCTAAAAAACATTCGCAATATGTATACTGTCCGTACATCACTTCCTCTTCTGTACAAATGAAAGACCTAGAAAAGCAACAAGCTTATTGGTCAATTTTAATGTGACGCAGGAGCTGCGCCTCACGTTTATGCGGCGTGGATACAGAGCACTTTTTGAAGACTTTTGGCTTCGTTTGAATACAAAGTACATTTGATTTTAATGTGTCAAAAACATCCGCTCATTTGAAATTGGTTCATGTTCAATATTTATAGAGTTAGACTGTATATTTCACCGACTGAAACCCCGCCCTATTTTAAATACTGTCTTATGATAGGTCACCGCGAAAAAGACCCGTATACTCACGAGTGTCTACTTTCAGAGCCTCAGAGGGACCATCTTGAGTCTCAGGGCCACAGTTTCCTTAAAGATGAGTTAATATGAGTGCAACTGTGTTTGCATCTGTGATTAGTCCTTGCATTACCGGTCGAAATGCAACTAGGCCTAATTCTCAAATGTGTAAGATTTAAGAAAATTAATCGGTCAAGCTATTAAAAATGCTATAGGCCACTAATGTTTTCATCCTGACAGACAGTATAGTATAAGAAAAACACAGACTTTGTGAGGCGTTATGACAGGTCTATGTACTTGCCTAAACGAGAAAAACAGTGTACTGCGAGACGACTTGGTAGTTATATTTCTGATGCAAATTTATACACAAGGCATCTAAAAGTGCTTGTATCCAAAAGATTTGAATAGCATGCAATAATAGATAAGCGGTTCAAGTACAAATATTTCCTTAACAATATGGAAATTAAAATATGTTGACGCTCATTAACACACTATTAAAAGTACACACAGTTCAAATGCACAATTAGTTTTATATTTCATCTTTTTTTGAAAAAAAAAAAGTTTGAAAATGTTTAAGAACATGTGTAATTAATCAGATTGGGAGAAAGACATCTAAAATATTCTCTCTGCAGTCAATCACACCTTCACAATGTAGCCGATGTTTGAGGCAGGGGATTTAATTGACAAAAGACTGAGACTTTAAAAGTCAGCACAGGCTATGTTGTTGCAGGAAGGCATGCAGCTAGGCTGCTTTGGTGTAATGTCCTTTTACTCAATGTACATCATGTGGGAATGAATGCATGCATGAATGTCTGAGATTAGGCTATACTGTTGATGAGTGGGTGTTAGGTGGAAGCATATTTGGATTTTCAGTCATTATCAAAACAGAGTAGGAGAGAACATCCCCTGAAGAACATAACTTTTAAAAAACAATTCAAGACTTGATTTCCTACAGTCTCAGCTGTTTTGTCATGAAATTTATTTCGAGTGAACTGCGTGTTCAAATCTAAGGTAAGTGCCCGGTCCGTGTAACGCTTTCATTAGGCCTATTCGATTTTTGGAAGTAAGATCAAATTTCAGAAAGATGGCCTGTTTGATTATTCCAATGAAAGAAAACTAACAGACATAGTGTTATTGAATTTTCTCAGCATAGACTATTGTTTAAAAATTTGACACGTTTTGGATTGTTTTTTCTATTTTTATTTGCCATAGGCTACAGTCGCCTGTGCGCCGTTCATCCTGATTCGACCTCACCAGCCTCAACAGGCAGCTGAGCTAAAATATGACAGGCAGGCAGCGTCATCTGTCTAGCTAGACCAGGCGATGAAGAAAATGTTACTAGGCATATGATAATACAAATGTAGGCCTATACAGGACATGTAAACTATGTCTAAAGCATTGACTAAACGTTTTAAATGCGTGTGTGCGGCCGGCCATACTGTGTTCAAGCACCGGTCTTGATGAGTGCAGTAAACGAGTAAAAGGATGCAGTTTTCTAATTTGTACTTATTTGTGCTCTCGTGCTGTGTTCTCTGAAAAAAAAACTGTAGCTTGATGGGTTCAATGTGTCATTTTTTGGTGTGACGGCGAAAATGTAGGTAATTTGATCTGGCCTAGGGCAAAAAAGGCAAGTGCCCTGTTTCAGTGCAGAACGCTGCCGTCAGATTACAGGAACATGTTGCAGCCTTTGTGCGGATTCTTGGTCTGTGATGTGCCTATACTGCTGTTCATCTTAGATAACAACTGCTCAGCTTAATGATTTTAAAGAGCAAAGTAAACATCTTCCTGGTCATTACTCAGACCATACAGCCATACTCGCAAAGTTGTGGGTGCCCCGGTTGGGTTCATCGAAGCCCCCCATGTCTCAACATCCTAACGTCTCTGCTTAAGTCCAAAAAGCAAGAAATTACAATTTCTTTTTATTCATTTGTCTTTACTACCAGTGTATATATTTTCTTTTTTTCTTCCATAAAATATGCGAAATACAAGGTCATTTTCATTCAGCAAGTGACAACAGCATTTTGAAAAGTCTGCACACCACTTTTTAATTTCTCATTTCACTTCTGAAAGCGAATCAGGAATGAACGAAAAGGTACATCGGCAGGGCTGTAGTAGGCCTAGTGGAGGATAAACACAGTTTACGCACCTCTCGTATTTCTGAAATGTATGCAACTTTAACATGACCGGGTTTGTGTAACGCTTTGCAGTGCTTTGCTCTATGTGCAGACTTTACATGAAAAGAATGAAAAGTTGGCTTAGGACTTCGATTATCCATTTTTTCAGACTAATGAGCAAATTGATTACAGTTGCTTTTTTTAGTATGGAGTATGCAGGCTTTCTGTTCAGTAGGTCAAAAAGTCAAACAATGACTTAGTATTAAAATTTTTATATTTTATATGAGCGCCGGGGGTTACCGTGGACAGATCCATTGTAGCCCAGAAGTTTCTGTTCAGCTGATGGCCGCTTTGCTTGTGAGGTTGAGGTCATTTATCACCTTACTCGTGTCATTGTAATAATTCAAAGGCATCTGCGTCTCTGTGGAAGAAGCAGGCAAATCATCAGCTTATTGAACATGGTAGTCTATAGGCATGCTTTCAGAGATTTTTTGCTCATTCGCAGTGGGTGGGGGTTACGAACCTTTAGTAAAACCATTTATCAACCGAACAAAGTTTCACTCTTACATACCCAAATATCGGGTTCGTGTACTTCATTAATTTTTCTGTTTTTGGAAGTAAGATCAAATTTCAGAAATGGTGCCAGTTTGATCATTCCTATAAAAGACAAAAAAACAGAAACGGTGTTAATAACATATTATTGTTTTAAAAATTGACAAGTTTCGGATTTTTTGTCTAGTTTTATTTGTCTGTATTTTTTATTTATTTGTCTCGACTCATACAGTAGCCTGTGCGTCGTTCATCCTGATTTGACCTCGCTAACCTCCACAGGCAGCTGAGCAGTGCTGTATCTCGTTTGCTGTCGTGGGTATACTGTCTGCCAAGCTAGCTTATTGCTTTTACAGTGTTGCCAGTATTGCAGCATATGTTTTACTGGATATACGCAAACCAAATAACTTTTTAAGTGGTTATACGGCGTATAACTGCGTATCTACAGCCCAGCAGCTGAGCCAAAAGGTGATAAATAGGCTGAGCCATCTACCAAGTTAGACGAGACCCAGTGATGAAGAAAATGTCTCAAGTTGGTCTTCACAAAAACACGCTGGCCAAACATATGAACAATAGACAGCACACTTACCAGACATCATGATAGACTTGCACTGTCATCTACGCTATCATTTACAATCACATGTCTTGAACATGTTCACATGAATTAACTGTCTAAACATTGTTATGTTCACGTGTGTGGGCCATGCTGTTTCAAGCACGTATTATGAGTGAGTAGCCTAAACATCAAGGACGCAGTCCGCCTCAAACTAGACATGCGTCAATTTAGCATTTACTCATTTGCTCACGTGCAGTGTTCACCGAACAAAAACTATAGGTTGGTTTATGGGCACAAAGGTTCATTTTGAGGGGTGGGCTTAGGGGCGAAAATGTAATCTGAACTGGCCTGTGTCAAAAAAGGCAAAAGTGTTTTCAGGCCTACTGCAGAGCGCTGACGCCAGGTTACAGGTAGGCCTTGTCATTCTTGTGATGATCCATATAGCCATAAACGCGTGAGATTGGGGGTGTGGGCAGAATTTTGAAAAGTTCTTAAACCACTTAGGCTATCTCTCATTTCCATTTCACTTCCGAAATCTAATAATTAATGAACGAAAAAGTATACGGACCCGGGTGGCACCAATTCCCATTCGTAGTTGTATAAATAAGATGGATGGAGATGACCCGGTCTGTGTGGAACGTTTTGCATTGTTTGTTCTATTTGCAGAATTCACATGGAAAAAATGAAAAATGGGCTCAAAACTTCCATTATCCATCTTTAAGACCACTCGTCATATATATAGGTATATAGCCTATAAATGTAGTGCTGTTCGAGTCTGTTTTTTTCGGTGGTAAATGCTGAATTTGAAACATGTAAAAATGAGTCAGTATTCCAATTTTCAATTTCTGCGTCGTGGGTGGTTGGATTGAACCATCCGCGCAAGGGGATGTCCCAAACATTGGGATGTCCTGGTTCAGGTGTCACCACTTGCCATTCGCAGAGGTATAAATGAGATGGATAGTTATCACGTCCAATTTAGCTTATAGTTACACCACGTGAGTTCGAGGCGTACAGTAGGCTTATGCTACCAGACCGACGGGGCGATTGAGGATCGCTCAAATCCTCAGTCCCACGTAACCTGGCAGGTCAGGAGGGACCCCCGCGATTGATAGGCTATAGACCTCTGCATAGCCTAACTTGCCACTTGCACTTGTACTGTGTTGAGGATGCTTGCTGGGTGTATATGGCCGATATCTGGGTACGATGTAAGAGTGAAACTTTGTTCGGTTGATAAATGGTTTTACAAAAGGTACTTAACCCCCACCCACTGCGAATGAGCAAAAAATCTCTGCAAACATACCTACAGGCTACAAGCTACCCATGTTTCATAACATACGATCGCAAAGCTGATGATTTGCCTGCCTCCGCAGAGACGCAGATGCCTTTGAATTATTACCATGACACGAGTAAGGTGACCTCAACATCACAAGCAAAGCGGCCATCAGCTGAACCGAAACTTCTGGGCTACAATGGACCTGTCCACGGTATCCCCCGGCGCTCATAGTTCATTCCAACTCCAAGCGCAAAAATATAAATTTTGAATACTGAGGAAACCGAAAACTCCAAGCATACTCATTACAAAAAATAAAGCAAGCAACAGCAATCAATTTGATGACTAGTCTGAAAAAAGGATAATCGAAGTTCTAAGCCATTTTTTTATTCTTTTCATGTAAAATCTACAAATAGAACAAGGCACCGCAAAGCGTTACACGGACCCGCTCATGTTAAAGTTGCATACATTTCAGAAATACGAGAGGTGCATATGGGTGAACTGTGTTTTGTGTTTACCATCCACTAGGCCTACTACAGCCATGTCAATGTCCCCTCTGTGAGAGCCTCCCCTAGTGGATGTAGGCGATCGTTTATCTGCGACTCAGGCTAGTAGTAATCGAATTTCCTAACCTAAACAAAGTTCATGAAAGCTTTAATAAATACTGTAGGTTACGTTAGTAATAACTAAGTTTAGCCTACATTTTGCTAGTTGAGAAATGTACGCTATTTTCTTGACAATGTTGTGTTCTCATTAGCGATTGTTAAGAGCTGTCCAGTTTACGCCTGTATTTTTTAGTGTACAAGAAATGTGTATTATTGAAGTTGCATCTCATTAAAAATACGTATTAAATGTATATGAATACAAATATTTTGTACACATGTCCGATATATTTGCTAATTCAGAAAAAGAGATTTTGGTTTGGGCAAAGGCGGCTTTGCTTTGTTTTGAGGTCCTTCCTTTCAGCTAGGCGCCAGTTGCGCTTGTAACTGGCTAGTTTCTCTGTATGATAGAATTATTTCTGATTGTGGAGACTGGATTTTAAATATAATTTCTAAGGATATTTTCACGATTGGATAATATCCCACGATGAATCTGGAACTGCTCGGTAATATACTCTCTATTATGCTGAGAATTGTACATGCGATTGTATCAGTCCTAGCTAGTTACCGTTGCTAGCAGATAGCAAACTAACGTAATGTTAGCTTTCACGGTAACAACCATTGATGAAAAAGTACCCTGCCTATCATCACCTTCGACATACGACTAAGTTACAGTTAGCTGCCTGTCACATAATTCCAGCACATAATGCAGCTGGACTGTGTAGTTTGGGTGAAGCTTAATTTAACAAGGCTCATGTACTCCTATTAACCACGCAATCCTTATTTTATAGCTACGATGAACCGTAACTTGATACGCTAATTTAATTGTATTTTTTTTTACTCTCTAGTGCTGCCAACAAACCAACATCATTAGCTTGCATCCTTAGCTTACATCCCCTTTGTTATTATGATTAACCTAGCTGAGTGATAATGATAAGTCGAGTTTGTTGGGTACGTATTTATTATTGTTTTGAGTCAGGTGCATGTGTGTACTTAACTTGAATAGTTGAATTCTTTTTCTATTTCTGATAATGTCCTGCTGTTGTTTTCCAGAGTCTTTCGGGCAGAACTATCCCGAGGTACGCACCAAGTCGATGAACTTGATTTTGATCATATTGGTCATATTTGTGATGACGTATTACTTTTAAGCTAAACATTTACCCTTTTCAGTGTCCTTACAACTCTTGTTTACATTTAATATTAGGAGGCAGATGGCACCCTTGATTGCATCAGTATGGCGCTTACCTGCACCTTCAATCGCTGGGGTACACTGTTGGCTGTTGGCTGCAATGATGGTCGAATTGTCATTTGGGACTTTCTTACACGGGGCATTGCCAAAATTATAAGTGCACATATACATCCAGTGTGTTCACTAAGGTATGTATGTTCATGGTTAAATCCATTTCTATATGTCTATTGTGTCAACATGTAGGCACACCTTATACCAGATCTTTCATTGCAGAATGACTGTTCCATATGGCTGACACTATTTTCTCCCTCCTAATTTCAATGTTGTGCTGCTGTCTGTCTTGTGTGTTGTGCAGCTGGAGTCGAGACGGTCATAAGCTGGTTAGCGCCTCTACAGATAACATTGTCTCCCTTTGGGATGTCCTGACGGGGGACTGTGACCAAAGGTTTCGGTTCCCCTCACCCATTCTCAAGCTCCAGTTCCACCCCAGAGATCAGTAAGTTTTGGGATGGAGTATTTGTTTAATATTCATTTACTGCTGCTATGTATTTGTGTAAAGCATTAGACATTTAAGCATAACATAATTACCACCTGCCTATTGTGTTAACAGTCTGATTATCTCATCATCATGCCCCCTGTTAATGAGTTGGATATATCAAGCAAGTTAACATGTTGTTAGACACAGGAAAAATGAGCAAATGGGCAAAGGATTTGAGTAAGTTTGACAAGGGCCAAATTGTGATTGCTACTCCAGACAACTGGGCTAGAGCATCTCTAAAACAGCTGCTTTTGTGGGGTATTCCCTGTCTGCAGTGGCCACTATTTCTCAAAAGTGGTTAGGAAAGGAACAGTGGTGAACCGGTGACGGGGTCATGGGCAGCTAAGGCTCATTGATGCATGTGGGGAGCAAAGGCTGGCCCTTGTGGTCCAATCCAACAGGCAAGCTACTGTTGTTCAAATGGCAGGTGTCAATGCTGATTCTCATAGAAAGGTGTCAGAATACACAGTGCATCACAGTCAGGGCTGTTTTAGCAGCAAAAAGTGAAAAAACACATTAATAGCTGGTAGTGACCATATGGTACACTTGCTTGTACCACCTTTGATGGATACTGATCACTACAAACTGGATCCCTCCACAAGAACTGCAGATTTGGACATTCTCTGATCGGAGCTCTAAGGTGTATATGTAGATGCCTTTAACAGACTGGGTGCCTTTGATCAGCTAATTGTTGTCCAACCCTGTATTTCACACTGTAGCAGTTATGTGTTTTGTTTTTTTCCCTCGTTCATTTATTTGATCACATACTGTGTTTCAATTTCTCAGAGACAAAGTCCTTGTGTGTCCGATGAAGTCGGCCCCTGTGTTACTCACATTGTCAGACTCCAAGCATGTGGTTCTTCCCGTTGATGACGATTCCGACCTTAATGTAGTTGCAGCATTCGATCGAAGGGGGGAGTACATCTATACAGGCAATGCCAAAGGAAAGGTCTGTCTGCCCTGTCTGTCTGAACCAGCTCTGTTTCTGTCTTGATACAAGTGTTTCTTGTCTTGGTTTATTTCTTCACTTGCCTTCAAAACATGCCAGTCTTTGTATTAGCATTGCAAACACTTTTGTCTATATTGTGGAATACAAAAGATAAAAAACAAAAAAAACAAAAAAAAAAAAAACCTCTCTGTGAATTATGTAGCTTTACTGTGTGTTCACATCAAGAACTACTAAAGCTGTAAAATTGCTGGAAGTAATGAGCGACAAAAGCAACGATGACTAGAGCGACTAGAGCAACTAAAAGAAGTTAAAAACTGCTCAATTATATGCAAATTAGCTATGACGTGTTTCAGCTGTGAATGAAATGTCAACAGACACGTCATGAACGATTAGAGCGACATAAGCAAACATAAATTTTAGCAGCGATGTTTAAGAGCTTTATAGCTCTTGGTGTGAACGCACAGTTACTGTTATGGCTCTATTGATGTAAAAGAAATCGAAAAACAAATACAATTTTCAAGCTTGTTGCATTATTGTTTACTGTCCTTTGTTTTTTTTTTGTTGGTTTTTTTTTTCAGATTCTTGTTCTGAACACAGACACCCAGGATCTTGTAGCATCATTTCGGGTAACCACAGGCACTAGCAACACTACAGCCATTAAGTCTATAGAGTTTGCACGCAAAGGCAGGTGAGTAAAGCCTTACAACTGACATGAAATCATTGGGCCTCATTCATCAATATCTTAAATTTTCTTAAATTTGTTCTTAAAAAAATTGTCTCATTAAAAAAATGTTTAGGTCCTGTAATATTGTACAACTGCAGAATTGATGAAAATACAAAAATCTGTTATTTTGCAAACATAGGTTACTGCTCAAGAGTTCACGCGCTCTCGAGTATGTGTAAATGTTGTTTTTAGCTAGGAACGCATACCGAATAAGAAAACATGGGTTAACACAAATTTTCTTGAAAGCAGCGTAAGTGGGGTTTAAGAACAAATTTCTTTCTAAGAACGTTTGCTGAATGAGGCCCATTGTTCTTTGTGAATTGGATCCATATGCAGTAAAAACCTTGCCTCCCCCTCAGCTGTTTCCTCATAAACACAGCAGACCGCATTATCAGAGTGTACGACGGCCGGGAGATTCTCACCTGTGGGAGGGATGGGGAGCCAGAGCCCATGCAGAAGTTACAGGACCTGGTGAACAGGTGGGGAGGAGAGGGCATTTTGGAGCGGTGTCTGATTGAAACGCCATAACAGTGTGTGTGAACAGACATGTACAAGCAGCTATGATAGTGTATCAAAACAAAGAGGTATAAGCTTTTAAATAGGTATAAATTCTGTTTGTAAGCAATATTTCACCTCAGCAAACAGTCAGCAACAATCAGTCTCCACCTGAATGTAGTAAAGAAGGAAGACAAAAAAAATCATTATTCATCTTACTTAAAAAATCTTCCTCAGTGTTTTGTATGACCTGCTGCCATTTCTCCTCATGTTTACTCAGGACGCCATGGAAACGATGCTGTTTCTCTGGCGATGGAGAATACATAGTGGCTGGCTCTGCCAGGCAGCATGCCCTCTACATCTGGGAAAAGAGCATTGGCAACCTGGTCAAGATTCTGCACGGCACACGTGGAGAGCTGCTGTTAGATGTAGCGGTGAGTGAAACAGTGCAAAAGTTCTGAGCTTTTGGAAGATGTTACAGTCAACTATCAACTGATATGAAACTGTATGAGGTTGTGAGCACATCAGATGCATTTTTTGTGAAACTCTACAGTGGCACCCGGTCCGCCCGATTATTGCCTCAATTTCCAGTGGCGTCGTGTCCATCTGGGCCCAGAACCAAGTGGTGAGTGAGACAGAATCATTAGGCTTTGAAATCTGCTTTTTAAATGTTTTATGTCTTATAAAACCCACAGCATGTGTTTCCTTCTCAATGCATGAGATCATTAAATAATTAATGTTATCAACATTTATTCCTTTTATTTATTCCTCTATTCCTTATTACATTATTCCTGTGTAAAGTATCAGTGGATTCTAAAAAGATAACAATCTGCCCTGAAAGCCTAGTTCAGCAATAGTGAATGAGAGTTAATGAACATCTTGCCTAAGAGGTGTCTGAGTCCTATGATTAGTGTTCTGTGTTTTGGTATGTGGTCTAATCTGTGGCCATCCTTCAGGAAAACTGGAGTGCCTTCGCTCCAGACTTCAAAGAGTTGGATGAAAACGTGGAATACGAGGAGAGAGAGTCTGAATTTGACATTGAGGATGAGGACAAAAGTGAACCAGAACAGACAGGTGAATAAAATTACAGTCTTACAAGCAACCTCAGTCACGTACAAAAAAACGTGACACATCACTACATTATCTTAGTATGGTCATTGTTTTAGTCCAGGATGTGTTTTCCCATTTCCATTTATTATTTCAAGGCAAATCAGGTAAATTAGGGAGTAATGCCATTAAGCAGTGATCAAGTAACTGAACCCCATCTCCCTCTGGTATGAATAGGTGCTGATGCTGCAGAAGATGAGGAGGTGGACGTGACCACGGTAGACCCCATCGTAGCCTTCTGCAGCAGGTGAGCGACTGCGGCATTAGGAGCATCTTGTGGGGACTGTACTGTCAATGGTGTGAAGAATTCACTGGAAGAGATAACCACTTTTTCTTATGTGGTCCTGTCTGATAAGGGAGTTCACGATTATGATTAATGATGGTTATTTATCGTTATTTCATCCTGTTAAAGAGCAGCAAATAGGTTTGATGTTAAGTATTTGTATGGGCTAAATTCTGAAATCCCTCAAAGTTTATGCTTAGAAAATTCTGCAACAGAATCTGCAAAAAAAAAAAAAATCACTTCCATATCAATGCTTCCTATCTTTCCTCTTGTTTTAGTGATGAGGAGCTAGAGGACTACAAGGCTCTGCTGTATCTGCCTATCGCTCCAGAGGTGGAAGACCCTGAGGAAAACCCATTTGGCCCCCCACCTGACACTGCAGGTCAGACCGCATCTGCCGAGGATGGCACCGCACACACAGGCTCCGGCGACAAGAAACGCAGCCGTCATCAGATGGCGCACCACCCAAGAAGAAGGCCCGTACCACCACCATTGAGCTGCAGGGAGTCCCCAGTGATGGTGAGTCAGGACTTCATTACTAACATGAATGACGCATGGTGTCCTTCAGTACCTACAGTAGAATACAGTACAATTCAGTACAATACTGTCCAGAACAGAAGTTGGATGGCCTTTATTTTTTTTCTTTCTGTCTGTCTGTCCATCTTTTTGGTCTGTCATTCCTTCATGTCTCTGCCTGTGTCTCCTGCAGAGGTGCACCCACTGCTGGGTGTGAAGGGTGACGGCAAGTCTAAGAAGAAGACTGCGGGCCGGCCGAAAGGCTCCAAAGGTAAAGAGAAAGATTCCCCCTTTAGGCCCAAAGTCTACAAGGGGGACAGGGGGTACCCTCTGGACGGAGCGGGCATGGGCATGGGCGCGGGCATGAAAGGCAGAGCACAGGCAGAGTCTGGCCTGGCAGCGGCAGGTAAGGACCCAGACTGGACCCACCACCAACCACCAGCTCCACACCAGCCACCCTACCCCCCACCCCCCACCTGCCCAGCAAAGCTTCACCCGCTAGCTGCTTGCCCTCTGACAAAACCCCCGGCCATTTCCCTCAGACAGCCAGTGAACCTGCGCCACCTCAGCTGCCACTCAAACCCAAAGCTTTGTAACTGCTGGCCCCCCCATGACTTGACTTAACCAGGCCTGATTTTCACTTTCTCACTGGAAAAACAGAGCCAGCATTCAATCATAATATCCTAAACAAAAAAGGAGAACACAGCTCCCTCCTTGCTGTGTGTGTTCTAGGGGGCTCTGTGTTCTCCGGAGTTAATTTGAGATCCTCTTGATGGAGGGGTGATGGTGGGCAATTCATAATTGCGCGTAATTGGAGGAACCAAAAGGAGCGAGTCGCCTTGTGTGCTCTGTCGTTTTCTGTGTTTGGTCTTGTCTACTTCCTGCTTTATCCTTGTCCTTCCTGCTCCGCTCCTGCCTTTGCTCTCCCCCAGGCCTGTGTGTGTGTGTGTGTGTGTGTGTGTTCTTAATAGAGAAATCCGGTGTGAATCAGTCTATAGCCCTGATGCAACATAGGCCAAGTAAGGAACCAATAACTAATGCTAAGTGAATGGGGCATAGTGAAAGAAAACTGCAAGTAAGTTACTGTGCCCCATTCACTTATTGAGGCCGGTTTACTATTTAGTCTATGTTGTATCAAATTTGTTCATTCTTTTTCCTACTCACAGCTGTGGGTGACTTCGAACAACAGGAATATGGATAGATTCACACTGGATTTCTTTGAATACTTAATATTTTTGAATTCTAAATATTTATATTCTAAATTGAAATATCACCAAACAAAAAGAAAAACATTTTAAATGCATAGTTTTGTAGCAGGGCAGTTTTTAACACGATTAGTTCATGCAGAATCAGTTACCTGAAACCTTGGTTACTTGTACCTTGGTAATTAATGACAGAAACTCTTTTGTTTGATCCACTGGAGTTATGATGCCAATAACCGAAACCTATCCATAAGCATAACATCAACCAGCATTTACAAGTGGAATTCTGACACAACTGCCCCTGAAGTTATGCCACCAAATATACTCTTCCCCTGGTTGTCCAGGCTCATTCAGAAATCAGGGACAGGGAAAATATTCCTGTTTATTACTGCAGAAGTCTTGTCCCATTTCTGTATTGTTCCCAGTTCTTTTCTTAGTGGTCTTAGCAGGCGGGTAATTTAGATGGATATATGTGAAAGTGATAGGAAGGAACCTCTGGAGCGATAGGCAGATACAGCAGAGCCTATATTCAGGACCTGATTTTGTTTTTGTCATTTTGCACCCATAACTTAGCAAGCAAACTAGCAAACTATGTTTGATCAGGTTTGTTTTATGCAACAGTCTTGTTCAGATAGCTTTAGATAGTCTGACTACCTGTCAGTCAAAATCTTAATGACAGTTTTTATGCAACCAGCTCCTGCTCAACAGATGTTGGTGCATTCTATTCCCTATTAAATTCAAATTAGTAGAGGCCTACATTCAGAGACCAGAGCAGATGACAGGTTTCAGAACAGATGTTAGCTGTGTAGGCGACTATGGATTTGGAAAGAGCATGTTTTCCATTACCTAGGTCAAAAAAAGGTAAGATCTGATAATTAGTTTGTTATGTGGCAGTTTGGTTTTGTGTGTGTGTGTGTGTGTGTGTGTGTGTGTGTGTGTGTGTGTGTGTGTGTGTGTGTGTGTGTGTGTGTGCAATCTGCTTGTCTGACTTTGTTTCTGACATTTTTCAGGTAATCTTGTTACGCCGTCCTACAAACAGCATGATGTCCAGGGCTTGGACTGATGAAGAAGAAACAGCACCCCCTAGCTGTTTGGAGGCCTTTTTGTTCTCAGGAGTGATGGAGCCATTTTGTGACTCATCCGCTGCTTCTGATGGTCCTCACCACAGAGTGGCAGCAGAGGGATGCAGAAGCCTCACAGCAACGATCACCATGGCAACGCTGCTACCAGCAGAGTGAGGTGGTGATGATGAAGAGACATTTCTGTCATTTGGTTTCCATTTTGTGCGTTTCCTCCATTGGATTCCATTTTGTATTCTCTCTGTTTGTTCTGTTCTTTTTTTGTCTTGTACATATTAGTGGACTTAAGTAGACAAGTGAATAAAGGCTACCATGTTTTCTTCTGGTGTCTGAACCCTGTTGATCGATTTAAAGGGGCTGTTTGGCTAAATGATAAGCCATGACATTTTTTTTTCCACTCATCAGCTAAATCAGGATTCTATTCACTGAAATTATGTACAGCTGAGCGTGGCTTATGGGGAAATGAAGAACAAGCCAGTCTGTGACTAGCACAGCGCATAGACAGGTATGAGCCATTAACAAGCAGTTAGCTGATGGCATCAATTGACAGCACACTGGTGAAATGTCTCACAGATGGTCCTAAATGTGGTACTACAGCTGGCCGTGTTTACGCCTGTCTTGATATTTCGCCTCAGTCCTCATCAGCATGCCTCACTGGAACCTCACAGAGCTTTTTACCGTTACACAACCATTAGATCCGGCTTCCTACTCCTGATGGCATTTCCTGGCCAAAGTCTTAAATACTGTATGTGTCCCTGAATGACATTTTCAACTTAAGTTAAAGTGAAGAGAGAGAGGACATGTAGTCAAAAGAAAAAAAATGGGGAAATATTTTCTTTGGAATTGGGTCATTGTTAAGTAAGTGGTGTTTAAGTTAGTTTCTATTCATTGCTGGTGTCTTGAAGGGATGATACAGAATTGTGCTGGGTCTTCACAGACAGATTTTAAAAATGAAAAGGAAAAAAAAAACACTTTTTTTGAAACAAGAAGTTTACCTGGATGCTAATGTGGATTTATGGTGCAGTATGTGCTTGGGAAACAGACAAGGGAATCCTCTGTTTAAGAGACACTGAAATAGTCACACAGTGTTTAGCTAATTAAAATCTCACCTTTATTACAACCACATGTACATCATACCCCAAGGAAAAAGGGAAGTTGGTTTCAGAAGAGATACACAAGCCATTACAAAAGAACAGAGAGAGTTGGAACAGATTGGATATGGAGGGTGTTTGCTTGACACAGACTGGGGGTGGATGAGGAAGGTGGGGTTGGGGGAGACTGTAAGTAAGATGTGCCCTGGAGCCTGGTGAGGAGGTGTAGTGGGGTGGGGGCTTTTTTCTGAAGAAGAGGAAAAGGGGCTATTTTTGGCACCTCTGATCCATGCGCAAAGCATCGCTAAATCCCATCTTTTTCATCCATAATTCACAACACTTGACTCATTGTGAAAATGACGTGGTGCACCTAAAGGGGAGGGAGGTGGAGGGGTTGATGTCGGGGAGAGCGGGGATCTTGTGTTCTGTCTTTCTCTCTCTGTCTCTCCATGCATCTGTTGCTCAACTCTTTTCTGCCTCTGAAAACAACATAAGAGTCACTCTGGTGGAAGGTGAGAAATTGTCTTTTGCAAGTGCTCTTAGTGCAACGAAGTGTGCCCGCATCCCACAAATAGTATGTGTGAATGATGTAAACAGTAGCAGGAAGTAACGCCAAACACCCACTGCATCAGCATACCATTCATGAAATACTTTCAGAAAAAGAAAACGGCAACCCCCTCCCCAAAAAAATAACTCGAGATAGCTGGTAATCCTACAAGAGATCACAGAGTAAATTTCTGTACCATATTCTGGCCAAAAAAGTATTGTTCTTCTTTTTTCATATTTGGTATCTCAACATGCAACAAATAACCAAATGTTGTAGATGTTGTAAATTGAAATGTGTTGCAATAAATGAGTAAGTAGGTGTGTAAATTGGCCCCTAAGTAAGTGTCCCTGGTAAGTCTCATTAGAAGTGCCTTGTAGTAGTGCACACAGCTTACTGGAGGAGCAAACATGTAAAACAAGGACTACTGTACCACAGCAAGTTCAGTAACCTAAGTGTAAATTCTTCTCAATAATTTTCATACAATAAATTTTAGCATCACTCCTTTTTTCCAATGTTTTTTTTTTTTTTTACAAATGTTAAAAAAGTACCTTTTTCTTATGACATCAATTGTGATTTGCACAAGAAAAATATTTTTTTGTACGTTTTCAAACTACTGTACACAGTTACATTAATTAAACTCTCCTAAAAACAAAAAACCGAGGAGAACCTCTGACAGAGAGAGAACACAACCACTAAAACACTCAATCCATCTGCCCAGATAAGCCACAGTCGCTCTCAAGTTTCCTCCGTAAGGTTACAGCTTAAGAATCAGCTGCAGTCACTCCACTTACTGTCTCAGTGGTATATCCACCAATCAGTTTGGAAAAATAGATCAGGCATTTATTTTTTTTTCCTGAAGAAAATGAAGTCATGATTCAGAGGAAGCAACGATGGTCTTGCTTGAGATAAATGTCACGGCATTTGACCTTTTGGTGTTCCATGAAAGATCTGTTGGAATCTCAGCTACCGAAGTTACACCACAGGAAACCAGACAATGAGTTTGTGCAATGCCTCGTGCAGAATAGCAAGATGCTAAGTTTTCATATTTGGGAATGGAATTAAATTTAACTTAAAATATCAGTATGATTTAAACTTTTTATTACCACCACCATTAAAAGTGTGCAACAGTGATCAAGGTGCTATTATATATAGATATATGTTTTGATTGATTTGGTGGGGTTTTAAATGTACTGCAGTACAAGTAAATGTATACTTTTTGATTTCATTTTAAAATACCCTGGCAGCACATTATTGCTTGAGTCATCTGGTAAAAATGCACCTCATTGTCATCATTGTTGAATATTAGCAAAAATCCTAATTCAAAAACCGCACTGATTTTGCTAATAAGAGCTAAAACAAGCACTAGCATAAAATTGAACATTTAGATCGCAATAAATAAAATAATTAAAATTATTATTATCATCACTGTGTTTTGCAAGTGTGTTTTGATTCCAAGGACAAGAGGTAGCCATATTTGGTGCAGGCAGTACACACAAAACAAACACACACGCACACACACACACTTCGAGTCTCAGTCTCACAGGTGTTCAGAAGTGCTACACAGTGGTGACCGTGAGCAGGGAGCTGGGGCAGAGAATCTCCTCTCCGCTGCCCAGCCGCGTGCCGTGCGTCAGCAGCTCCTCCACCGTGGTCCAGTCGTCTAGAAGCTTCCGGTTGCGCAGGCGGCTTAGCTTCCGCTGGCTGAGCTCCAGGACGGTGCTGCAGCGCCCATCACTTAGGGCCCCGGCCCGTATGCCACCGCCCACACAGCCACTGCTGTAGGGGACTCCGGCCCCTCCGGCAGAGCGTGCTTGCTGTTGCTGTTGCTGCTGCTGCTGCTGTTGCCTCTGGAGCATGTGCTCACGGCGCTCGGTGCGGCTCCAGTAGCGGCCCGTGCGCACCTCGCTCTCCTCGTCCGTGCTCATGCCGCCACGCTCGTCAGCGAGCCGCGAGGCGCGGTCCCGCAGGAGCTGGTTGCGTAGAGCCCGTGGGTTCCCTGACGAAGCTTTCCGTGAGCTGGTATCAGGCATGTGGGCCTCCAGTGTGCTGTAGAGCCCTCCGCCGGACACGGACCCCTGCCGCACAGCTGGCTTGGGCCAAGTCTCGTGGATGTCTTGTGACTGGGATGGCGTGTGGCCGAGGGTATGGAAGCGAGCTGCCCGCTCCCTGTCCCTCTCCCGCTCACGTTCCCGCTCCCGCTCTCTTTCAATCTCCCGCTCCCTCTCTCTCTCTCGCTCACGTGCTGCTGCCAGCTCAGCAATGTAATTCTGATCTGGCCGTCCGTCTTGCCGGTACTCGACAGCCAGAGGCTTTGCGCCGTGGTCTCCATACAGTTCTCTATGTGGGGGGTAGTGGTGCTCCTGAGTAGGGGCCATTCGTGCGTGTGGCTGCATGACGCTGGCGAAGTCGGCAGGATGCGAGTGGACCAGCTCCCGTTCCTTTTGGAACTCGGGAGTGATGCCGCTGCCTCGACTAGCGTCACCACAGTGGTGCACGGTGGCGCTGCAGTAGTTGGGGGAGGAAGGATGGCTAGCACGGCGCCGGGGCTCCATGGGTGGCGGCCGGTGGTGCAGGGTCCGGCTTCTCCTCAGCATGCCTACGGAGGCGCTCTGGGGTGGCATCGGCCTCCGCTGGCCGGACGGTGTGCTGCAGGTGGACAGGCTGGTGTGAGGGTTGAACAGTGAGCCACTACTTGAGCTGTGTCGGTTCAGGCACGGGCGCTCCGCCTTCCGGAACTGCACCGACGACACTCGAAACAGGCCCCGCGGCCCGACTGCTGGGCCATCCACGGCGGGCCCAAAATGGTTTTGAGGCTGGACCGTCAGCGCCTCGGGGATGGCCTCCAGCTCACGGTGTACTTTCTGGCTGTCGCGGCGCTCCCGCGCGCACATCTCCCCCTGGTGGTGCATGCGGGCGTTGTAGAGGCGCATTCGCTTTTCCAGAAGCCGCTGGAAACGGAGAAACTCCCCAGTGCTGACGCTGTAGAATCCTGAGTCACTCAGCTCAGAGGAGATAAACGATTCAGAGGAAGGAGATCCTCCGCCACCACCTCCCATGTGGGCGTGGCACTCCTCCAGGCCTTCCTCCGTCTCCACGCCTGAGAGCTCCCCCTGGTGGAAGCTCCCATCTGTCCAGCCGAGACCGCTGTCCAGCTCGTGGTGCAAGGGCAAGTAGCCCACTTGCTTGTCTTGCACAAAGTCTTCATCCTCTGTCTGAAGAGCACAGTTGTTCACAAGGTGAAAATTACTGGGAAAAGTAACTCTCAGAACATGCACTTTGTATTTGGCATTGTATTATGACAAATGCGACTCACTAACACATTTTACATAAAACCACAATTATTCTTTAGACTTTTTTGTACACATTTCACATTTCAAAATGTGGGATGATATTACTATTAGGCCTTGATTTTTTGCCTTGAAAGAAGTTCCATTCAGTCTCAGTGAGGGGTATAACAAATAAAAATCATGTTGAAAACTACTAATATCATGGACAATGAAACTGGAGGCTAAGCTCCTGTGATTCAACACAGGATCCATTTCACTCTACCAAGCTCTCCCAAGCATTAGGCCGATTAGTATTATGTTGTTGCCTGGCAACGCATAACTTATTTACATAAAACTCAGTTTTGTGGCTGAGTGCGCACAACTACTTTGCTCAAGGGTGTTTCAGCATTGCCTTGGGCAGTGCCCCCAAATATTGGCAGCAAGCTTGGCTACCCTAGCCAACACCGACCACTGCGTGCCATTGTCCTGATGCCACCTATCTGAAGCCTCCTTAAATGTGACCCTAGTGGCCACTCAGTAGGAGTGATGGTTGTTAGGGCAAAGGCTACCTGGCTCTGGAAGCTACTCGGCTCCTCCAGGTTGGCGTTGCAGCAGCCAATTAAGCAGTTCTGTCCTGGGGGCACCCTGCTGGTCATCTGAGGGTCCTGCGACAAAGAAAACACTTTCCTTTATTCACCGTCCATTAGGGAACTGATGTACTTTAAATATGTCTATTTAACCAAAGCATCTAAAGCAACACAAGAAAATATCACGCACAGTATACATAACATGTCCTGCTGAAAACATAAATGATTCTTATACCAGTATGTCCTAATGCAATACTGTAAGGATCACCTCTTCTTACGTATAATTATAATGCCAGTCAACATTTTGTATAAGCATTTATGGTAGCACTTTACTCAAGGGTATTTACATGAGAGTGACATGTGCCTGTCATAAACATGACATGACTTATCATGAACGGTAATGACACTACATCAATGTTCATCACTGTTGTTAGTGTCATTCGGTTTTTGTAATGTCTGCTTCCAAACACAAACAGTGCCAACTTAACATTATAAAACCCAATGACACTTAATGACAACAGTCATGAGCATTTCAAAAGTGTCATTAATGGTTATGATATATGTCATGTCATGTTTATGACAGGCTCATGCCACCCATAATGTAGACACCTTCAAGTAAATGTTCCCACATTCATTTTTAGCAACACAGTGGTAAAAGCTTTTCACATCAAATAGTGATGCAATCTTTACAGTAAAGATATGGGTGTATTTTTGAGGATAATGATGAGCAATTGTCTATGTGCTTAGCTGCAAACAGCTTAGGTCGCCTGTTAAATAAGCAGCAGAAGTGTTTATATTCTGAATGTTATTTTGTGTGTGTGTGTGTGTGTGCATGTGTGTGTGCATGTGTGTGTGCAGTGTTTTCTTATGCTCTCCAGGGGGAGTTCATTAGAAGCTGCTCCATTTTCACCCACCGTACACGTGAGCCCTGTTTATGTCTGTATTCTTCTGTGCATGTGTGTGAGTGTTTTTTGTGTGCACATTGTGTGTGTGTGTGTGTGTTTGTGTTTTGGTGTGCATATTTGGATCTGTGTGAGCGTGTGTATGTGTGTGTGTGAGTGTGAGTGTGTGTAATACTCCATTTCAGCTCCCCGCTTAGCGTCGGGCATGAATAATTCCCAGCTCGTCTGACTGCAAAGACCGCTCCATTTTGAAAAATGCATTTGTTCAGAGAGAAACACAAGCCGCGCCTCAGTGCACACAGAGGATTTTGTGCAAATGCAGAGTGCTTGGAGTTCTAAATGGCCCTGATGCACCACACCGGACGAGAAAAAACGTATTGTAGATTCTTTTTTTTTGATACACCAAGAAAGATGAGCCTTGCAGCTGTAGTCTCAACCAGAATTGCAACTTCAAAATATTTAGCCTAATTCTATGATTTCTTTCAATCCTGTCGGGGGGGGGTTCAGAGGTGTTTGACTTGAAAATATTTTCCTGTTTTTTTTTTCTCTTACAATTGCCTCTCGGTAGGTTGTAAATTGCAGTGATTAAGGGAGCGCATAGAGTCTGAAAACCCATCTCTCCTGAAATCTGACTCACATACAACAGAGCAATCGTTTAGCCTCCAGGACCCGACAGTGCATGTGTGCTGGATCTGTGTGTGTGTGTGTGTGCAAGTGTGTGCTTGCTTGCTTGCTTTGAATGTGTGTGTGTGTGTGTGTCTTTGCGCTTGCTTTAAATGTGTGTGTGTGTGTGTGTGTGTGTGTGTGTGGGAGGGAAGCATTGGTCTGTGGGCGGAAGGGTACACTCCACTCTGGTAGCGAAACGGTGAAACAGCGGCGAATGAAGCCATCAAGAAGCAGTTGCAAGAACTCAGATTGTCATGGTAACTGCCTCTCACCTGGTACTCAAGGCGCTGCCTGTCCTCCACGTCTCGTGGCGCGTTAGGCAGGTACTCATACCTGGCCCCCTCTCGCAGGTCACGAGGCAGACTCATGTGATTGTAGTAGAGCCTTTAGTGGAAAAAAAGAAATCCATAATTAGGGATGAATCTGTCCAACTTTTATAGTTCTAATACCGATTACGATACATGGATTTTACATATCGGTCGATACCTGATACCAGTCCGATATCCCCACTGAATTAGGAGATAGTCAGCCTTTATTGCCCTCTCTCCTAACTGGGCATTATTTTCCAAGCCAAGACTAAACAGAACAATATAACTTAGAAATGAATATAATAAATTGTTATTTAGAATACAATTAAAAAATAAACAAGTGTGTGCCAATGTCATTACATTGTATTTGAAATTTGTAGGCCTAAGTCTAATTAGGCGCGTATCACTTTAAATTTCTCGCATGGACCTAACCTTGCAGGACTTTCGTGAAACAAACTTTGTTTCTATGCAAGGTGCTAGTGAAAATCAATAGGCTGCAGCAGATGCTTATGTTTTCTGTTGTATCAGTTGAAATAAATATTGATAAACAACTTGAGCTGATCCTTCATTGAATTATAGAGATGTGTTCAGTTCAGTGTTCAGTGTATCAGTTTTTGTTATCCTTCAGGTGAGCGACGTTAGACTTCTACATCACTGACTAGCTGACTCCACGTGAGGTAAGTTCGCTAATAGGGACCATCCAGGTCAAATATTTGCAGGTTGTCAATTAAAACACACAGTTAATTACATTAACTTTATGATTATTTTATTAATAGCACTTATAATAGCTGTAGAAAATCTGTGTTTTCATACCTTTCAGCTGCACCTAGTTGCTATAGTGTCTATTCTGGCAAGCCATTGAGCGCGCACAGAGGCGTAGGCTACAGTAGCGCAGCGGCATTGTTGCAGTCATTCAGTTCGGATCGGCTCATGACTAATTTTTCCGTATTTTTTCCATATCGGGACCCAATCCGGATCGGTGCATCATCAGTCCCGAAATATCGACATTTTCCACTGTAAGATTTCTTTTTAACAGTCACATCACTGACCCATACCCAAGCCTTTTCAAATAAACTTAGAATGTCTTGTACACTTTTGGTAAAGAACGACCTCTTTGTTCGCTCTGTAGAAAATACACCTTGACCCAAGGACAGGCAGATATAGATGCATCATATTTAGAGGTGAGGCAGTCGACTGGAACAAAAAGTGTCAAGATGACAAAGGGTGAAAACAGAGCTGATTAAATAAGCTTGCTATATGCAACACACTTCTGAAATAGAATTTTGTAGTGCTGTATAATCAAAATGTATTTCTGTACCTGTGTAAGTTGTGCTTGTTAATAATTAATTGTGGCAGTGTATTCCCTGAACCGATGGGGCTGTACATGCTTAATTGGATTTCACAGGTGAATGCAAAAATAGGTCACTTTTTCCTCGATTCTGTAACAATGGTGATGGTATTTTGTGTTTTTGTCAGTAATTGATCTGTCCACAAGTTAGGTCTATTTTGACGTCTATGGTACCTTGACACATATATTAGGTTGTGATCAGGTGACAGCTTGTCAGTCAGTTTCAAAATACAATGGAAATTCCATCATTACGATATACAATAAAATTCTAGATACAATTCTAAATATTGCACTGATGTTGCTAATGTTACCTTAATGTTGTCTGTTGTCACAGGGACAAGACTCTTTATGACGGTTGTAGATTTGAATTCCCCCTTGGTTGGTTGTAGAATTGAGTAACCCCTTGACATGCACCAAAAGGGCTATCTTGTATTACCTTAAAAGACTAATCAAAAGGGAAATTCCTATGTTTACTTCACATTACTTTAAACAAAACATGTTATTTACCACTATAGTTGTTAAAGTATGTGTAAGTATTATTTTGAATTTGCCAGTAATTAACGTTTGGTGAATTTATTGTTGCCAACATGAGTTAATAACTGTATTCTTACTTGTTACACTCTAGGCTCAAGTCATATATTCCAATGTCTTGGAAATGTTT
Organism: Tenualosa ilisha; assembly: GCA_015244755.2. NCBI lineage: Eukaryota > Metazoa > Chordata > Actinopteri > Clupeiformes > Clupeidae > Tenualosa > Tenualosa ilisha. The sequence goes on from PYXC01002194.1 coordinate 4,467,460, forward strand.
CAACGAATATACCTGCCTGTGCCTACATAGGTTTGCTGTTGATGTATTCTATCTCATACTGAACTCAGAGACACCTGTCTGGGCCTCTGTGCGTAGCAGGGCTTGCACCTGTGTGAGTAGGTGTATCTGTGTGAGAAGATGTGTGTGTGTGTGTGTGTGTACCTGTGAAGTGGTGGGCAGGTTGCCCAGACACCTGTGTACAAATGTGTGAGTGAACAAGTCTTAATAAGGTGTTTCTGCAAGTCAGTCTAATGTAATGTTTGTGCCTATATGCCTGCCTGCGCTGCTCATCACAGTTGATAGACAGTGAAGAACTGGTGATAGATGTGCTTTCACAGGAAGGAGTTGAAGGGTCACATCAGCCTGTGTGCTCTGTGCATCCTTATTTCCTGTGCACCTCTTTGTAAAGGCACTATACATTGCCTTAATGTTTTCCAACTTGCATACATCCTTAGGAGATATACCAAAGTCCTTCAATCTGATGAGCAGGTTTACATCTGTCTTCATTTTAGATGCTATAGGTCAGTGTGTACTGTGCATTACAATATATATCCTTTTTTATGTGAGTGATTTACCTCTGTTTTTGATATTGAATTCCTTGTAAAAATCCTTATCTAGTCGATAATAAATCTTTCTGTCTAGCGTTCATCTATCTGTCTAGCTGATACTGTATGTCTTTATACAGTCCTGTGTCTAGATAATGTATGTCTTGATACTAGTTCTATTGATACACTTCTCTGTACATTTGTATGTAATGTCCTTATTTGGGAATCACCGTGAACCTTCCTGTCAGAGTGTAGTTGAGCAGGTGACACACCTGTCAGGGTAGTTCTGGTTCCGAGGCATGGTGGCCGCTATGCCACAGCCCAGCCCCCTGAGGGGGTCCCAGGGTCGCTCCGTCTGCGTGCTGCAGTCGGACGTCCGATGCAAGTGCAGGCTTCGGCCTCGCCGCCCTTCAATCTGCAGCATGATTGGCTGCTCATAGCTGGCCAGGATGCGCAGGGCGTCCCTCTTGCGGAGGTGGTTCAGGTCCCGGCTGCTGACCTGAGCAGAAAAAGTGAGAGAGCAGAGTTGATAAGGCATCCCTGACAGAGGAAGAGTAATGGACCACATGGGTCACTACTATTGTCATCTCAGGTTTCACAACTACAGGAACACTGGATCCAGTGGCAGTGATTTAATAATACAAAGGTAAAAAAGTGGCTCATAGCGGCAGCTACCAATCTTCTAAGGCAGATTTCTCATCCCTCCATCTTTCCAGTCTTTCATCCATTCATTCACCTTTCACCCCGAGGACATTCTCCACCTTCTCTCACCTTATTGTTTTCAGTAATAACATGCGTATCAACATCTAAAGGTACAGTGGTGCAAAAAAAAAAAAAAAACAATGAAAAGAGCGGTCCTTGTGGTAGACTTTGTGTACAAATAAGAAATGTACCACTGGCGATTGGGTAAATACAAATATATCCCATGTTTTTGTACTTGGAACCATCGAGAAAAGGAACATTGAAGCAAGTCCTCCTTTTTTATTGTGAAGACCAATAAAGGAGACAGGGTCAACCATAAATCACACAAACCAAACTGGGACACTGAGTAAGTACCCAGTGGTGGAGCCGAATGATAGAGGAGACAGGTCTCGCTGTGTCATCTCAAAAACAACAACCGCTCCAAAGTCAAAGCCATTTGGACCGGATGAATGAAGCTACCCTGTACTGCACTAGAATGTTTTCTTTTTTTTATTATTATTTCCCAGCCTCTCTTCTGTGGAACAGTGCACTGATTCCATCCCTCTCCATCCATCTGTGACATCGGATGAGTCATGTGATTTAGAACCAGAGTGGGATGGAATGTCACCAGTTTTGAATCAAACCCTAGTGGCCTTGCAAGCCCCCACAAGCAGAATTAGTGTCTATGACTTGTTTTATTCATGGGCTCAAAAGCAACCTTTTTATGGTTACAGTAGCTGCTCTTTGTGCTCCCATGTGGCTGGTCCTCAAAATCTTTCCATCCAATGTCCAGCATGGTTGGGTACACACATTCATGGATGTATGATACATACCATCTCTCCCATGATTCTTAGCGAGGGCCATTTTGATTTTGTAACTACTGTAAATCCACCGTGAGAGTGGGACCAGGAAACTTGTGGTCAACAGGGCCTTTTTTGCAGGGGACACCAGAGGCCGACCTCTCCGCTGGTTCCTCCAGGGAAGGCCGGTGGAACACGTCCTTAGCAGAACGTGGCTCCCAAGCGGACGGCTCGAGCTGCCTCCTCCGCTGTTCTGCCCGCTCGTAATGACACAAGCACGCAGCATTTTCATAACTAATGTACATCACTGGCATGACTCATGCCCCAGAGACATCACATCGCACCAAGAGAGGCAGAGTGAGGGAGAGATGGAGAGAGTGAGAGAGTCAGTGTGTATAATATGTGGTTTAAAGTGTAAAACAGCAGGAAACGACGGATGTCGTCATTTTGTGATGTTGATGAATGTATGAGTGGATGGGCTATATATGCATAATTCTGTGTGTGTGTGTGTGTGTGTGTGTGTTCATACGTCTGCATCGAAATAATCTTGGGCTCTCGTTGTCCATGATTTTTTATGACACGCTAACCCCACAAGCAGGACATGCTCAGCCGAGCACACATAGCTCTTGCGTGGCTTCCCTGCTGCTACAGTGGTTCTTCTACCATTCCCCTGGCTCACAGCAGCCCCCCACCCCTCCCCACACATGCACACGCACGCCTGTGAACAGCGTGTGTCAACCCTTCTAGATGTGCTGCAAAGGCTACAGGCTTTAGTGAGACAGCATTGAGTACATTAACACCCCCCCTCCACACACACACACACACAAATAGAAAAGCACTCATGTAAAGCAACAAGACACAAACATTCATGCATGTGTGCTCTCTCACACACACACAGGCACACACAGAATGCCACTGCTGTGGTGTGCTGTTTGGACCACTGGTGTAATGCCATAAAATGGCACCTGTAAAATAACATGCTGCGAAGGTGGGAGAAGTGATGGGTGCCCAAAGGCTCCAGAAGGAACGAAACCAGTGGAGCACTGTGTGCTTCAGTGTGAAGGAAGGAGGGGGGAAGAGGAGCCAGCGAGAACGTAAATGAGAGATGAAGGGAGACAGAGATGGGAAGAGGGTGGAATAGAGTGATCAAGAGAGTGTGATGAAGGAGGAGAGGAGGAAGAGTTCGGTCTTGGTGGATCAACAGCGCTGTCAGTCCGTGTCATTGTCAAGTCTTGGTCACATGAGAATACCAACACACACATACACACACAGGCACGCACAAATACATGCTTTTCTCCAATCTCTGTGACACACACTTACGCACCCTCGCCCACATGTATATTGAGGTATGCTGACAGAGGAGCTTGGTGCACAGCTGTATGGCATATCCGAAACCTAACAGAACACACTGATGAACTGTCAGGGCAGAGGGATCACTCACACCCACCCACACACACACACACACATTCAGCTCTTTAGCTTCTTTAGCATAATTCATCTCATCATTCACTCTCAAACACACACACACACACACACTCAGATCGAAAGGAAAGCACGGAAGGAAAGATCGCACTCACCCCCATTCCGTCCCCGTACCACGGCCCAGACAGCCTGCAGCCCATTGCCACGGCAACAGATGAGCAGGAATGTTCGCCGATCCAGTCAACGTGCAAAGAGTATGACAACTGAGCACGGAAAAGAAGAAGGCAAGAGAAGAAGAGGACGAGGGTCTTACAGCGGAGGAGGCTCAGGATGTAGCCGAGCAATTCCCCCCCCACCCTCCGTTAGCTGTGCTCCACCACAAGAACAGCAGCAGCAGCCGCTTGCCTGTCAGTGACAGCCGCGCTCGCTCTCTCTCTCACTCATTGTGGGTCTGCTTCCCTCCCTCCTTCTCTCTCTCTCTCTCTCTCTCTCTCCCTCCCTTCTTCACTGGCGCTCTCCCATCCTCTGTGCCAGTCTTGTGCACAGGCTCCTCCTCTCCCAGTAGCCTCCCCTCTGAGAGGATGCATAGTAGCCCTGCTGGAGCGTGATCCCCCTCCCTCTGTCTACACACACACACACACACATTTATATACACATTCAACACACTCTCAATCTGACAGGCGGACACATACACACCATTATCATTGGTTGACTGCAATAGCTATTTAGATGAAGTGAGATGGATGATGGAACCTGCCATTTAGCCATCTCTCTCTCTTTCTCTCTCTCTCTCTCTCTCTCACACACACACACTTGCCTGGTCACAGTAGGCTGCTGAAGATTGAGGGAAGCTTCTTATCTTCAGTCATCTATTTCCCCCTTCGTGTGCCGTTTCTCCATCTTCTTTGCCTTTCTGTCTGGCTTCCATTCTGTCACAGACCTGCTGGATCCCCACTCCTGCCTCCTCTCTATCTCTGTCCCTATCCATGTCCAGGTGACCTATGGAATCTGCCTCAAGTTAGGCCTTACTTCAATATTGGAGTGGCACATTTAGACAACTACACAGTAGTAGAAAGAAAAAAAAGTTTAAAATGCAAACATTTTAGGAAATTTTTAGATTTATACATTTTGAAAATCTGAACCAGAATAATTAACTCTCAGAATATACTCCAAAGTGCAAAGAGTCAGATTCGACTGACTGTTAGCTGTTGGCTTTGTAGAAAGGGTCATCTTTGGTGAATGTCAAATAATTCGAATTTGACATGACTTAATTATTCCTCAGACTACAGAAGAACTTGCTGTTTCCTTTCTAACTGCCAATAAAAGTGCCTGCACCATTTTTCTGTTACCTTCCCTTTGACACATCTTATGTTATCGTAATGTAGATGTGACTGCTGCAGAACCTGCTATATGCATGCTTGTATGGTTCATTCTCATGTTTTCAGGCGATTCATTTGTGCATGCATGCATGTGGATGAAATGTCCTTGGATCTGCAGTGCTGGTCCATGTGAATGTGAATGTGAAGTTTATGCTCCACAAGCGGTGATTGTATATGAATGGTGCATTTTCTTATTTCTTGCTTTGTGGTATGCTATAAATAGATAGTGTGTATGTGTGTGTTGTCAGTGTGTGCATATGGGCATGTGTGTGAAGCTTTCCCTCACACACAGAAATGTCTTATTTGCTAGCGTTCAACTCTGTTTCCTAATAGATGTGATACATATTTGGTGAGTGTGCTGAGTGTGTAGGTGGAGAGAGAGAGAGAGAGAGAGAGAGTTATCATAGTCTGAAACAGCACGTGCCTGAGACAACTGATGGCTGCATGTAGCTTAATTGTCAAACGAAGCACTCACATGTAATCCACATACACACACACACACACACAAACAGACGCCACATAAATTTAACATGGTGGGGTTAAAAATACCTCTGTGATTGTGATGGAAAAACACAATGCTCCCTCATGCTGCACACAAACACATACCCACACACACACAGCATAAATTATATACAGTACATACTGTTACTATAAATAGCAGTCCTTGAATACCCAAAGGAAGGCATATGCATGCATGGTTCCTTTCCCTTAGCTGAAAGGCGCTAAAGGAAAAAGCACCATCACACACAACCCCCACCCCTCTGAAGCTCATAACGATTGAAGCTTCTCCCTGTTTTCCCCAAGTGGGGATTCCTAGTGTTTGTTTCTCACGACCAGGCATTTGTGTGTCTGTGTGTGTGTGTGTGTGTATCTGTGTGTGTGTGTGTGATGCTATTTGCAGCCCAGCCATCCGTCAGAGAGGTGTGTCCCTAAATATGTGTTGTGTTCAGATGTGTCAGATCATTTTGTTTGTAAGTAAATCTTCCATTTCTCCTAGATGCCCAAATTCCAGGTAAACTTCAGTATACTGATATAATGACATATGTACAATGACATGTAAATGAAAACATTTTATGACCAGCATGTTCTTGTGAAATCCTCATATTTTACATGTCTGGGGTAGAAGGCCATTTTTAGTTTTAGAAGCCCCATTAGATAGTGATTGGAGAGAATAAAGCTGCAAGTCGGTTTTGAGCCAACACAGGCATATCATGAAGGGGCTGTCATCTGAAACCCAAGGAAAAAAGGTTGCCAGACAGCCATTGTCAAGTGGGCCAGCCTGTTAATGGTTTCTCTATTGATCTCCAAGATGCTACCTTGCATGGCATTGTAATTGAAAAGAGTTTGAATCCTGTCTTTCAGATTAATTACACAGAGAGTAAGTTGAGACAGGTTGTTGGACTCCAGCCATTCCGCAACCATTAACACTTCTGTACCCTCAGTGCTCCCAACAGAATGGTTGTTTAAGTTTATTGTTTAAACCATTCTTATAGCGTTATAGTGGACTTTTTACTCAACAAAACCAGCCCCCCCTTTTTTATCATTTAAATCTATGGATCTATTCTCTAAGTGTGTCAACATAATGATACAGATTTCTACTTCCCTCAACCTGTTTTCTCGTTTTTTTTTTCTTTTTTGTCTCATAACCGCATTCTTAACTCATCGGACAGCTTGCTCAGCTGAAAGCTCTCGCCCCTGTGTGTTGCCCGCCTCTACGGTTCATAACTGTCAAGTCGTGTTACATTGCTTTTCTTTCCACCGGCATATTTGAGGAAGCGGGTCTCTGAGTAAATCATGGACACTGGTGGAGGAAAGAGCAAGCCAAGCAAAGCGCCTGTTCCCTGTTCGCTGGTTGTGCAGGAAGACCACATTTTGAGACATACAAAGGCCAATGGGGGTCTTTTTTAAAATCTTGTGGGGTAGAAAGGCTAATGCGTAGGAGAGGTCAGCTCTTCCATCATGCTTTTATTGATTGCACTTTCTACATACATTATTGATTGCTTGGCTGGGTCTATTTTAAACGTCACGTGCAAGGTGACTTGGGAGAGAGTAAAACATAAATGAACACAACATACATAATGAAAAGACGCCACTGAAAGTTGCACAAGAAAATACAACAAAAGGTAAGCATGGGTCAGTGTGGCTCTTAGTCTCATCATGCTTGGATGGGGGACAGAGATTCTCGCTTTTCAGCGAGAACCTAACAGAGCAGCTCCTTCCATCATTTTTTGTTGTTGTTTTGAAGAAATGCAGAGAGAATCCCAGTGGATGGGAGCATGCTGGCGTGGGAGGCAGTCACATGACGTGCTTGAGGGAGATGTCAGCTTTCATCAGCTGACAAGAGCTCTGTGCTGTGGGACGTGTAAAGGATGTGTGTGTGTGTGCGTGCGTGTGTGTGTGTGTGAAAGGGAGACAGAGAGCGAGAGAGGGAGAGTAGTGGGGTCTGGGGAGGCATGGGTCTGACCATGGCCATATGTGTGAGAGCAGACACAACCTCAGGGGTAAGGCTGGTGTGTGTGCATGTGTATATGTGTATGTGGCACATTTTCAGAGAGGGCCCACCTATGCGCTGAAGGTCGAGGGTCACTCACGGGTGGGAAATGGTGCTGCAGGGGCTAAGGCAAGGCATCTGCTTCACTGTCTCATTGTGCGTAAGTACTTTTGTTAATTGACTGCTGCCATAAAAGGAAAATGGGAACATACATTTGTTGCAGACGCAAGGCCTTAACTTCTTGTGCTCAATCATCTTGGATCAGTGGCCACAAAGAAATAAAAGCCTTTTAGTAGTACTGTGCTGAAATGGAGCAGCATACTGAAAAGGCCAGGACAGCTGACCTTAATTTCAAGGCCTGATGCAAAAGTGGGATAAATCGAAACGCAATGCATATGCTTTTTCTTTATTTTCAACAAACTTGCTAGTTAAATGAACTGAAAAAAATCATGCTGATGAAGCAGTAAACTAATTATACAGACACAAGTAGATCTGGACTGATTATTTTGACTAGTGTATTAAATGAGTAGTTAATAAGTATTAGATGTTGACACTTTAAAAAGATTCTGCCTCTCAAAAATCTCCTTCTTGTTTCTTGTGAATAGTCTTGGGCGACCACATGGTTCCATGTCCCCAGTTGTTTCTCACAGTTATGCTGTAGGCCTTTAAGATATTTTAGGCCTACCGATACTGAAGGCTGGCCTACTCTTGGCGAAATACAAGAAGACCTAGGAGGCCGTCTTACTCTGAATTTAGACATTCTTATACATTTAACTGTCATAATTAGCGTTAAGGCAAGAACACATATAATCTCTAAACCTCTGTGGTAAACGGTTACTCGATGTGATCGGAAAAATAGCTAACTCCGTTTTAACCCGCTCGGATCGAATTCTGTATCTCGCGTACAAATTCTACGCCCCGATGCAAACACCAGGTGTCGCTGTGCTACCGCCGAGGCAGAGACTATTAACACGATTTGGTCATAAAACATGAACGGAGAATTTTTTCTGAGGAAAATAGAAGCAGCCCTGCAGCCAAGACGAAGTTCTATGCTTTGAACATACCCTGTATGTTTTCAACATGAATACCTCAAGAATAAAAATGTTTTTAGGTTTGTAAGTTGAATTAAACTGTTGTGGTCATTTTATAAACTGTCGAACCCCTTTGATAAACATCTTCCAGCTTTCGGAGGTAAGCCTATATTATACATAATATATGCTTAATTACATAAATGGGGCTACATTATGTCGGCTATATATGATTAGAAGAGCACCCAAAGGTGACCCTAAGGTGTATGATTTGATATCATACCGTTTGTTTCCTACTTATATCCTATTTTGTGCGTATTAAGGGTCGTTGCGGGACCTACGGGAAGGTACGTGTATATGTCTTTTTTTTGCAAATACCTCTAAGTTATTTGGTTATGCTTTGACGTCAATCTCTATATTTGGTGGTGGTCGGAAGCAAATTTGCGACTACATCACGATACTCACAATGTTTTCCATGATACCAACCAATCACATTAGTGGGTGGGTTTTAGTCTGAGCCGTCATTGGATGTTGTTCACATCATTCCCCAAAGTGCTTAAACGACATCCTGTCTGCGTTTCCACATAAAGAGGGGAGAGATATCAATAACGACCACAACACAGCTGAGGTTGGGAAGATAAGTGCCATACAGAAACCTCAGCCTTAAGAATGCACAGTATATTTTTTGCTGAAACGAAGTTTTGTTTTGTGAACGTTACTTACCAACGCTACTGACTTTTAAGTCGGACGACAGCAACAAGAAGTGAAGCTACTCCAGCTTTCAGCTTTCTCCAACGAGTCTCCGTCGTTTGGCAGCCCTTTGGCACCTACAAGTTGAAGCTTTCGACCTGAAACGACAAATTGTTAGAATAACCTTGCCTTCAAATATATCGTTGTTAAGAAAATGAGCCACAGCTACGGAACCAAAGCTGAAATGGTGCCCGAAGTAACGGCCGCGGCGAACTTTGTCTCCAGACTCCTGAGAACAAGAGGCTATCTCAGCGAGCATCAGCTTCAGGTTTTTAGAGATGGTCTCCAGCAAGCATTATCAGGTAGTTTTTTTTCTTTGAATTTTTCAAATGTATGCTACGCATACTTTTTAAGAGAAAATGATTACTACTATTGATGACCAATATAATGTTTAAATTTAAATGTAATGTTAAGGTTGACATCCAAGATAGCTGACTGGCTAACGTTAGCACGCTAAGTTAACTTGGCTAACTAACTTATCGATAAGTTAGCTTGCTAGTTAACTTAGGGTTATGATGCAGTAATTTGTGCTGCACTTTGGTTGTGCTAATAGCTACGTTTAACTATGCGAACTAATGTTGGGCTGCTAACGCGGGATACCAGCCAGAATTGTTTGAGTGCACCAATCAGTAAATTGGCGTTGTCAATAACTTAATAGCTTTTGTCCTTCGCGGTTTGTTTAATATGTGTATTATTGACGCCGAACAGATCACCATAAAATCACGAGGATTCGAAAACATTCGGCTACTGTTGGCCCACCTAGCGCATTAGCGTGCTTACTATTAGTTTGAATTTGCTTGACTACATTTCTTGCTTTTACGAACAAGCTTGTGGACAAGTTACCGATACACGTTTACACTAAAATCTTTGTCGCTAAAACATGGTCATCATTCAAAAGATATGCTACTGTGTTACGGGTTAATGCCTTCAGTTTGCTAATGTTCAGTCCTTTGTTTCCACGACAGAACACTACCAGCACCATTGGTTCCCCGACAGACCACAGAAGGGATCGGGTTACCGCTGCATCCGTATTAACCACGAAATGGACCCTATCATTGCAAAAGCCGCACATAGGATCGGACTGACAAGTGAACAACTGTTCTCGCTTCTGCCGCGGGAGTTGACCCTCTGGGTTGACCCCTATGAGGTCTCCTATCGCATCGGAGAGGATGGTTCCATATGTGTTTTGTATGAGACTGAGGCACCAGCTCAAAGTAACGCGTCGAGCAACCACAGTGCTTCCCCATTTGATCAGACTTTGAATTGCAAGAATCGGTTTCTGATGGGTGGTCGCACAAGCCCTCCAAAAAACTACCTGATGACCGTGTCCAGCTAAAGCGAGAGACCATCATGAGGCACTGAAGACTGGTGATGTGAGTTGGTGTGAGCTGTCGACCACCCACAGTATATTGAGTAAATTCCTGGAATCTGGGCATCTCAAGATATTCTAACCCCTTTTTGTAATCTAACTTAATTCTTATTTAATTGTACATGAACATTTCAAAAGCACTGTTATACTTGGAGGAATGGTCCCACTTGGCTCATTGCATTTAGGGTTAGACCTTGGAATATTGTCATGCGCTTTTTTGCACTACTGGTACTGTTTGGGTCTTGTGTGCATGTATCACATGACGTATGCACACACAATTAAACTGGGACCTTATTTGTACAAACCATGAACACTGGGGCTGGCAATAACTTTCTCTTGGTGCAATGAGCCCACACATTAGCATATTCAGGAACACAACATATAGGCTAATTGGAGTGAAGGTAATTTCTCAGGCATCCAACAGTAACTTTTGTTTGACAATGTAATTTTCTGTAATTGTGTCAATCAAATGAGGGCACAAGTTCACCCAGAGTGGACTGCTTGAGGACCCAAAAATAAGTGACAGCTGCTTGTCAGTATACCTCCTGCCTTAACTGTAATGTGACCATCTCTAGAACTATGACCACCATTTGCCAAACTCTCATTCCAATCCTGTCGTGCAATATTTCAGTGTTCCAAAAAATGGGTTTGTTAATTTTCTTTTGAGTTGTTCTGAATCTTGAAATTTACTTCAATTTACTTTGATTTCAGGAGCTAATACACCAAGGCTGTGGAAGGCGTTAATTTTTCATGTTTCCTTTGGAAACAGTCTGAATGTTTAAGGAGGACTGAATTATTTACTCCTCTAAATACGTTGCTGTTTTTTGTAAAGTGAACTAATGCTGTGAGGTGGTTGGTTGGCAACATGCCTGTTTTCACTGCCAGTGTGAGATGTTCTCGTTCTCTGTAGCATTTTCTCCCAGCAGGGCTGTTGAGCAGTTCTGTTTTTGTTTACTTTTTTTCTAGATGGAGATAAATGTAGTTTGTAAGCTATTTTAAGCACAGTATGCTTTTTTTAAATGTACATTCTTTTAAAAAATGAATTTGTGCATATATAGAGATCTGTACAGTTTTGGGTCAGTTTTATTACAATAAACCTTTTATGAATTTTAATCTTGTGGTCTCATTGTTACACTGCTGACTGCTGACAAAGTTTGGATTGTTCTCTAAAGATCTCTTCCTAGAGACAAGTGTTGATTTTGGTGTGAATGGTATTTGACAGACCATAGATTTCCAAAATTAGGGTACCAACTTGGTAACCCCAATGAACATGTCCCATTTCATGGATTAAACTCCAGTTTCGTAACCAAGATCTGAGAATTTTCTTGTCATTTTCAGCAGACCTTTCTTTCATGACCAGACTTGCACCCATTGGCTCTGATTAATCCTCAATAGTTACAAGTCAAAGCATGCTCTATCTGAATAAACCCATCTTAGCTTGGCGTTCTTTACAAGGTGTGGTACATTCTTGTTGGCACGTCTTTGTTTTGGTAGGTTGCTGTGGTGTTTTATCCCTTTGTTGGCAGTGATTTGGCACAGTGCAATAGGCTGTTAATTCTGTAATTCTACGTGCAGCTTTACACAAACTTGTGGGTTGGGCTGGGCAAGGTCAAAGGAGTTGGACACAAATGAAAGTTTTGGCTGAAAACTGGACCTAGTTATTCCTTTCAAAGGCATCCTGAGGGAAAAGTGATTGACCCGATTTGGGGGACTTAGGGCCCAAGTCCTTTTGGAGTACATCTAGTCCTTTCATCAGAAAGGGTACAAAGTGATCAGAGTATTGACACACTTGGAGAGATGCAGAAAAGTGTTGTTCCAACTAAACTTTAATGTGAAATATTGCTCTGACGAAAATTTAAAAAAAGAAACAGAGGGAAGCTATGGTATATGTTCACAGTATCCCTCAATCCACATAATGTAAATCTGCTGAGGAAACTGAAGGATGGATTTCTGTGAAAATTAACACCATTCTGATAAGGCACATTTGATTATTGTAGATCTTGGCATGGGATCATGTCTCTCAGGTATTGTTTGTGTGTTCAGATGGAACAATCGAAACGTTAGTTACTGTGTCATGCCTTGAGAATGAGTTAGTATGAGGGAAGCATCAGGGAGGGAGGTGTCACTTATTTTATGTGCTAAACTCTATCAATTAGCAAGGTTTTCTGTCTTATCCTAGAAACCTGTGCTCATATCTGAACTGTGGCACTGTGCTATGAGGTAGACCTCTTCATGGCTATGTCCAAAAGATCACTTTGTCTCCTGTGGTGGCTGTGAAGGCATGCTGTATGTGTGAATCCATTTCCATGAGAATTGCTGCTGTAAAAACACTAGTCTAAGGGGGCACTTGGGGAGCTCATCACCCCCTCTACTACTACCAGCCCCCGAGCCTCTCTGCCTTCCTACACGCCCAGTGCTCTGTGCCCAGCAGCCCAAAAAGAGGCTGAGGGATGGCTGAAAGGACTTGGGGCAGGCCTCTATTCTCTCTCCCCGTGTGTTGACCCAGGAGGGGAGGGTGCAGGGCCCCGTGCTGCACGCGAGCGACGGACAATTGGCACGGCTCTGCTGCCTCTTTCAGCAGAGGGGCATCTGGTGTTTTTGAGAGATGAGCGAGCGGGCCATGGGGGAAGAGTGAGAGACAATAAAGGGAGGCGCTCTTCATTCCTGGTCTCCTTGCCTGCTTGCGCTCCCTCCCTCCTTTCCTCCTTCCCTCCCTGCTCCTCTGTGTCTGCGCGTCGGTGGCAGTAGCCAGAGCACCATCTGTCACCCCCCCCCCAAAGTATCCCTGTCGTCTCGGCTCTAAACTACCAGCAAAGGCTCCATTCAGCACAGAATCTCCCCACTCCCTGGCACCCCCACCCCCACACAGACACACAGCTCTTCACTCTCTCTCTTTTTTTCTCTCCTTTCTCTTCCTGAGGTGGGTTCAACTTTTCAGTCTGTGACATGGAGGGTTGCCGGGTAGAAGGAGGCCACTATAGAAAACCAAATGTCTTATTCAGGCCTTTCTGCATCCAGAGCCTCTGCTCACATAAAACATTTGCCAGCCATGGAAGGTTTCCATGGTAAATCTGCTGTTCTGCACTGCACACACACACACACACACACACACACACCTAGAAGTGAGACCTCTGCATTAGTCTTAGTTGAAATGGTGTCCATGTGGAGGTCCTGCCCTGGCCCTGGACTGCCAAAGTGGCTAAAAGCCAAGTGAATGAGTCAGACTAGGCTTAAACTTGTCAACTAACTCTTCATATTTAAAGGAATGTGCCTATTGAAAAACACTCTGACGTGTTTGTGTATTTTTGAAAGCATTATGCAATGTTATATGTATGATGGCAGGAGAAACACTGTTTTACAAGGTGATATTACAGTCCACAGGTCACCATTTCTAGTACATAACAGACAAACGAATTAGGGAAAATGTGAATCAGTACTTCCAGTATAACTATCGAGTTTTGTTAGGATAATTATAGATCTTCACAAACTGCAACCACACGTGTCTGTTTATAGAGCTGTGTGGGTGTCTAAACAGTTAGGAGGTGACATTACACCACAAAGAAAGTGTGAAGGTGGGCATAATAGAAAGATTGTAAACAGGCTGTAGGTGTCAGATCTCAAAAGGGGACTTTTATTTGTGTGTGTGTGTGTCTGTGTGCACGTGCGTGTGCTCTGGATAAGAAATTTTTGTGGGTGTAAGGATTTATGAGGGGAGCATTTGGATACAAACACTGACGTAATTCAGATGCGTAAGCTGGTCTGTGTGTGTGTGTGTGTGTTTGTGTGTGTGTGTGTGTGAGTGTATGACATGTGGAGAACATACTATAGACAACAGAAACAGTAGCATGAAAAGGTCAGTTTGAAAAAGAAAGGTGGAACGTCTAGTGTTGTGTCAGCTTATCATTATTGCAGCGGCAGACACGTTTACAAGCAGTACATATTGTTCAGTTTCACAGCGTTCCATAACATTGTAATTTTTTTAAACACACGGTTGATACATGGGCTTAATGGACGTATACAATGTTAAGTCAACTGCAATGTTTTTGTAAGATTTTATAGCACCACTCTATCCCCAACGAAGGTATACACACACACATACACATACCATCTCAACTCTGTCTTCCACAATCTGTCGAGACTATTACATTTTTGGTGTCTGATCCTACATGGTTTAATTTGTGAATTGTTTTAACTGAAACAGACCACTAAGCCTGTATTACTTTGCTCATGGCTGAGTTGAAACTGGAATGCAGCCCAAGCAAGGCCGTCAGCTGCTCCCATAGTCCTTACGCCCTTCCACTGAGACAATCTGTGTTTTCTTTGGGCACAGAAAGCCCCCCCCATTTAAAAAAATACACTTTAGTTGTTGATGAGTTACATATAAAGTATGGGAATCTCTTGGTGTTTTTTTTGTTGGTGTCTATTTTTGTGTGTTCCCTATGGGATCTGGTTGCTTATCTTGAGTAGTTGCTGTGTCTGTGACAGTGTTATTGTAAGACATGTTTTGTGCTGATTCGAAAATTCATATCCATCCAAGTCCCATGTGTTGTTGGCCAAACACCAAGAGAGCTGCATAATCAACTGAAGAGTTGTACGTTTTGAGCATAAATATGGCCAGGTTTGTGTAAACCTCAATGACGGAGTCTATCTGAGGGCAGGCTGGGCAGAGAGAGAGACCAAGGGAGCTGTGTTGAGGCTTGCTCCTCTCATGGATGTCAGCAAGGGGTTTTGGCTGAGTGCCACGCAGCTCAGCCTTCGGGCTTCGCTGTGCTCCCATCACATTCCTTCCTCTCCTTGCAATCTCTCTCGCACTTCCAGCTGCTGAAAAAGCCCTTGCACTCGCAGGCAGATGCATCTGCCCATGCCGATAACCACTCATTCCAAGGACTAGATAGGGCATGGCTAAAATGGAGCAGCTGGTATCTAAGTGATAATGGTATCTGACCATCAAACTGAGACAGGACAGACGTGGGGGGTGTCGTGACTTCTCTGGCGGTCGGAAATTGCTGTGTTTGTTGTTTTTCGGACAGTAATGGATGTTAGTTGCACAGAGCGCTGCTCAGCCCAAAGCAAGTACAATTCTCTAGATCCTCTCTGCGATACGGCCTACCTTGTTTGAGACCGCATGACTTACCATGCCTTAATTTGACAGCAGAAGCAGAAAGAGAACTCGCCCGTCCATGTTAATTCTCTGTCAAATTCATTTACAGACACAGGTCCTGGCCTGCAGTCATATAAAGGCGTCATGTGTCAGGCTGTGTTTGTTTTAGGTAATAGCTGCTGGCCTGGGAGGTTGAGAGGGAGTGCAACAGCTTTGATCACAGGTGGAGTTTTGTTTTGTCTGTTTTTTTTTTTTGCTCCCTGTTTCTGAGGTGTGGCAGGGCAAAGTATGTGGTGATCTGTCGCAGGGCCTTGAAAATGGACACTGAGGCCTCTGTTCTCCTTCTCCTTCCCCACCTCCTCCTCCTTCTTTCTCTCTCTCACTCACTCTCTTTTCTCTCTCTCTCCCCACCTTTGACTGTGGCGACCGACCAAAGTCTCTGAGAAGCCATCTGAAAACAACTGATTGGCCTTTGACCTCCCAGCTGCTGAGGGCCATCCAACTTTGTTTATAGACTGTTCTGGCTCGTGATTGGTCGGCAGCTGTATCCAGGCAAGATCCCCATCTCTTTTTGAGGCTGGGCAACTTTTTTTTCTCTTTCCCACAAACCCCTAGAGCAAAAACCCCTGGCTTGGAGTGTGCAGTAGTGTGCAGTCCTAATCCAATTACACAGAGCCTAAATTAAGAAAGGAAGAGTGGGACGGAACAGGACGGGAACATGCTATTGTGCCTTTCACTGAGTGTGAACAAAAGCCAGTGCCGAGTGTTTCCAGTCCACCCGCCTCTTAAATGTTCAGAAAGTCTTATGTAATATTTAAACTGATGGGTTAGGCTTGGTGAAGACATGCAAAACTTACCTACTATAAACAAATTAAAACACACTAAAAGTAAGTCATTAACAACCAAATACAGTACAATAGGTCTAACATTCTTTGTTTTTCAGTATCTGCTTCATCAATGTTTGGCAATCCTTGTGTTGTTTTTGTGGACCTTTGCTTGCAGTATAACACATTTAGTGCAAAGCAGCGGTCAGATCTGTGTTCAATTAGCATCACTAATGTGAATAAGTCTATGGAAACAATGCTGATTTAATCTCACTAAAGCTCATGGATTGCAAATGTAGATCACTCATATGCATGCAGCCCAAACAATATCCTCCCTGCCCTTAAAAAGCAGAGGTCATTCTCTTCAGTTGAAGTGAGGGAGAGAGAGAGCGAGTGACCCCCATCTCTCCCTCCTACCCCTTTCTCCAGGGTCTCCCTCCTCTTTGGGATGCCTGGGACATCAATCTGTCCGGCTCTCAGCTGGGAGTCAATGGCTCTCTGTGCTCTCCCTCTCCCTCTCTCATCAGCCCGCCCTGGCCCTGGGCTCTGTGGCCTCTGCTGTTTAGTGTGGCTGCGTTTGGGATTTAAAGCCGCAATGCACACAACACCACTGCTAATGCCCATCTCCCAGCGCACACACACACACAAACACACACCAACCAACCATGCACATAGACTCACTCACTCACAAACACACAGACACCTACATGCTCTAGTTAAAATGTAAAAAATATCAATTTAATATTAACATACACACATAAACATTCTTACAAGCCAACACACAACTAGGTTATAAAAGCTAACTCACAAATGCTCTCACAAACAAACACAAACACACACACACACAAGCACTCCGGAGCTTTTGCATGTAAAACAGCTAAGCCTCTCTACCCCACTGTGTCCTAGCACCCACACCCTGTTTACGGCCTAATCCTTCTTCACACTACCAACTTTATGATTAAAATCACACCAGTGCTGTTCTTCCTCTCACGCACGCAGGGAAAGAGAGGAGGCAGGGAAATGCGTGAAGAGCTTCTAAATACAGAAGTACACTCAACGTGAGACACGCAGTCAAAACACACTAAAACACATAAAAACAGCGTACGCCTATGCATGCACGTGTGCGCGCACACACACAAACAAAGTCGCTTTATTTAGTGTGCCATAGGGCAGTTTTAGGGATGGAGGTCACCAGTTGGTCTGGAGGGTGGACCCCCTTTGTGACCATTTGGTTAATCCTCAGGCCAGAGCTTGGTCTGAGGCCAAATGCATTCTCCCCCAATTAGGGCGGAAAAGAGCCACAACACCGGCTGACCCCGCCTTCCCCTTACACCCCATACCCCTACCTTCAGCTGATGCCAAACAACACTGTTCCGCAGGATTAGTTTGTCTTTTTCTCACTTAATTGGTCTGGCAAAGAACAATGGCTCAAATTTGATTGCCAGCAACATTATGTTCATTTTGTGTGTGTGTGTGTGTGTGTGTATGTATGTTTTCAGTGAACAAATGGAGGATTTTTACTTTACTACACCTACGCTACTTGTTTCTACATATTTTGACCATGAAGTCTGAAGTTTTACCAACATGTTACACTAAATGGTACAGACAGAATGTCTGGAGAGAAACATTGTTTTTGATACATCATATGTTTGATCTGTTTTTTGCATTGTGTATTATGTGTATGCTGCTGGACACCTTAATTTCCTTTGGGATCAATAAAGTAACTCTACTCTACTCTAAATGTTCCAAATGTATAACCACGCGGCCAAAAACCTGGGCAGAGTTCAACGTATTTTCACCACAAAAGAAAAAGAATCCCTCCAAGCTCATCACACCATGACACTTTACATAGGTTTTAGACAAATACTGTACATGGAGTCAAGTTCCGAGCCCAGAATTTTTTGTGGACAGTCCTACTTTTCTGTCTCTGATCTCCTGTCAGCACTCAGCTAATATGCTGCCTCGCTTTCCTTTTCCATATCATTCATTTGACACCTTCAGCAAACTTGTGATGTTTGCCTCCCCCGGTCCTCTGCTGTGGAGTCCCTGATCAAGGGCCATGGCAGGATATTCTGCAGCGGCGCTAACGACAGACACACCTTTCTCCAGTTCCCTTTGCCCCAGCCCCCATCGCCCCTCTCTGAAGGCCTTCATTCCCAGTCAGTCCCCGGGTGAAAATGGCTGCTACTCGGCTGTGTTGTGAAGTTAGTGATTTATACTTGCCTTGCATCACAAAAGGAGGCCCCCGCTGCCAAGCCCACACCTCTCCCCTTCTTGCAGGTCCCCCAGGGTAGATGGCTGGGTGGAGGTGGAGGTGAAGGAGGCCCTTGAGAATAATAAGGGGTAGCCATTTTGTGCAAACAGTTGCAAAGTTGTGATGGTAGTTGATGGTGACCAATTCTTTTCACACTTTTTTTCAGGCCTGGGAAACAAATGATACGTGTCGAAAGGGTTCTCAATGAAAGCTGGGTCTTCTTGAAAATCTAGTTGTTTATTAAAGCGGTTATACCTTTACTATTTGCAAAGACATACAGCACTGATAGACACAAGGCTTTTTATGTTGATTAGATGAGGTATTGTTAGATTTGTGGTAAGGTTAATACAAGACAAAATCTAATCAAAAAAGGAGGGTCCAAGGCACTCTTCTAATCCAAAAGATATAAAAAGCCTTTATTTATACAAGGCTATTTTGAAGTTAAAAGGAGTTTGGAGTTCCTCTTCACTTAATAAATAACATTTTGGGGAAAAATCCAATTTGTCTTAACTACCTGTTGATAGTTGTGGGCTGGTAAGGATTGCATTGAAACTTTTTTTTCCTTTGTAAATACCAAGTTACGTCAGTAATACACCACTACACAACTGCGATCAGATAATTTTGTATGTGATTACTCACTAACTACGACCTGTTGCATTCCAGCTTAGAAGACGAAACGAGATGTGTGTGAAAGCGGCATGTCATAAAAAGGACAACAGACAAACATGACAAGGGTGTAATTAAAAGAGATAAGACAAGGCGAGCGAATTTTATGATGTGATCGGATCATTTTAGCAGCTGTTTACCAGTACCTCTACTACCCTGGTCTCTTCCTACTCTGTCTCCCTCTCTCCGTCTCGCTCCCCCTTTCTCCCTGCCCTCCTCCACAAAGCCTATATTGTTCTCTGTGGCTGCCGGGAACCCAAGCTTGGAGCAGCTGTCGGGATAAATCCTTCTATGAGAGAAGTGCAGGGGAAGGGGTATGTGTGTGTGGAGAAGGGGTGTGGGGGGTTGGTTGGGTAGTGGTCAGACAGAAAGCATAAAAAGGACTTCACACTCTCGCCCCCTCTCCTCTCCTCTCCTCGCACTAGCCCATATCCTTTCTGAAAACACAACCTCCTGTGCCCTGCCCCCCTCACTCCCCACCTCTCATCTACACACCCCTCATCTCCCCCGGCTCCCAAAACAACTCCCACCCCACCCCTCCGACGACAGCGGCAAACCAAACACTCGCACCATGCTGGCTCTCCTTCTGCAGGCCCTGGCATGTTAACCCCTTCCTGCTGATGAAGCCCTGCTGCTTTTAAGTCTATACACACTTTGGTAATGTACCAGGCCAACACACAAAGAAAACTTATGTCTCAGTCCCGCAAAAGCACACACACAAAAGAAAAGAACTCAGAATGCATAAATAGATACAATGTTAACCCAGAGTCATATCTGGTCTGGTTGATGAAGATAAACTGATGAACAAAGTAGCATAGATCCACAAGGAACACCACTACAGCAAAGGCTGAAATGAACATACACTTTTAGATGTAATCAAAGCAGACAGACAAACACCAGCACACAGAAATACAAACATGCACAACCATGGACAAACACACAGTATTTTCTTAATATCTCTTGAGTGTGTAAGTTGTGTGAGTTTAGCAGTACGGGTAAATAAGGGCAGGCAAACACAACATTAAGCTCCTGACATGTCATGTCCTCTGGTTTGCTCTCCGTAGGAGCAGCCAGCCGGTTGGCCAAGCTCTGTGTAAAATGAGCCTCCGAGACATGGAGAGACCGTCTGGAACTTTCTTTGTGTCCCTGCTAAACTCAGACTAGAGAGGATACCAAAAAGGGTTTCTTAGACAGCAAAGCAATTTACATTGTTCCCATATTTAACAGACCTTCTCTGATATGTCGGATATAGTGTATTTGGACACTGAATTGCATGTGTGACATCAGTTACATTATTTTGACACTTATGTTAATGCACTGACTGAGTGCACAGAATAGTGCCTTCCAGAGAGAACTAATACATATTGTCTTCAAGTCACTCTACCACCGTTGTGAACTCCTTGGTTTTATTGTCTGTTTTGTTCTGATTATTATAAACACGACTTTCATAATGCCCTCATGGTCTGGAAAATTTACAAAGAGATTACTGACAAAGAAAGATAAACCATTGGCTGTTTGTGGGAAGGCTATCATGCTCAAGGCTTATTTTTCTTCTCTACAGTAATTATCTTGGCTTGTCCCCAGTGACCATATGGGTATACTTAAGACATTGACCTCTAGGGGAAAAAAACATATTTTCTTTTTTTGGTGGCCAGCCAGAGTTGTGAGCTTTGAGCTCAAGCCCTTTGCCACACCCTGAAGCGCTGTGCACCAGATAAGAGCCCGATAAGAGTCAAGGAACTGTGGCCCAGGCTAACCCGCTGGCAAACAATAATAAGACAACAGAACGGGGACAAGATGTGGGTCGATAACACTTAGCATAGCATTCAGGGCTGTTTAGAGATGAGACAACCAGGCTTTAGATCCCCAGGGGTGATGAGATCATGGGTGTTTTTTTTCCTGGTCCCTCATTTAAGTGTCCTCGTCAGCTTAGAAGGTCAAAGGTACCATTCAACCTGATCTGCCTTAAAGGTACAGAGTGGAGTTACACCCTGGAGCATTTTACACAAAAAAGGTGAATGTCTCCCATTGACCTTTACAATAGAGAAGGACTGCTCTTCATTGCTATTATGAAGAGGATTTTTTAATGCAGACAATAATAAAGATTATCACCTCTAAGAATGTCTGAGACTGTATTGAAAAGACAATGGCCAGCTGCTTTGTAGAAAATAAAGACTGAATAACAGCAGTGTAAATGTTAGTACGATTAACTGTGTAAAGCCACGCAGTAAATCCAAACAGCCTAGTCAGTGTGCTGTGTAGTGTGTAGCCATACCTACAGGTTCAGACCTGTTCTTTGCACATACAGTATAAAGCTGCATGAACGGCAAAACAGGCCAATCAGACCGTTGATCAGATTGAACCAGCAGAATAATAGCGCTAATGTTTACTCTCAGAGCAAAGTTATGACTGGAACCACCCACTGCTATCAAACCGGTCTGTAAAGATAAGCTTACTAAACAGTGCCGTTCGTGGGTGTGTTTCTTGAAGGCAAAAACGATGTGAGAGGCTAGGGAGGTGTTGAGAGTCTCAGCTAGGCGTAGGCCCTTGCAGTACCTCCTCTCCTCACTTCCTGGCATGACAGAGACGGGAAATAGCCTACGGTCGACGGCACACAGTGGAACAATCGAGGCGAAGGCCATCGAGACCGCAGTGGTTTCCACCAAAGCGCCAGCGAGTGGAGCGGAGCGCAGAGCGGCGCAGCACAGCAGAGCACACAGGGAGGAAACGCCTGCAGTCCCTTCCAACCTCTCTCTCAAGACCTCAGCCACAGCAGCCACTTCCTGTCTCTCTCACTGCAGCTGTTGGTGCTGGTACAGAATGCCGTCATTGCACCTCGGCCAATCAGAGGCTGTTGTCGAGGTAGACTAGGCATCCATGCGAAAGGGGAGGGGGAAGGGGAGACTGGTGTATGCAGGAGAGAAAGACTAAGGGGGTATACTAGAAAGACAGGTTACTGGCTAACCTCTGGAGTAACCACTGATTTAAAATCAACATGTCACTTCAGAAACAACTGATGCTAAATGGAGGGTTGTTTTAGAGATCAATGGTAACTCTGAAAGCTACCTGGGTTAACCAGTAACCTTGCTTAGTAGAAGCTTAGTAGGCCCCTGGTGTTATCCTGGTTGGTGGTAATGTTTATATTTGTTTCAGGTCACCAAGATCCAAACCCCTCAACCTGGCCTGGTTCCATGTACCACACATTCTGTTCATTGATTTATATCTTCATCAGCTCTCAAAGTCTGGCAATCATTGATTGTTTTCTTTCTCCAAGTTACACAAAAAGGGATTCATTTGGCCTGCAGAATATAGAACAGTTCCAACAAGGCAGACAGGCTATTCAACCTGACAGAGGTGAAAAGACAATTTATTCATTTATTTATTTTAAATATTACTGAGCCTGCATGATGGTCAGGAACAGATGAATGGGAGAGAACAGGCACTTGCTGTTGCCATGTTCTGCCCTTATTTCCATGTTATTACTGCTTCTGTGTGTGAAGCACTTTGGTACAACTTCTGTTGTTTTTAAATGTACTAAATAGAAACGGACTTGACTTGAATCGACTTGTGGTCAAATGCTCAGATGACAGATGTACAATCCTCTTTTTGCCTTGGTTACTTTCCTAGTTCCTCTATAAACTTTGGTAATGCTGTCCATTTCTCAGTTCCTCTGGACTTTTTACTAGTGGGCATCCCCTGTAGTTAAATGCCAGAACACTCATGATATGAACTATAAATGCAGAACTGTAACAGTACATCAAATTGCTCTACAACTATTTAACACTGGGATTAATGAATAGTTTGTAGATGAATCTTAGGTAAGCCCACTATGAAACACTCAATGCAATGCAATGTCTTCCTCTTATCTACTCATGTGCAAGGGACCCCCGAGTGCTCAATAAGTAAAACTGCATCTGCACTAGTCTACAGCCGCAGTACAACAGTGCTTATATTATTTTGTGGAACACACTGCCCCCTTGTGCTGTTTTAAAGTAAATGGCATGTTTGTGTCACTCACCCAACTTTCAATTGACATAATAGCGACAGATGAAGTCTGAGTCCTGAGACTTGGTCAGTGTAACACTATGATGTCTTTAAGGCGTGTTATGCCACAAGGAGGGCAAATCACTCAGAAAAGCAGCTGAAAGTGTAAAGCTAATTTATTGGCAAATGTAAATGTCACTTGCCTAATACGATATATTAAAGATAAGTCATACTGGCTCAAAATGGCAGCCCTTCCACTTGTAGCAAAACGCTATTGCATTCTTTCAAACAGCCATGTAAATGAACTACAGTCACGGACCAGCTAACAATCCTTCAAAAGCAAAAAAAACAAAAAACAAAAACAAACAAAACAAAACAAAACAAAAAACTCCAAGGGGCTCCAGGCTCCTTGATCACTTACTCACACACAAACACGCACGCACACACACACAGTCTGAAGAAACATTTGTTTATCATACACACATCCAAGTGTTTGATGACTAAAATCACACTCAGGCTCAAATCCACTTTCGGCGCTGACAGTCAGTTGACGGCAGTGGCACTGAAGACCAGCTGGCCTCTACGGTAAGGCCCTACCAAACGGAAAAAAAAACACAACAAACAAAAAAAAGACAGACCTGTTATCAATCAGATCTAAGAAGGCCAGAAGTCCAAGTCAGCACTCGTAGCTTGCTTTCTTTGATTCAGTCCCTGTTACCACACTCTCTCTCCCTTAGCTAAGCCTGTGTGAATGAGTCTGTTTCCTAGTTTCCTTTTCGGTTCTGGAGACATCCCCAGTGCAGAAGGGGTCATCAGTACAGATGACTTGGAGATGGTGGGATTTGAAGGTAAGGGCTTGGTAGGCAGGCGGGGGTGGGGGGACGGGTCAGGTGAGTCTGAAGAGGCTCAGCAGCCGTTCTCGGTGGTGCTACCATCCTGAGACAGACTGCCCTGCTGGATGGCGGCCGTTGCCATGCTGATAGCCTCCTCCAGTGTCTGCTGTTCCTCCAGCTGGGCATACAAGCATGCATACACAAATACACAAAAGCACAAACACAATATGAAATAATTAGCACTGAAGTAGTTCAAAACATGGTCAAACTAAATTCTTTCCAGTTTGTACATGGCCTGCAGTATGGGGCAGTGGTAGCGTAGCGGTTAAGGAACCTGGCTAGCGTGCAAGTAGCCTGTAAAGTTGTGGGTTTGAATCCCAGCTGCCGCCGTTGTGCCCCTGAGCAAGGCACTTAACCCTAAGTTGCTCTGGGGGAGAAAACAGGTCAGCCTTTCACAAACAGCAAAGCGTTCACATCTCCACAGAAGAAACAAAAAGAATTTCTATCCCACAGAGATCCAGTAGTTTTTTGCTGTAGTTCCATTGTCAGTCTGTTAATCTGACATTTTAATGCCTGAAACTGCTGTTAAGTTGACCAGTGTTCAGATTCATATTGTCATTTTAACCAGTCCTCAGCTTTTCCTAAACTTTTATATTATGGTTCTGCGATGGAAGATTTTCTCTTCCAACACATACTCCAGTGTTGCTGTAGTCCTGTGTGTGTGATGCCTACATTTTCCACAGGATAATAAAAGTCCTACATATCAATCTATCTATCTATCTTTCCTGGGTGTCTTTGCACTCGTCTTTGAACCCTGCTGTCTGATGCGCTACTCCTCAAAATTCTGCCTGTGTCAAGCCAAGGCAGAGCGCAAGGACTCTGGTTAATACCCCATGTGTGTTATAGCCAGTGTACTTCAGACATTCTCTGACATTTTTGGTTACAATGACACGGATTATCATTGTAAGTTATGACCAATGGAACCATGTTTCAGTGTTGTTTCCAAATCAGCATTTAAGTCCAGCAGATAGCAATTTGTTAGCAGCTGTAAGAACTTCACTTGTTGACAATGTTGACATAATGTTTTTGGCCAGCAGACAGCACAAAAATAATACTGAATGCATATTTTTGTGACAATGGTGCGGTTACTTGGATATTTTATCAATCTTGTAGGCTCTAAAAAATTTGCAGATGACCAAATTTAGACATGTGCCAAGCAGGAACTGAAGCTGTATGACGAAGAAAGGTTCACAGTAGCGTATAGTGTAGTTACAGTTATGTCAAAGTAAAACCATAAATCAGGCTAAAGGCAGCTCACCTGTACAGCAATCTGCGTGCCATTCGCTGTGGCTAACAGCGCCACCTGCTGGTAGTGAGGCGAAGACACCTCTGACCCACCGCTCATAATCGCTTCTGATGTTACTATGGCAACCTGAGAGCAGAAAGACAGACAAGCTTTTAAAATAGAACACATCTAACATTTGGCAGATTACTGAGAGGTTGCCATGGAGATATGGAGTTTTAATTATGACTCGCTCGTCAGCTGTTGTGCAACGGGCAAACAAACAAAGTGGTGACACGCTGTCTCTCATTCTGTTGCGTGTGCTCTGATTGCTGCGTTTGCGCAAGTCTTACGGGCTGCAGTTCCTTGCCGTCGCCTGTAACCATAGTGACATGGTGCTGCGCCGTGCCCGTGATGTCACCCTGGTGCGTGGGAACAGTGATGGTGGTCCCATCCTGCGTAACCATGGTGATGGCGGTGCCAAGTGCTTGAAGCTCCTCAGCTGACAGGCTGACCTGTGGAACCATAGAGACAAAATCAACCCACAGAGGTGATCCATTACGCTCAATCATAAACACTTTCAAGGCCTACAAGATAAAAAAAAAAACACTTTGACTCACTCATTGGTTACTCACTCACCTCCTTGAACTCCGATCTTAAACATGATCATGAAGGTTTACTATACTATGGGTGTCTCCCTGCAGAACTACTTCTATCCAGCGTATGCACTTCAATCAAATCCTTTGTAAAGAACTAGTGACACATTATGTTGAAAAAACAACCCAAGAATGAAGGCCCTGTTGCTGTACTTATGTACACTCAAATGGAGACCAATCACCAGTGATGTCACACATGTTAGAATGTTACCTGAGATCCAATGATGTCTGTGCCCATCTGTACCCCACCTTCTTTCTGCTCTGCCCCTTCCACCTGCTGCAGTTTAAGGGGGGTCTCCATGGCCTCAGCATCTGACACACACACACACACACACACAGCTCAGAAATAAACATCCCACCTTTTACACCCACCATATGTGTTCACATCCCCACATGCCCCAACACATAGTTCGCTATTCATAAGACCATAACACCTACCTCACGGTTAACTGCACAAGTTATGTATTAATGACAAATAGGAATCAAGAGACTCCACTTAAATGTAATTTTGTGTCGGGGTGCATGAATACATTTGAGTATGTATGCATACATGTATGTGTGCATGTGTGTGTATGAGCGAGCGTGTGTGAGTGTGTCTACTCTCACACACAAGATCATAATTCACATACTCTCAAAGACCTCAGAATAGCTGATGCTGGTGACATCAGCTACATGAGGGAGTGCATTCAGAATACAGCCCTAGAGGTCGTAACCACAGTCCAAGGTGCCAGATTTCCCCCACAGTGGCGCTTTCTATGATCAATACCAATTAAGCATGTCCGTTTCCTGATACCACTCTAAAAATAGACATGCACATGGCAGCATTATACAGACAACCTCCCCCACTTACACCTGCTCCACTCACTCCCTCAGTCTTAACCATCCGCCACCACCCCCCAAGGGACGTGTCCCCTCACCATCTTCAGTGGCCTCAAAGTCTCCGTGGGTGGTGCGCTTGTGCATGGCCAGGGTGGAGGTCTGTCGGTAGGTCTTGCCACAGTGGTTGCAGGTGTAGGGTTTGCAGTGTGTGTGCACCACGTGGTGCTTGTACAGGCTGGAGTATTCGGTGAAGCGCTTGCCACAGCCAGGCACTGTGCACATGTATGGCTTCTCTCCTGCAGTCCAGAAGAGACAAGCGGACACATAAAACACTGATGTCTCAGTTGTATTTAACAAACTGGGAAAAAGGTGAAAATAGTCATTGAGTATAAGTGGGACTGAATCAATGTTTTTAAGAAATGTGAGGAGTGTACGTTATTTTGGGGAACGCATTAATATGCATCAGATGTGTTGGACTGAATCAATGTATTACTTAAATGTTACCACTGCATGTTGTTTTTGACAACACATTTAATCCACATCAGTCTGGACTCTACTGGTCTTGTTTTAGCTGTTTTCATAATTTCTAATGTGTTAGATTATGCTGTTGTGAACCACTGTGAGTTTCACCAGCTCTTGACCGTGTGACTTGTGACCTCTGACCTGTGTGTATTCTCATGTGGTTCTTGTAGTTGGTGGCGCTGGCGAAGCCTCGTCCGCAGCTGGGCTCCGGGCACATGTAAGGTCTTTCGCCTGTGTGGGTGCGGATGTGAACCTTCCGGATGTTGGAAGTGGTGAAGGAGCGACCACATCCTTCAAATGGGCACTTAAATGGCTTCTCACCTACGCAAACAGGGTGTACAAGAGAGATGTTTCTGTGTGTAAATCCATTTGAAGTCCACAAACTCTACATATTCTCACTGTCTCACACATAAACAAACAAACACACACACACAAAAACACACTGAGTGGGTACTGAGCAAACAAGAAGAAACATTATGTTTGCTGTTTAAATGCACTGTTTTCTGCCCACTCTGTGGATAACTTTCAATGCTAAATGGATACAGGTGTCATATCAACTTCTCACCAAACTAACAGGTAAGTCCAATGTGTTCAATCACCAGGCATTTAGACCTGTGGTGCAACGGAACGCATACCATGATGGCGTCGCCTGACCTGCCTGTCCTCATACCTGTGTGAGTGCGCACATGTTTCTGCAGGTCCCCGGACGTCTTGAAGGCCTTGTAGCACATGTCCTCGGGACACTTGTACGGCTTCTCCCCCGTGTGTGTGCGCAAATGGCTCTTCAGGCCATAGCCCGTGGCAAAGGCCTTGCCGCAGGACGGGGCCTCACAGCGGTACGGCCGGTCCCCCGTGTGTGCTCGCTCGTGCACCTTTACAAAACGCAGACACAAAAACAGCCAGTCAGACCTCTATGTGGGCAGCAAGATCCTGCTCTTGTGCAACCATGCCATGTCATCTTGATTCATACTTATTATCATGAGGAATGTGGGCCTCACCTAAAAGAACATTTTTGTGAAGATGTATATGTATACCTGTGAACAGCGTCTGTGTGTGTGTGATAATTACCTTCAGGTGATGAGCTGTAGTGTAAAGCCTTCCACAGCCCTCAAACTCACAGCGGAAACTCTTCTCAGCCGTCTGCTGGACCTTGCCCCATGTCTTCCCCTCCAGCATCACCTAATGCCCACAAAACAATTTAAAGCAGTACCAGGCATTTTTTTAAAGCTCTGGAGCTCCACCTACAGATGCTGTTTTATTATTATTTTTTTAATAGCATTGTACACATTGTACACATGTACACACATCACTATTTCAGGTGGATTTGTTTGCAAAACAAAGGATAGGAACCAGCCATGGTCATTTTGGAAGAGGTATGTTGACTGACAAAGTAATAAACACAATTGCTGTTTCATTCTGTTTCAGTTTTGTTTTCACCGACCCTCATTTTCATATGTAAAGTGCTTACAACTGGACTAAGGAGTGCAGGGGCTGCCAAGAGAACCTTCATTCACCCCATAATGAGGCATTTAACCATCAAAGTGACTATGAAGCTGATAAATTAACCTAAAAAGCAGCATAAAAGTTTGCTTAGTGTACCTTTAAAGCCTCTGACCACGTTATGCTGCTCAGAAAGCTTTTTAGAATAAAACACACTTAACACCCTATGATATCTTTTGAAATATTTGGTACAAAATGTATTTACTGCACAAAGTCAGCACCAGTCAATAAGGGTGTTGGTTTTCATCACCCATGTCATTTTCCTTTCAAATATGGGACATATCAAAGATTGATATATATGTAAATGCTGGCTCTGAGCAGCATAACATTCAATCCCTATCTTCAGACAATCCCTATCTTCACCTGTACAGAAGCATGCTCCTGATGCCCATTGGCATTGGCAATTCTCTTACTCGTTGGCATCTCTGATGCTATCTGAAGAAGAAGAAAAAAACAGGGAAGTTTCAGGATCTGAAAATGTCATAAACTTGCAGAGACATAAGTATATTCTAACTCCACCTCACTGTGAACTTATAACAATCAGTGCTCTGAGCAATAACTGCACTTTATGTATCTCTTTAATGTGTGTGCACTAAATAGGGCCTGTCTCAAATGTCTTGTCATATATTTTAAATGTAGCACCACTTGATACATGGTAAAACATTTTTTGTCTCACTATGTACAGTATATATGGTTGAAATAACAATGAAATCCACTTGACTTGACTTGACTTCTCATGCAATCTTTACACTAGAAAGTTTACCTTGGAGTAAGTTTCCAGGCAGGCAATAGTGTCTGCGTCCACATGGTTCTCAGCTGTGAGTTCCTCCAGAGTGCCCCCTGCCTGCACTGTGAGAATGGTGCTCCCTGCCTGAAGTCCACTGGGATGGTGGATGTATGCTGTGCTACCGTCCTCTAGCTGCACTTCCTCCACAGCACTGGGGTCATAGCCATCTACAAGGGACATGTAAAGGGTGAAAAGTGTGTGGTGAAAAGTAAAGGTCTTGCTAATATGCCAGAAGCTGAGAACGTGTCACCCCATGTGATGAAAGTAATAAAGTATATCCTCACATAGGCATGTTTGAGTGTGTAGGGGAGGAAGTCAAGATGGCTGTCAGTGCTACTTTAAACTATGTAGTGAAATCAAAATGGCCGACAGAGCTACCTTTAGGTGTGTGGTGAATGTACGCTGTGGTCCCATCTTCCAGCTGAATAGCTTGGCCATCCTCAAAGGGAAGGGGATCTAAGGGGGGTGAAGAAGGTCACAGTTTGGGTAGTCATTAGAATGAAATGTGGTCATACATATTGGAATGAACCACAAAAAGGCTGCATTACCAACCTTTCTGCTGCACAGTGACCTGTTGGATGTATGCCGTGGTGCCATCTTCTAGTTGTATCGTATCTCCCTCTACAAGGTTGCCATCTAGAAGATCAAAAAAAAAATCTCAACAGATTACATATGACTAAATCTGGGCCTTTTTACCTGCCATGGTTGCAATTTGAAACACTGTCTCAGAGTTGTTGCTGTGACTAGCCTTGATGACACAGTGAATTTACCGTGTTTACAATGTATACAGATGGAAACCATGCTCTGCCTTACCATTGATGGCCTGCTGAATGTATGCAGTGGAGCCATCACTTAAGGCAACTGCCTGAAGGCCCAAACTCTCCATCCTCTTTTTTTATGGACCCCTGTTAGTTTACCTGCAGGGAAACCCCATCAGTTGCTAATACATACACACCATACATACGCAAGCAATGCATACAGTACAGGCACCAAAAAAAAATACATGAACAGTTTCATGATGGTGCCTCAGACTCGTCTGATGTCCCCATGGCCCAGTTTTTTGGGTTAATTTAGATCAAAGTGATACAGATTTTTAAATGTTTTGCTATTTCGAATCAGGGATTACTTCTGAACAACTGGGCCCTGATCAAAGACAGAAAAACATAGGATTTCCAATCCAAATCCATTCCAAGCACTTTGATCCAGATGAAACTGTTTGAAAAGCTGGGCTCTAATGGTGCTGTGGGTCCTTTGAGTAAGCAACACGGATTGACTTCAGTGTATTATCAGTCTCAAACAACACAAAGCTTTATCTGGACAATCATAATGATTTTTTATTGAAATGTTGCATTTACAAGATCAGAATCACAAAGGCGCGGCAAGCGCCAACAAATGAACCTTAAACAGACATTATAACTTGATTTTCTTCCAGTGATGCATTGTTTCAGCTCTCGGTGTTGACTATAACCAAAGTCCTTCTAAGGCCTCCAATATAAGTCTCTCTGCTATAAGATAACCACGCTTATGTCTTCATGCTATCCGACGTGTTGCGTTGCTGAAGTGTCAAATACACTTTCGGTGACTGGAACAATTCTCCCATGTGTAGACGAGGTCGTTTAAAGGAATCTAACTTTTCACAAAAATGTATGCTTGCTTTTCAAATAAAACGAGCTTTGCTACACTTCCTTCTCTGGAACAATTTTTTCAACGTTATGCAAGCTAGCTATCGATGGCTAGTTAGTGGAAGTTAGCCGCCGCTAGTGATAGTCAACCGACCTCATTGAATCCTCAAGGTAATGCAATATGATTGTTAGAGATGACTGACAACGCATGTATCAGGAGCTGACAGGCATATATTGTGTTTCTGATTGTTGCAACTTAACATCTGACACTTCTGAGAGAAATAACTCGAGCTAAGGTTGGTTAGCATGCCAGTTCAACGTTATGTTCGCAAAACAACTTTAACACTCGCTTTCTAGCTAATTTCTTAACATTGTTCAGAATGTCACTGTAACAATTTTGTTTGTTATACATCTCGTCACAAGCCTCTAATCTTCAGAAACAGCAAATAAAGTGACGGCAAAACAAAATTCTTAAACCGGAGGAAGTGTTTCAAAGTATCTTGATGTCGCTATCAAGCTAAGTTAGCTAACGTTTCACCACAGGCCTTGATGTCTCCCCATGTTAGTTTACGCACGGACCTGCCATTTGGCTCCGTGATCCAGTCGACATTCGATACTACTTAGCATCTAGTTTAAATCTGTATTATTTCAGCGCTGTAAACTCATTTTACAGGACACAAATTTTGCACTTCAGAGCCACAAGAAACTATCCTGTCCATAGTCCCCCATTTTTCAATCCCATCTCTCCCTCGGCCTCTGAAGTTGCAGCGCAAACTGGGATACTCACCGCCAGCAGCCCGCCATGCACCAGGCACAAACGTGCCGCCCCGGAATCTGAATAATAGTAACTTCTGAATAACTACAAAGCAGTCGTGAACCTATGCTAATGAGTAGAGGTTTTTCAATATGAAGGGACTAAGAAAAAATAAAAAATGGATTTCTTAACTATCATTATTTCATGCAACATCATGCAATCATCGTGACACATGTTTGTCATTATGTACTACAAAAACTATTCATTCAGAAGACTAACCTGAATACACACCAGGGGTCTGTACTACTAAGCAAGGTTACTGATTAACCCGGGTAGCTTTGGGAGTAACCACTGATCTCTAAAAGAGCCCACCATTGACCATCAGTTGTTTCTGCAGTGACACGTTTTTAGATTAGCGGTTACTTCAGACTCAGTTTATCCCGTAACCTGGCTTCGTAGTATACTCCCTGATCTGCTGTAATAAACGTTGCTGTTTCAATGTATGTCAATCAGGAAAAGTAAAGATACAAAGAAACTACACCAGTTACATTATATCCAACCAAAACTTTATGCTGTGACATTTTGACAAGAAAAACCAAAACGCGTTTTCATTTGGCTTGCCTTCATGATTACATATAATCAAATCAAACACCATTATTTCAAATTAAAACATGTAGTAAGTGTCCATGGCATTTAATTTGTTCAGTGTCACATCACCCGTAAGAGACTGGGCTAAAGACAAAGCAGACTATTCAAGATTGCAGTGGTAAGACAGCAACACATAAAAATTCCAGTTTGTGTAAAGGTGCAACCTGACTGCAGGAAACGTGGCACAAAGGCAGATAATGCAAAAAGGAAGAACAACTGTATGTGTTTATGAGTTCCACAAGAAGAGGGAAAAAAGTGACTGTTAGCAAGACATGACCAAATATAAAGTGCTTTCACAGGCACAGCCATCAGAGGCAGGGATGGCTAACACAGAGCAGGCAAATTAAGAGAACATCATCTATGGCATTGTGGAACAACATTCCACCAGATGTCAAGTCTGGCATGAGTAATGACAGAGAGAGATAAATAACAATGTTAATGGCTACTGGAAAAAATCTGGCGACACTGGCATTAATGCCATCACTTTAACACCATCCAGAATTGAATAAAGTCATTTTGTACATCAGAGCATGAAGGCCTTTTTTTCCTTTTCCGACACAGATCAGGAATAGCCAATGAAACACACAGAAACAGCTCCATCCTGATTGTAATTATCACTTAATCATATCTTTACAGGAGTTTGCCTGCAGGCCTCCCTATCTCCCTATCCAAATAATCAAACAATATAAGAACACAAAAAGAACATCTAGAATACCAAATCGACTTCCTGATTTCCTTATTAGCTGGTTCCATGACCCTCAGAGAGATGCATGTCAAGATGGTTTGCAGGGGCAGACCTCCGGAGGACTGCAGAAGGTATTTTGGCAGGAATCACTGTCCTTTGAGATCACTGAAGAAACCATAACAAGCACTTCTCATGAACAAAAGACCCTCAAAAGGCTGAGGCAAAGCTGGCAACTTCTTTAGTTCAGTCCCTATAGGCAGACGTGCAGGTTCGTACAGATGCACGTAAAACAAACAAAACAAGCAGTGGTGCTATTCCTGATAGCTGGGTGCCTGTGGGGGACGTCTCCTTGCAAAATGAGCACAGACCCTGATATCTGTGGCGGGGACTGTTCCAACACCGCATTTACTCCCATTCCCATGGCCTTTGACCATTCAAGTCATCTGTTTCTCTCTTAGAAGGCTGAGCCATCGCACACAATGTTTTGTCCTCTTCCAGGGAACAGTTCCATCTGCCAGTAGCGTGGATCGGCATACACTACAGGATTTAACAAGACAATTTTTAGCATAGTGGTCCACTCAAAGAACTAAAAATGAACTAAAACTCAATTATATTTTCATGGACTGAGTGTGGCAGTTCGGCACTCACCCATATCTCCAGGGTTGAGCCACAGGTGGAAGGAGCTGCACTGTTTCTGACAGCGGTGAACAGGCAGCACCTGCACCGTGGGCTGACCTTCTCCCACAACCAGCCAGCCAAATACCTCCACCCCCTAAAACACACAGAAAAAAAGAAAACGCATGATTGATCAAATGGTAATGGAATCGTAAAAACATTTATCATACTATAATAAGTACACACTATAAAGCACCAAAAAGTTCTCTCTTCGTTAGATAGTTTTGTGTTCCCTCACAACAACTTTCATTTTCTAACAACAGTTTTGCATTCCCTTGCAAAAGTTATGTTGTTTATAGAGATTGCAAAACTACTGCGATTTAACACATCTATAAGAATAAACTTCCACCATAGTCCTTTAGGGGTTATGTAACATACTGTGTTTAGAATGCACCTTACATTAAGTCCTTTTCAAAACAGAACACATCCCAGTTTTCACCAATATGAAAGAACAAAAGAATGGAACTTTCAGTTTTTTTGCTCATTTTTTCCCCCTTGCACCAGCAACTGTGTACAGCCACTGACAGACATTTTTAATGTGTGTATTCTCATTTCAGGCTCTAGCCCCTGATGTCACCATAGCTACTGAAAAGGTCTTGCTACCAAATTATTTGGTCAGACAAGCAGCCTACTCTGATTTCTGCAATAGCTGGTAGTGTGTCGGTGGGCCCACTTACCCTGCTTTGGGAACTGGTGCTATGAGTAACCTGGCATCGCTGCAGCATAGTTCCTGCACTGTCCAGTAGGTGACAGAGCTCTGCTTTGGGGAACAGCCAACGCAACACCTTCTCCCTGGCGCCTGAAGCAAACCTCCTGGACACATCAGAGGTTGATGAGGACACAAAGATATAGTAGGTTAAAAAAAAAATCAGGCCTCAATAACTACATGGAGAGTCATTTGGAGTGCACGTGTTCAGGATGTCAAATTCTTCCACAGGAGAGTACATGACTTCTATATTCAATGTAACTAGAGGACTTTACAAGTTTATTAGTGACCTTAATACATGTGTAAATGATAAAGGTCTGTACCAGAGCAGTGTAAAGTTAGCAGGGCCCTGGGGGAAACTGTCCTCATCTGAGTGGCTACTGTCCTGATCCTCCCATAGGATGCTGACAGAAGCTGTGTGAGCTGAGTACAGCTGCTCCAGCTGATGTCTCTGCAGGGTCAGAGACTCCCCGCCCTGTAGCAACACAAACACATACACACATACACACACACACAAAAATGCACATTAGCCAACTTGTCATTTCAGTAATAGTAATAGTTCACAAACAGTACAATGCCTGGAGTAGGCTAACCTAAGGACAGAAGTTCAAATAAGAGAGGAAGTGACAGTACAGTACGGGAAGAGGTGCCAAAATGAGGATCTATACCTCCAAGGTGCCAACACTTTGGTTATAAAATAGATTTAAAAAATGCAGAATTTGTACAAAACCTGAGAAACTCTGGTGGCTGCAAATATGAAAACCCACCAATACCTGTAATGACCTTAAATACCTAAAGAGTTTTGGCAAAGACATGTTGACATTATGACCTAATTTTCATCATTTGACAGAAAAAAACATAGCAATGCAATATTCATTATAGTCACGTATACCTCTTCTCTTATTTTTCTATTTGGTGAACTATGAAAGAGAGATATGTCAGTTACAAGCCTTCTCCCTGATCTGTTTAAAGTTTGTTAGCACAATTTTCCTATAATATTACAAGACATTTACAGTTACAGCTACACTGGTGTTTTATATGCCCAAATCAGCACATCAACCTTCATTCAAATCTACGCTGTCCAAAGGGGTGATGATTTGTCACAGATTCACCCAGAGCAAATGCTCCAGGTGGATTTTTCTTCTCTTTTCACTTTTAAATGTATATAATCCCAAATAAAAATCTCCAACAACAATTTGTACGCAATTCTAGGAGGCCTTAACTTACCAATAACTTAACAGTATACCCCCGCTAGTGCCCTAATATTTTGATTATATCTCGTTTTCTACCTCACTATCCAAAATGTTTAGCATCCATTACATAACGCTAGGGGCATAACTGTATGGAAATTTAACATGATAACATGATGACTTTATCATGATTACAACGACAATAAGTATCACAATTATTGTAGTCTCAATATTGTTAATCCATCAAAAACACTAACACACAAATTTAAATAATTTCACCAAGGCCACACTGTAAATTTTTTATCCACAATGTTTCCCCACAGTGTAGACAACATAGTATGGTACTGCTAGAAGGGGTCTTTTAAGTTAGATGGGGGCAAAACATTAGACTATTTTGGACTATGACATTATGATGGTTATATCTGGCAAATGTAGATGGAAATGAAAACTGTTTAATTGTCCTTAAGGAATTTCATCCCAATGTCTGGAGTTGATTAATTAGTTATTTTTACATCCATACATACTGCATATTCCAGTGTAAAAATCAGAGCAGGACCCATCATCACCACTTTTGCAGTAACGAAAGCTGACCTTGAGTAAGACAGGCTGGGGTCCAGGACGTAGCCCACTGAAGTCTGTGTGAGAGAATTCTGTGACGGCAGAGACATCTGCACAGCCAGAGCAATTTACCAGGGCTTCCTGTAAGGCCCCAAGACTCCACCACTCGTGAAATCCTGCAAATACAGCAGAGTGTCAATATTGTTTTGAGTTACGCAGCACTGTCACTGTGTGTTTAGTTTTGCCTGTTTGTGTCCGTGTGTGTGTGTGTGTGTGTCACATTGTTTGCACTTACATGTATTTTTGAACAAACAAAAGACATTTTGTCATTAAGGGGCTTTACAGATTGTGAACCCTGCCAAAGATAAGCCTGAAATGGAAGTCTTAAGCTGTACAGTAACTAGGGGTTACCAGCTACTGGTGTGTTTGTTTGTTTCTTACCACTAAAGCATCTTTATTATTGTTAAGGTCATATGGCAAAGGATGGTTTTAGTAAGTTTTTCAAGGCATTCATTTCTGTTCTGCACACAGACAAATAGGCAAGACAATTTAATCTGCATCTACTATATAAAATACAGTTGTTTTACCTTGCAGGTTATATTTCTTGGCAATAGGCAGTGACAAAAGCCGCACGTGACTCAGGGGCGATGACCAGTTATGGCTGCCTGTGTCCAGTGACCCCAGCTGACGAGGATTCTGGGGGTAGGTGAAAGCCAACACAGCTACCACTAGGAACCCTACAGCCACAACAAACTAGAAACAGGGCAACAATTTAACCACAGATAACCATTAATCACATAGAGCACTACTGACAAACCTTTGTTGCAATTATAGAGGCACAGAGTGTCTAAAAATATGGGCTACTGACTATTAAACTGTATCTGATAAAGTATTTCAAGATATCATAAGCCCATATCAAAACAATCATAATGCATAAACAATTCTTTAAATGTAGCAATGACAAATTCAGTTTACATAGGCCTGGGGTCTCCAACAGGTTGCACCTGATTTAGAGTAGCTCTCCAAGGAGTAAAAGGAAATGTAAATAAATCAGTCACAAAATGTATTAAACCTAAAATCTCTATAAAATCAAATCCAAACACCCTTCCCTGTCTGGTGCAATGATTCCAGTTTTACTGCCCTCTGATGAGAGATGATGTTTTGACAATAATTATGGAAAACAAAGGCACCAATAAAGGTCAGACCATACCCCCCCCCCCCCCCTTCAATTTAGGTGACACTTAGACGAGCGTTTGCACTATGCTGTAACAGTGCAAGATGGTAAAGGATGTAACCTGTATCTCCAGGGCAATTAATGCCGATGTAAAATAGCAGCAGAGCAGCTCTTGGCCACGTTGATTTTGTAGCTATCCGACTAAAAAAAGGTTGGAGTCCCCTTAGCAGGCACTGGATTCCTACCTTAATAGTAGCTCGCAGAATTGGGAACTGGGGTGGTTCCCTTCGTGGTTCGTTGGTTTCCAGAACTTGCTTGATGAACTTCTCAATTTCCCTCTCGGACATGCCATACCGATACCCCGACTGCCGTAAAATGTCGATGCTTTCAGACAGCTTGTCATAGATGCAAGGTTCGCTCAGTGTTGTGCCCATAGCGATTTCACTGTTTCCAGTCCCAGCTCGTTAGCCGTTGGGTTTTTTTTATCAGCTTCAGGAGGATGAGGATATAACAACTTATTTGGGAGAAATAGCGTTAACGTTACACATGTCGTAGAATCCGTTTCCGTGTTGGGGGAGACGGGACGCGCGTTCTCGACAGATAAACTATTGCACAAGGACAGATCTTTAAGTGCGATGATTCAGGTTTATAGATCCACAAATATTAGCACACTTTGGAAATCAGTTCAGTTGAAGTCCATGGTAGCGATTCCAAGACTGGAGAAGTCACCCTTATCCCATATCACGTGAAAATTCCTTTGCCTTCATCGTCGATGACTTCTGTGATATGACATGAATAGATTCACTTCATTTCAGACATTTATTCTAACGACTGCCACACTGTATAAAAGTCATCCCTCAAGCCACACTGTCTAAAAGTCATCCCTCAAGCCATTATTACCACTAAAATATAATTACAACGGATGATAAGTAGTGTAGTGTTCATAAAGAAGCGCCTTTATGAAGGTGCGTAACAAGGTAATGTTAACGCTAGCCGAAACTGGCCAGGTAAGAGTAGCGACATTCAGCTAAATGCTAATAACACTATCGATAGATAGCTTACTGCTAACGTTAGTTGCCGTAGCAGCACATTTAGCTTACAACCCTAGCTAAAGCCTAGCTCAGGCATTCTGATATTAGTCCTTCTCTATTATCTGAAACGACAAATACAGAACCACCTATACTTACACTTATTTGAGAATACTAGTGCGTCCGTTTGTTTTTCATGGCCAAGTCCTGCGTTGACCACCAAACTTACTCGATAACACTTCACCTCCACCTTCCACTGACAGTCGAAAAATGTGATCTCCCATTTCACATTCCGCAGATTCGACTACTCCAGCTGTCACGTGTGGAGACCCACCAGAGAATGTTTAATAGGTGCTCCATTCACCATTAAATATGCTTTGTGGAGTAACAGTTCATCATTCTGATTAGATTTATGTTGTATTATATTTCTGTTTCTTATGAAATTCATATGTTTCTGAATTTCTATTATTTTCACTAGGTTTACATCGTCCAGTCGCAGGATGCAAAAATACCTTTTCCTAATTATTTTTAAAAAACAAAACCAGCAAGGGATTAAGTAATAAACAGATTTGAAATTAGGCTAGAAATTAGGCTAATTATTCTATCTATATACTTATTTAACTCTGAGTGTTGTTGTTAGTCAGGCTTCCGTCACATTGACTGATTAATAATAAATATTATTACGGTTTGTAATATTGTTACTAATTACTAATAATACTATTACTATTTGTAATAATATGACTGCACGACGGCGAATATTAAAATTGTCGGACTTTTGGAATTGAGTCGCTGCTGTCAGGACAGGACAGAACTAGGTCTGGAGTGTCATCACTAATCTGCTTAACAAGATAGCCCCTTCGTTGTTAGCTTATTAGATTATTAGGTTATAGATTTTAGATGTTAGTTAGATATTAGATGATCATATGACGTCCTGTGCCAGTGCGTTGGTTGGGGTACTGTAGGCTATAATATTCAAAGTAATATTCAGAGTCTGCCTCAACTGGCAACTGGCAAATGCTTCTTCAGCGTGACCATGAGTAAGTTTACGTGAATTCATGTCTGGCACAATGTAACTTAATTATATCATACATGACTCCATTAAATTAATGTTTACAGTGCAATCTGCGCTTCTCGATTTTAAACTAGGTTATTGCAATGAACTCCATAAAGTGTGCCTACGATAGAGGGCGCAATCTGAAGAGTATGATGAGCACCCAGAGTAGCATGCCTTCTTTTACCAGTCGCCCTTCTCCCTGCATTGTTTAGGATCAGCTGTGCATGGATCTGAAACCCCACCCAATGAGGAAGGACAAACCATAGGGAGGAACAGGGACTGCAAGAAAACAGAGCGGGGTGCCTCCTAAAGATAGTGTCGACCATTACAAGACAACAGAAACAATTATTGCTGTTATCAGTGCAAATTTCTCTCAGGAAGAGGAAAGACAGCAACACTGCAATATTTCTCCTGCTGTGCGCCGCGACGGTGAAGCTAGTCAGCTGATATTTCGTTAGCAATTTACAACGAGCGGCGACAAGATGATTGCCTTGATTAACAAGCTTCTTGACTGGTTTAAAGCTCTGTTTTGGAAGGAGGAGATGGAACTGACATTGGTTGGTTTGCAGTATTCGGGGAAGACGACCTTTGTAAACGTGATTGCGGTAATGTGATCATTTTATGACTACTTATAGCAATAATGCAAATCATGTCTCCTCCGAGGTAGCGGTCCCGTGATTGACGCTGCGCGCCCCCCAGCTACGTGTCGTATTTCGCTGGAAAGAAAGATGCCCCTATTAAGTCGTCAAAATACGATGTCATCTTGGTTTGTTTTGCATGTGGTTGAAGTTGTTTCATTGCAACAACAGAAAGACAACGCTGGATGACCGTGTGGGCCCAGACTGTTGCTAAAAAGCGTGCGTGAATGAGCGGCAAAAGCTAGCCTCAGCTCATCATATGATGGTCAGAGACTCGTAATGACGGCATCGCGTGTGACGTTCAGTGAATGAAAATGGAGTCCTCACTGCATATCTGCAATATTTGCAAGGTGGTTAAATCCATCTGTGATCCAGAAACTACATTTGTGGCCCTCATTGCCCTAAATCCGGCCAGGAATGCCAAAGACTGAATTTGTGTGTGGATTAAGCTAGTTTGTAGTGGCCGCTGGAAAGACCATGACCAGCTTTCGGCTACAGCAAAATCTTTAGAGGCTGTCTAGAAGTTGTAAATCATGCAAACTGCTGTTGGATAGGTCCTTGACCGACGTGACTGTTTAACGGCGTAAATTGAGTGGTAGTGTTAGATTATACACTACATCCATTAGTCATAAAGGGTTTCGGCAGTTTTTGGGCCTACTGTATGGCCTGGACGAAGAGGTGGCTAAAAACCTGATAGCCTCAGCGTCATTGTCTAACGTTAGATGCATAACGTTAGGCTAATTTTGACAGGTGTTTGGCATACTCTTTCCTCCTTTACAGAGAAAGCAGTGAATTCAAAGCTTGTTCACACGCTGGCTAACACTGGATGCATGTCGCGCTTTACAAGCTATTTTTGTTTTTTTAATTGTAAAAGTTATCTTCAATTTGCATGGTCATTAGTTTTTAGCGTTTAGCCTGAACCAGAGAGTTTAGAGACACTATACTCTTTGCCAGCACTGCAAGAGTAGGTGAGGATGATTCAGAATGTTTGACACTTGTAGTGTCCATAGATTATGCCATTATTCAAATCAGTGTCTTGAATATAATTCATGATTCAAGTCGTGGTTTCATAAATAGGCATATTTATCATATTCTTTCAGAACAAAATTCACTAACGCCCTAATTAGCTTGTTTAACTTGACAAGCAGCAAGTTTTGACATTTGTGAGTCAGTCACAATTTAGTCAGTTTTGACTTACTTCTATAGGCCAGAGGTGGTCTTTACCAAATTGTGCTGACATGATGAATGTGCTTCAGATGTCATGTCATCCTAAGTCCTTTGCATTCGTCAGTGATTACCCTGGGAAACAACAATACAATAGTACACCACTACCTCACTGAAATGTATTGCTTAAGGAATTTTAATAATTAGCCCAACTTTTGAAGGGTTGAACCTTTCCTTTTTTGTTATGTCTTGAAGCTGATCCCCAGCTTCATCCAGCCCATTTTTTGGATCCAGTAGCATCAAATGCTTTTCAGTTGGGTCATAACAAATTCAATAAATGTTACAGTACCGATGGGCTAGTTACCCATTGCATTCACTGTACCTTCACTGTGTCATTATCTTGCAAAACATCACTTGAAATACCAACATATTACGTATAATCCAACAAAATGTTGCCAGGCTGGTGGCCTGTATAAGCTTGTTATGGGAATCCTTTAAGATGTAACAGTTTTTCACACGCCACCCTGTCTAGCTCTGCTGAATGCAGTGAGTCAAGTTGTCTGTTGCAGCTGATGAGTATTCTACCTGCACCAGAGGAGAATGCTAGCCAGACTTTGTGGAAGGTCATCCGTGTATAAACACCTTCACACCTTTGGCAAGGACATAAATTCAACCTGCTCATTGCCCCACCCTCTACTTGAGATTCCTTGCTGGCCAACATCGTTTGAAAACACATCATCTTGCCAAGCCTCCTTTTATCTGAGGATCCAATACTAGCACTGTAGTTCAGTGACGCTTTACATGACAAATTCTTTTTGACTCATCCTTAAGAGAATATTGTAAGCTTGAAATAGCCTGACTGACATCAGCATCTAATGATTTCTTTCACTAAGTGGGTAATTTCACAGAGGCCCCTTAACAGACAGACTGGAAACGTGTATATGCGTGTGTTCTTTAGATGAAATTAGATAAATCACAGTTGACTAGATTATGCAGTCATCACAGTTTGGTTTGTGTCTTATATTGGCTGTTTTAGCGGGTAATGTTTATCTTCACTCACAGGTTGTGTAGTGTGGATGAGGGCTGAGCTCCAACTGTTTTTGCAACATGAAGCATACTACAGTGCTGACTTGGGTCTGAAATGAAAGTGCAGGTGACGGTGGAAGAAAAAGCACCTGAGCCAGTACATTAAAGAATTCTTGGCAATCGAGATCAAAAAACAACCGGTCCCTTAATTACAGCCCCCTGACATGAAGAATTCTTGGCATGCCTTTAATTCTCCTGTTTTTTGAAATGATTAACCCTTTGAGAATGCTGATCATGCACTGTGGATTCATGGTGATTTTTTTCCCCTTCTTGACCTTTTTGAGAAATTGCGTTGTATTACTGATGGACTGGAAAATGTCTCATGTCAGAAATTGCTCTGCTTTTGCTCTGATGGCTGTGGAGGGCAACAGCCTTTGGCAGATGAGTGGGTATGTGAGGTGTGAGACAAGACAGTGTCAGCCTCAGAAGGGCTTCGTCACCTGTTTTTATCCATATCAGAAACCTTTTACTCAACAGCGTCAGATAGCTTTAAAATGCTTTCCATAAGTATTGGTTATTGTGTGTGTGTGTCATAATTATTGATGTGTGCTGGGAGTTGTATTGTGCATTTACAAATGTGCAACTTCACTGTTTCCTCTTTACAGTCAGGGCAGTTCAGTGAGGATATGATTCCTACAGTGGGCTTCAACATGAGGAAGATCACCAAGGGAAACGTCACCATCAAGGTTAGTGCATCAGTTTAACTGAAAGATCCAAAACAAACACAAGACTTCAAACCAAATACAAATTACTGTGACCTTATTACTCCTGTGTGTGTCTGTTTGTGTGTGAGTGTGTGTGTGTGTGTGTGTGTGTGTGTGTGTGTGTGTGTGTGTGTGTGTGTGTGTGTGTGTGTGTGTGTGTGTGACATCTGTCAGGTTTTTGCCAAAATGATGTAAAATGATGCAGTGATGTAACTTGCTGAATGAGCCAATGTAATTCATTTGGTTAAATTAAGTGAACATTAGTGTCAGGGATGAGTGAAGACGGTCCTTTGGCCTCCACCAAATTCTATTTAGCTGAACTGATACTGCTGCTTGTCCTCTGCATCCAGTATGAGGGCAGATCTTTTGGCCAGCCTTACTCACTGCTCATTCAAATAAACATATATTTTTTTTTGTTTGGCTGTACGTGTGTTTTTGATGGGTGTGCTTTTCTTCTGATAGCTTTGGGACATCGGGGGCCAGCCTCGATTCAGGAGTATGTGGGAGAGGTACTGCCGTGGAGTCAGTGCTATTGTGTGAGTACTGCTCCTGTTCAGCAGGTGTCCTCAACTCCATCTGTATCATGTTTGTCATGTCATACTCTGACAGGCCGAGGGTTTAGCAATGTTAATCTTGTGATAGTAGGCTAAAAGTGAACACTGAGATTCATAATTATGTAATTCTTGCATTACTTTTCGGAATGATTGAAATTGTGCATAGACACGTGATAGCAACACTATAATGAACACACACATTGAGTGAGCTGTTACTGTAGGTGGCCAGCATTTGTTGTCTTGGCTGTAGTGTTATCATAATGACCCAGTACTTCTCCAGACTGGCATACACTAGTAGATTTCACTGTCAGCATTGATAGGACATGGTAATCACAAAGGAATGAAATACCTTGGAATACTAAACACTGTGAACTCAGCATTAAAAGTGCTTCACTACAAAAACAGACGCCTGCACACGCAGTCCAGTCCTTACATGTATATCTTGTGTATTAAAACATGCTTCCTGTCCCTTACAACACCACTTGATACTGCTTGATTTTGGATTGCAATTTTCTGTTACCTTTATACA
Organism: Tenualosa ilisha; assembly: GCA_015244755.2. Lineage (NCBI taxonomy): Eukaryota > Metazoa > Chordata > Actinopteri > Clupeiformes > Clupeidae > Tenualosa > Tenualosa ilisha. Next base: position 4,511,922 of record PYXC01002194.1, read on the forward strand.
TGTTTTCTGAAGAGATGCTGTGTGTGTGTGTGTGTGTGTCATATATGGTGGTTTTTTTGATGTTGCAATACTTGCTGCTAATCTAATCTTTGTTTTTTGGTTGTTTCTTCCTGTCATTTAGATATATGGTTGACGCTGCTGACCCTGAAAAGATTGAGGCCTCCAAGAACGAACTGCACAACTTGTTAGACAAACCTCAGCTGCAGGGCATTCCGGTCAGTACCACTCAGCCTAAATTAACCATATAACCACTTAATTGAATCTCAGATGATTGAGCATAACACAACTGATGATGGCACCAGGGGACTGTTTTCTTCTTAACACCAGTCTTTGGTCAGAGACCTTTACCTAAGTAGTAGTAGTATTAACCTTGTCTTCACCCAGTTTGATAGTTGGTGTCTGCGGCCTATGGTTTTCAAATACTCTCTCTCTAAATAATGTGTGGCATTAACTGTGGCTGACATCCTGAGCAGAGCCCAGTCTACTGAGCACAGCTGGTTAAATGGCTATGGGCTAAGGTCTCAGAGCTAATCCATATGCTGCACCTTAGCCTCTCTCATGGAGCCCCTCCCTCGGTTTCATGACAGGAGGGTGGCATCTGTGCTTTCTGGGCCCTACCATGAATAATGAATGTGTGTGTGCGCGCGCGTGCGCCTCTGTGTGTGTGTGTGTGTGCGCGTGTGCGTTTGCATGCGTTTGCCTGTGTGTGTGTGTGTGTGTGTGTGTGTGTGTGTGTGTGTGTGTGTGTGTGTGTTCGTATGTTGAGTAATGACCACCACTGCAGTGCTGTCTGATTTATTGAACCAGAGGGAGAGAGATGGATAGATAGATGGGTGCTACTAGTGAGGAGAAAATGAGGATACTGAGCAAATGTGTGTGTCAGTGTGTTTATTGGAGCCTTCACATCACTGTCTAGGTATGATTAGTAAGGTTGTGAGAGAGAATGAGGACAAGGACAGGGGTGGGGTAAGGTGGCTTGTAGGAGAGCTCCCTGGCCACTCCAAGGTTGGTTCGTATCGTTAAAGGGGAGGCTTGTCCACGTGTCTGTCTGTGACTAGACATAGGACGCCATTAAAAGGACACTGGGCGGAGGAGGAGGCAGGGGGGTCCTATTGATTCCAAGGGCAGTGGCTGGCTGGGGGACTCACAAAGGTCTTAAAGGCTTTATCACTATGGCCAGAGGTGCACAGGGATGCACACCAGCTAAAAGCTTTTTGTCAATTCTCATCAGGATTTACTGGGGCCACCTAAATTTGATATCCAGGAGAGCTCAGAGGAGGATGGTTCCAAATTGAGACGTATTTAATTATGTATATAATGTCACATTGAATGAAAATGTATTGGATAATAAACTGTTCTATTCATGAATGTCATGTCATCATATTTGACCTAATATATTTTTATACCAAAGTCTCTGAATTGTTTTAAATTAAGATTGCCATAATATGACTGTCAACAATGAAAACTTTCTTATTCTGCATCTGCAGGTACTTGTTTTGGGAAACAAAAGAGACCTTCCAGGTGCCTTGGACGAGAAGGAGCTGATCGAGAGAATGTGAGTTATCTTTTGGATGTTAAACTCTGCTCTTTTTTGTTATTTGCTTCTAGTGTGTTTGTTATTTCATACTCAATCCTGTGCTTTCTAGGAATCTGTCTGCCATTCAAGACCGAGAGATCTGCTGTTATTCCATCTCATGCAAGGAGAAGGACAACATCGGTAAGGGAGATGGGCAAAGGATAGATCCCCCTATTTTGAATGATTGCTGAACACTGTTTTTCCATGGAATATTGCCTGTGTGTTGTGACTGTGTGAATTATGTTCTTATTTTTGAGGTTTTAAGCTTTGGAATGCTGTTTAAGATTTTGATTCACTCCTTAGTCATCATCAAAGACTGTATTTGGTTAAATTGCTTGACTGTTACTTACCTTGTACCGTTTCCTTGTTGATTGTCATTGTTGGAGTGGTTGTAGTAGTTGTAGCTGAACTGAAGTGTGTTTATTCACTCTGTCTGTCTCTGTGTGTGCCCCTGTAGACATCACACTACAGTGGCTCATCCAACACTCAAGGACTAGGAGAAGCTGAGCCCCACCCCCCAGTCCAGCCCACCTTGTCCTAACCCTGGAGGAACAGCGTCCGGTGCACACACACACACACGTACACAAAGCACCACACACGCACACACACACACAAAAGAAAAAAATAATATATAATTCCTCAAAGCCCGTGGCAACCCCCCCACCCCACCCCACCCCTCCTGCACAGTCACATTCCCCATCCAGTACAAATTCAGCCAAGTTCCGTTCTTGTAAAGACATCGTGTAAAAAATATGATTTGCACTGTTTTTTTTTTTTTCTTCTGGTTTTGTAGTTTTTTTTTACACACATTTTTTTTACAAGTGACTCTGACTGGATAGCATTTGACTCTTTGATAAGTCGCTGATCAAATAACCGCTTGTTGTTTACTTTCTTTTTGCGCTTTCTTTGTTCAGCTTTGTTTGTTTGTTTGTTTGTTTGTTTGTTTGTCTGTCTGTCTGACAGGAATCTAAATCGTTACTTGATGGTTGGTGGGGTTTGTTGTTTGCTAGACCTCACTTCAGACAGCCACTAGTGGACAGATCCACATGGCATGCCTGTCTTCAGTATCCACTCCTATGGCCTGATGGTTCATGTTTTTTGTTTTTTTAAGTAGTCATATTGTCAGTGGCCAGAGTCAGGTCACAGACAATAATTTGTGACTTCAGCTCTATGGTTGATGACTATAATTGTCAGCACTGACTTCCTGAAAAGGGAAGTGTCCCAACTTTGGCTGGGAGGTGATGGGTGTGTGTGTGTGTGTGTGTGTGTGTGTGTGTGTGTGTGTGTGTGTGTGTGTGTGTGTGTGTGTGTGTGTGTGTGTGTGTGTGTGTGTGTGTGTGTGTGTGTGCGTGCGTGCGTGCGTGCGTGCGTGCAGGTAAACCAGCCTAATGCCAGGTAATCATGCTTTTATTGGTAGGAAAGGGGTGTGCATTTTTTCACCTGAACAAAGGAGGAGATGTAGATACACACACAGATAAAGAACTGTGAAAGAGTCGCTGTGATGTGCTGGTTGGTCTTTCTTCTGAATGCATCTGCAGATCGGTTTCTTCAGCGAGGTACTTGCATGCAACAATGCCCATACCCTCAAATCAAACTTCCCTCCGCTTTGTCTTCTTGGAATTGTTTTATTGTGAAATCAGCTTGGAAATTCAGTGTGCAAACTATGTATCTTCTTGCCTTTGTCTTGTATTACCAAGCTGTAAGCAAAATTTTAGTAATATCTGTATCATGAAGAAAGTGATTTGCTGACAGCTCTTACGACCTGACCAGACTTGCGTTATGAGATACTGTGTGTGGTCTTGTCCCTCTGTGTAGACCAAGTCGGCCTGTAGTCCAGTCAGTAAGGATGGTTTGTGTGTTTTTGAAAAATCCATCCCACAGGAGCAGGAAGCACATGGGTGGCTAGCTACGAGCTGCACTGGTGGAAATCTTGTTAGAGTAATACACGACTGCTCAGAGGCTTTTTGTTTTTGTGTATTGATGACGTCATTATCAAAATAAAATGATGTGTGTAGTGCTGAGACTATTTGGTTCAAAATTGAATAATGATGGATCATAATAATCAGAGCCAGCATGTTTTGTCCATTGTTGGATTAGATTAGATTATAAAGTTCATATTTTTTATCTGCCTCATGTTATCTGTTGTGACATCTACTCTCATTATTAAAGCCATAGTTTGTGCTTTTAAAGCTTTTTTTGGAATTTCCCAAATTTTTAAATCCCTTGTATTGTTCTCCTGATTGGCCATGGTTTTTGTATGGGTGCCTGAGGGCACAGATTCACAGACCTATGTGGTGAATTGAGTGCACGTTTCCAGCATGGGGTTTGTGTTATAGTCATTCCTTTTGGAAGGGAAATGGTCGGTCTCTCTTGACGCTCCAAGGTCTGTATACATCATTGTTTGGGGGGACCATTGTTTTTTTTGGGACCTTTGAAATATTTTCTGATCAGTATGGAATAGGTTTTGATTTGGTTCAGAATATGATATTTGTTGCACGACCCACCATTAGATGTCTTAATTGAATAATGCTACGATGCATCCCTGGACCTTGTGTGTGTGATTCTTGGACATGAATCTATACGCCCTCCAATCCCTTAACCCCTTCAGAAACCAGCAGCTCCAACAGTGATCATTGCATTCTTTTGTTTGTTACGATTGTGTTTTCCTGTCTGCCGGACACTTTGTACATCACACACTAACATACCTGGCTGTGTTGGCCTGGGTTCAGCTGTCTTATCTCTGAGTTTGAACTGGGAGCCAAGATGGGAGTCATGGAAACACATGAGACCCCATAATTCTGTTTGCCAGTTGCCTTTTTACATTTTGTTTTTTTTTCTTCATTTTTTTTTTTACTGATAGCTTAAGCTGTTGGGAGGTGTACTGTGTCAGATTAATTTTTTTAATGGTACGTTTCCGTTACATTATACATATGTACATTTGCTAAAAAAAAAACAAAACAACCTTTTGGCATGTTTTTGAAGAGTTTCTATTTGCGCTCTCTGAGGGGATGTTGTACATAGCAACTTCAAACCAAAACAAACTCCTGTCTGTTCAAGTCCTATGAGTTATTGTGAAACCTGTGTGCAAAAACAAACATATGTATATATAAAACATAGATTGTTTTACTAGCTTGGTGAAGGAATGAGTTGTATGGGCATCACCTGTTTCGTTACATTAGTAGAGGGAACCACAGGAATCTATGGGCATCACCACTTTTTATTGTGTCGGCTAGGGGGTCCTTTTCAGTTGCATAGGAATCCCCTCTAAAATTAGAATGTTTGTGGGATCCTTTGGCTGGTGTGGTGATCACCTGTGGTGGAGAGGCGACTTGGATTGCGTGCTGCATGTTGATGGCAGTCTGTCACCTCATGGTAGCAGAGCCTAGGGCTCTGGTCAGTTCAGCCTGAGATGGCAAGAAGAACTATCTTACAGACAGCACAATATTTTTTTCTTGGTCTGGTGCTCCGCCTCTTTTTCTGTCTCTCCTTCTCTCTCTTTGACATCTTAACAATGTGTGGAAAGAATGGAGACTCCTGGTGGATTAGAAGGTTTTGGTGCTGGAAGGTTTTGGACATTGTTTTCCAACATGTCTTTCATGTTTCCACATGAAGCATGGTTCAAGACGAGCCTTTGTTTGTAGCTTTGACATCTCCAGAAACAAATGTTGCATTCAGTGTAATTGTTGCCCATAAATCTCATATATATATATTTGTGGTATTCTATGATGTCCGAGCAAAAAATAGGGACCCCGTTTCTGATAGATGTCAGGAGATGTTACAAAACCTAAGCTATTGGCTTGAACCCCATGATGAAAATATCTTGGGTCACCACTAGGTGTCAGCATTGGCCTGTCGTTGCTGGCCTGTCTGAGTTAACGTTAAGTTGGCATCAGTCCACCTCGTCTCCCTGAAATTCACAGATGTAGTAGAACCTTATTTTTTGTTTCTTTTTTTCACGTTTCAATCCCCAAATTGCCCTTGATTTGTGTTTTTCCTTTCCTTTCTTTCTTTTTTTTTTTTTGTTTTTGAGGTGGCAGTCGGTTCAATAAGCAACAGTTTGCAGAAAAAAAGAGAAATGACAAAAAACAAAAAAAACAAAAACAGCAATGCCCTTCCTCCAGCACGTAATCCATAGTGAGTTTTGACAGGCTTGGCGTTTTTACTGTGTCTCACTAATATCTGATAACTGTGATGCTCTGATATCTTGGGAGGACTACTGAGCACACAACTGGTTTTTATCAAGTGCTTGCATCATAGGCCTCATGTGAAGCCATGACCTGCAGCATGACATATCAGTCCTACATAACACACACTTTAGTCCCCATAGAAAAGAATAAGAAAAATGTATGTATTCTGTGTATTAATGACAGAAATAGGCTGTTCCTTGCTATCTTTGTTATGACTTTCTTTTGGAGAATAACTTTTTAAAGAATTGTTGACATGACAACGAGTGTTTCTGTATAACTACTTTGAAGAAACTTTCAACTGATGAAAACAGGTGACCTTTATTTTAACTTCTCTTTATATTCCCTTGTCCCTCCAGTGAGAACTGTACATGTTGCTATTGTTATCTTGAGATAATTTAAAGATGAATAAATGATTTCCCACTCAGTGGATGGTTTTTGATCCCTCTTTTTTGACATGAATGTTCAACCATAGTGTGTGTGGGTGTGTGTGTGTGTGTGTATGTATGAGAGAGAGGGACAGAGAGTGTGTGTCTGTCAGACCTTCTGAAATATCAAACTAATATTCATTGCTGTGTAAGCACAAATATATTGGCAGGCGGGTATTTTCCCTTTCAAACCTTCTTCTGCACAGAGGACAGTGTAGTCATTTAATTTGCTGATCACAGGCTGACTTGTTTTGCTGCCCATTACAGACCCCTGTGGAGTCCCTCAGAGTATCCAGTTTCACTATGCCTTTGTAAAACTTTCAGCATTTTCTAATACATCTCAGTAACTCATAAGACATAGCGCACTACTTACAGTTGAAGAAATAAACTGAATAATCAAACCAACCATCTCCAACCATTTTGTGTAATGAACATGTTATTCAGATGAGAGTGGAAATCAAAGAGGCTACTGCCAGAGATCAGGTGTTGGTGCATACTGGTGAATTAAAATGAATAATGGGGTTGAAAGCCTCTTATTTCTACATGTTCTATGGCTGTAAGAGAAGAGAGTATTGATGTGCTTAATCTTACTATAGCCTTAACTTTGCTTCACTTTGGTGAGGGTCAAATGAACACACAAACACCTTTGTGGCATTATAGAGTCTGCCCAGTAGAGGGCAGTGCCTGTCTTCCCAGTGCAGGCAGCTCGTTGCATCTCACAGACGTGGGAGGCAAGCTCTGAGGCCGAGTCGTCTCTTCCTTTCATCCTTTCTTTGAGGCTCTCTACACACACAATTGATGCAGTGTGGCTTGGGAAAAAACCATGGGTCACAAAAGGGAGACATTGCTGGGAACACTGTGACGACTCTGGTGGAAAGTCTGTGACGGGGAGACAGCGCTTTCATGATCACGTCAGCTTTCATCTTTGTGTCTGGGTCTTGGCTGGTCTTACACAGGAAATTATACATTTGAGATTGTATCAACAATTCAATTGCACACTCACAAAAAATGAATCACACAACATAATTTTGGTGAAGGAAATCATCCAAAACACACTACTCTTTGTTAAACAATCCTTTTACAGATGAACAGGCTACTTGATTGATGAAGTGGCTGTTTAGTTGCCTTCTGTTTACAGCTTAAAATAGAAGCTGTCTGTGAGAGGAGAGTGTCTTACTTGCCTGTTCCTAGAGTTTTCATTTAAAGCCCACAGATACACACTGGAGGGTTTTCAAAGGGTGTCCCACCGATGTTGATTTTGGACGAAGTCACTCAAGCTGAGCATGCCTTTATACCCATCTGTGTAGACCTGCAGCTCCACAGTGTGTGTTTTGTTGGACTAACTTGAGATAGACATGAAACTGGATGAATGTGTGTGTGTGGAGGGAGGGAGTAAGAGAGAGCATTTGAGAGCAGGGGTGTCTTGCAAAAGGCCTTTTAATATGATTGCCATGTCTACCATTGCTACCATGCTGTTTCTTCTCACGCCTTCTCACCCTCTGATGCTGAGAACAGAGCAACAGGAAGCAGGAAGTGTCCGACTGGACACAATGTGAACCCAGACCGGTCTGACCCCTGCCCCTCCGCCCTGTGGTGCTCACTCCAGACCCATCCCACTCTCCCACCAGGGCCAGTGATGGAGCGCTGACAGATGGGCCCATGGGAGTTCTATGTGCTTAGCTCTGATGTGAGCGGCACCGGACTCTGCCTGTGGAGTGCTGGACCCGGTCCTGTGTGCGTTAGTCCCAGGGCTGGAGGCTGGCAGTCAAGGCCGTTGTCATGACAGCACAAAACAGTCTCTCAGGACTGGGGGCTATATGTCGTCGCCTCCCTCACTCTCCGACCCCCTCTGTGCTTTGGATAGGAACAAGATAAACATTGTCTTCTAAGTGTCTGCCCCCTCAGAGGGAGGCTGTTCACTGCTACATGTCCACACACTCACACAGACACATTAATAAACACACAAAGAGACATAGTATGTAAATATTCTCACTGTCATGTGTGCACGCAAGTATCAAAGTGATGAACACACGCTCTGTCCTTTCACATGTAAAGTTCATGAAAAATGTCAAGTAAACATGCACTCACCTACTCACTTCTACACATAATTCATGACCCTGCATGTAAACACGCAGCAATGTGCAGCGATATTTATGCGCAATTAGGGAGTGAAGCAGACATTATAACACGGTGAAGTGTTCTATGCTACAGATAATATATAAATGACAAAAATCCATTAAAGTGATTTAAGTACGTAAACAATTTTGACACTGAATAAGGACATGTAGCCCTGTTTGTATCCTTTCAGCCAAATATTTTTCTCTAATATTTCAGGGACAGCCATAAAAGCGATGTGTTCATAGCTGGTCTTCATATCATACTTTTGCCTGCACTATTCATAAGGCCAAAATGTCCAACTTTGGTCAAATGTCAAATGTCCAACACTAAATGCCCTTTTTTTCCAGTTTGAACTATGAATGCATTGAACTCCCATACATGTGCATTATGCTACAAATAGGACCACAGATGCACATAAATGGTGCCCACAACCAGGCTGGCTAGTCTCTTGTTGAAATAAAATATAAGCCCCTTTTCATTTTAGCTCTGACAGTGGCTGGCATTTAAAGTGTCACTGAAGCCATTTCTTCGCAGTCGGATGGACCCAGTGTTTCCGGTCTCACAGAGTGAATCTGTAAAGCCATGGCCCGTCAAAACACAGGGCATATTCTGTGTCCTTTCGGGCTGTTTTTGAGAGAGACGAGCATGAGTCTCCTTTGTCAGTGTTGCAGATGGGGGCTTTCTGAGGGGCAGACGGGCTTTCAAACCTGTTTGTGTGTGAAGCAGCAATGTCATTCTAGTGACTCACGTGAACTGAGAAAAGAACAGCAGTTAACCACTGCGCAACCCACTCAAATCCAAAGAGGAGACACATGATTAGCACAGTAACAAGAAGTGTTGTGCTAAATATTTATTTCACAGCACCCTGAAATAGCCTATTTTTAACACCAGGTTTAAATTTTAGCATGCGTAAAGCATTTGATAGGTGCAAGGCCAGCCATTGTGATAAATGCTGAGCATTTAAACTGTTCTGGGAAAGAAGCCATCATTTAAACATTCATTCCTCTGGTTCATTAAATCACTGCCAACACCCTTATTGTAAATTACAAGCTGAAAGACCACCAAAGACTTCTCTCTAAAGCAAAAACTGCTCAGGTCAAGCTTTTAGTGCCAAAGATGTTTGTGTACTCAGCTGTGTAGTTCATTAGAGACACACTTGATGGTTTTTGACCAAGGCTCTGAAGAGCTAACGACCTCGATTTCATTTAGAGGAGGCATCTGGCCGCTCATATTAATGAACCCAGCAATAATGCTCTAAATAGGCCCAGTTCGTGTCCAGGCCTCACGTGCAACAAGTGCATGTGGGAGACGGAGCCAAAGCGTCCCGCCAGGGGAGGGGTGTGAAGGGACCAAAAAAGAGAGAAAGGGTGAGTGAGGGGGAAGAAAAAGGCCCCCGTCGTCAACGGCAACGACTGGGGCGATGGGGCAGAGAGTGCGAGGCTGTATTCACACTTGTTGCTCTGGTCCTGCTCGGTGTCTCTGGAGTACGCGCTTGAATGTGACAGTAGCTTAGCAACCCCCTCAATGACTGGGTATGGGTATTGATATTCACTGAGGGGGCTCAAAGAAGGGTAGTGAAGGGGGGGGGGGGTGTTGGCTGGGGGGGGTGAGGGGTGAGGGAGGAACAATAGTGTCCTTATGAGAACCTCGATTCCTTGTGGTGTGCAGAGCGACTAACGTGGGAGGACAAATATTTCGTCCAAGAGAACTAAGCCACCCTCGGCCAACCAGCCGCAGAAACCTCCCAGCATCTCAACTCCACTACACCCAGCACCCCCCAAGTCCCAACCCTCTGTTTGTGTATCTATGTGTGAGAGAAAAAGAAAGAAAGACAGAAACATGAAGAAAGCGAAAGGACCCGACCATTTTAGTCAACAGACAACATTTGAGTGACTGCCAAGGTTGTTCATTGGTGGTGAGGTGTGGTTCATTGTTTCATTAAATATACACTGAGAGTGAACTGGAATTTGATCTTTATTATTGGTTCCAAATCTTGAAATGTACATTTACAACATAAAAAACAAAGATCTGTCACTGCACTCACGTTTGCATTATTTGTCATGATCATATTCTCCTTGTCGTTCAGAAAAGAAACATGTTTGAATGTACCAATTGTACTGTATGAAATTATCTCCGATGTCATCAATGTTGGTGAAAGAGGCATCTGATTGCCCAATTGCTGCATTATGGACTATTTGAGGATGGCAAGTTTCAGATTCTTAATTGCCACGACGTAATAAGAAATGTTCTTGGTCAGAAAGAAAAGCCTACAGAGAAAAATTCTTCCCAATTAAGAGTGGACAAAACTAGACTTGTGTTAGTTTGCTCATACCAGCTACCTACATTAAGGCCAAAGCATGCCATAACAGTCACTTGTAGATTTAAAACTGACGTGTCTATTTGCTTTACAAATAAATTGTTATACTAAATATGCATCTTTCTATCCTTGAAAGTATAAAAAATATTACAAAATTTAAAATTTTCAGCTCTCAGTAAAACCAACTAAATCAGTCCCACAGCATTATCATACATACTGTTATTCAATTGACCGTAATAACTGTATGTATTACTATAAAGGCTTGAATTAACTAAAAATAATGTGAGTAAACAAACACAAAAACCCAGCCTGTGGATGGAGTAATGTCATGTGTTGATGAATACAGAATGCCGCATTACATTCCTCTCCTTGTTCATTATACAACACAGAAAAAGGAGGTTAGCATAACAGAAGACAAAAGGCCATCTACTGAGTTAAACCACCGAATGAAATGCCTTCACTGAACTCATTTAGCCCACACAACTCAATATGTAAAAAGTCCTTTCAAAGACGAGAAGAAAAACACCAACGTCATAAAGGCCACACAAGCCGTTCACAGTTTAAGATTCGTAATCTTTCTTTTCAGATTAAAAGAAAGGAGGAGGAAGGATTTCTCATAATGCTCTTAATAGAACTGCAATTACTTCACTCTCCTCTTTTTAGATAGACAGATACTTTATTATCCCGTTGGAAATTCTTGTTTTTTCTTCTGTAATTGCCTTGTGCCAGAACCAAAAAGGGGTGTCAGAAAGCTCAGAAGTGTACTCAAACAGTGGTTTTCAAACCACTATGGACACGGCCCTAATCTGTCCATGTGTAAACTATGTATGTACAGTAATGGGTCACTTCAGCAAACACAAGAAAGTATCAGCAAAAGAATAATATCCATGTCAAAAATGACGACTTCCTCTTGCCGAATGATTTTCCATCTTTTAAACCCCACTGATGATTCATGGGACAACAGGTCATGAGATGTCCCAGCAGCACAGTATTCTGGGACATGGTCCACAGGGCTGTTTCCTCAACAGGGGGTGCCCAGGGCCAGGATGGAGGAGTTGTCCTTGGCTTTGTCAAAGAGGATAGTGGGCGTTGTGCCTGAGACAATTTTGAGCTTGTCCTCGGGGACCGAGGACGTGGGCGAGGAGGAGGTGGTGGCGGTGGCAGCTGTGGAGTGTGATGATGAGGAGGAGGAAGTGGAGGAGGAAGAGCGTTCTGGCAGGCACTCATCACAGCAGCAGCAGCAGCAGTCCATGAAGGCCTGGCCCAGGGCGCGGCACAGACACAACAGGATGACCGGCGTGGCCGCCGCCCGTGCAAACATCAGAAACTGGCCTATCAGCTGCAGCAGAGTCAGTGTCGCCGCAGACACCTCCAGTCCCGCGTAGGCCAGCGTGATGTTGGCAGCGTTTTCCGGCAGGCCACAGATGCCGTACACGGCAGCCAGTGCCAGAACTGTACGGGTTAGCTGCTGCTCCCGTCGCCGCCGCTGTTGCCTCTTGGGTGAGGAAGAGGAGGAAGATGATGACGTTGATGACGAGGATGTGGTGGAAGGCGAGAGTGAGCGCCCTGCCACCTGCCGAGCCTCCTCGGCCACATGCCGCGTGAGGAGCTGGCATGCCAGCGTAAACAACAGTGGCAGGCAGAAGAAGCAGCCGAAGGACCACCACATGCGTGCCTCGTGATAGGTGATCACCAGTGAGTACACTGACTCAGGCAGCTCCGCCGAGGGCCGCTGCACACAGGAGTCCACCGGCAGGCCTGATGCCGGCGCTACCTCCTGCTGCAGTTGCCACAGCAGAAGCTCGGGGATGGCCAACACCATGGAGCCCACCCAGATGACTGACAGCTTGGCCAGGATGGACTGGCAGGGCTCCACCAGCCGCGGCCGGGGCTGTGTGCTGGTAGCTGTGTGGAAGCGGTCAATGCTCAGGGCGCACAGGCTGAAGGTCGTCACTCCCAGTGAGGTCACCTAGTTGTGGAGAGAAGAAGCCAAAAGGGTACACATGAATGATATCAGGGGTGGGGTGGAGGAAGGGCTCATCAGACTCAGAGATCTGGAGGGACCAGAGAGTTATATGAGGGGGAAATTGCACAGCCCATCAGTGGAAAACTACAGAACCTATGTAGAGTTTGAATGAAATTTTGGACTGTTCTCAATCATAATGTGGAGGCCTGAAAGAGGTCTTTATGGGATTTCATAAAACTGACACACTCCAGCCCAATTTACATAGGCTATGATTACAATATCGTAATAAGTGAATAAGTCTATTTTTCCACTGACATACAGTTTCAGGTGAAGAAAAGCAGAACAGGAGCAAATAGTTACTGATAACTCATCAGGTACTCCTGCTGGTATCACTGCAGCTAAGTATTTGGCTTGGTTTATTTATGTGGGGCAACTCAAGTACACAGCTGTCACTTGATGACCTAAATCCTAAGACCTAAACCTAAACCTCATTTAAAATGGTAATGGTTCAATTAATTAGTCTTCCCTCCAGACAAATAACGTGGTGAATAGGTAATTAGCATAACAAAGTCTTGACTAGTAAAGCAAAACGAGGGGGCAGGGTAACATACCCCATAGGGAAGATATACTACCGGAGAGTATATAATTTTATTTATTTATTTTTTACATTTATGTCTCCACAGACTGCATACCTACAGAGATCAGTCTATGAATTAAACTCACCTCCATGTATGGGACAATTCTACATGAGAGGTCTCCTAGTAACCTCCTCTTGGTCAGTTCGTTGAAGATCACCACAGGCAAACAGAAAAATAGGACTAGGAAATCCCAAAAGGCCAGACTTGCCAGGATGCAATTCCAAGCCGTTTTCATGTAATAGTTGTGCCACACGATGCACATCACCGCCAGGTTACCTATGATGCCCACAGCAAACACAATCAGCGACAGGAGCATCACTGCATAGGCGCCATAGGAACTATCAGTCACAGGGTACAGAGGGTTGAGGATACGAATCGAATTGCTATTATTTCTTCCATCCCCGTGTGTGTTGTTAGGCAAATGTGCATTCCTAGGTGTTGTAAAATAGCCTTCTGGGTCATAAGGTCTTGGGTACCTGAAGTTATAGGGAAACTGTTTTTCCAGTTGCTTGTGTCTGCCATCCTTCGCCCCTCTGGGTACTCTTTTAAGGTTTGATTCTAGAAATGGCAAAACATCAGCTATATCACCTAATGTATTTGATTTGACGCCTCGAGTTGAAATTTGCTGATCGGTAGAATCTGCTAATCCACTTGGTAACATTTCCACAAATGTTAGGGACCCCGATGGTTCGTTCAATGGTTTTGCGTAACGAGGAACCGTCACCCCCAAAATCAGCAATAAAACAGCGCAAAGCATTGTAATCCACACTATAAGACTACAGTTTCATCCAAATGATCAACCGCAATAGTTGATGCCGTTTTTTCACAGCCAACAGATAAATTACGACACTGAAAGCTCCAGTCGCAATGAGACCCCAAAGTCACAGGCAAGATGTTCAGAAGTTTGAAGTAACTATCCTCATCCAGTGAACCCGTTAGTTACAGGCAAACACATAATCGCCTGGCTCAAAAGCCCTCTAGTGTTCAGCCGTGGTTATGTGTTCAGCCGTGGTCATCTCCCTACATCACTTGACTAATGTGGAACCTTATGACCTGATTACTTGTACAGTATGGTTTGGTTCTCAAACGTCAATCCCCACTTTGGAAAAGGGAGAACTTTCACGCCCCACCTGCCCACCCAGCGCGCAATTGTAGCAAATGGTCAATTTACATTCGTTTGGTTTTGGTGTACATAAGTCTTGCTTCTATGATTCATTTCCTTTTCATAATGAAGCATTTAACCGTATGGCTTCACTATCTTTTTACTTTTAAGCTCTTATCTCGGTCATTATAAGGAAGGAAGGATAGGAAGCATGCCAGTACAGATATCTTTTTATATTTGGATAGGTTGGGTTTTCTAAAATCTAGCAATATAAGAATCGTGACAGCGGCATACAGTTTGGCTTTGTAATTTGCAAAAATATATGTAATAACAATATTTCATTGCACAGAGGAGAATAGGGGTGCTATAGAGAATTGACTGCAGGGTAAACATTTCGGCGTGTGCCTCGACTATATGAGAACACCAGAATCTAAGAACAACTTTTTATTATCGAAAGGAAATAAATTATTTTGTGGTGGGGGTTGCAGAAAATGCGGACATTTGATTTAAAGACCAGATTACTCAGGCATCGTTTATCGTTGAGAGGAATCCTTTTTTTTTAACCTCAGCTAAGGACATTATGTTTCCGCCTCGTTTGTCTGTCTGTGTGCCTGTTTGTTTGTCTGTCTGTGAGCAAGCTAAATCGAAAGATACTGTACGGTTATTTATACATTTTTTGGACAAGGTGGGTAAAGGGTCCGGAACGCCGTCTGTAATTTGTATTGGGTCAGGGACCCTATATTGCCTTGGCGGAGGTCTGCGCTCTCCGAGTGCTTTTCCAGTTTTGATATGCGGTATGCCATATTTAAATTCAGAGATATTTCACCGAGATTAATGGGTAAAAGATGGACGCAGAGCTGTATTACCGGTAATATTGCTATTGTATTATTTGTGTAATTTCAGCATTCAGCATTTTTTCTCGAACCGTATATCACAGCAACTAGCGAGTAACACCGTTGGAGAGCTCTGGTCGTGCAGTTTCACGCGATGGTATCTGTGTGACTAAACCTCAGTGAGTAATCTGACAGAGAATAATTGGTGTGAATTCGGGGCGAATTAGCAGTCGTCGCTCTCATGTTTAGTCTTCCGCTGTTGTGTGTCCACGCGGCCACGCCCCACAGTTTGAGAAACGTAAGGTAAGGTGCAGCAAGGTAAGGGTGTCTGTAATATTTTGCCTGTAGTCTCTTTAAAGGGAATCCTAAGGGAAGTTGTCTGAACTCACAGGAGAAGGAGTGGCTAAGTTTTTCGTAAAAGTTTTAATGCATTTAAAATAGACTATATTTGGTAGCACTTTCCAGGAACCATATATATTAACAAATCATTATAAACACATTCATAAAGGGTTATAATGCATTCATTACATTTACCAGATTTTTATTCAAAGCTACTTACATTTGCCAACTATCAATTATATCAGGGCCAGTCTCCCCTAGAGAAACTTAGGTTTAAGTTCAAGGGCGGCAGCCTGGATTCAAACCCATAATTTTCAGGCTACTAGCATGCTAGGCGGGCTCTTTAACTGCCCCACCACCACTACACTTGTAAAGTCTTATACACTTTCTTGTGTCTTACACACAAATGTCATTAGTGTTCATAACTCTTTATATATTCTCATGACTGCAGCCTATGTTATCATATAAGCCATTACAACTTGAAGTGTCACAAAGCATTATAAAGCTTCAATTTGTAAATTATTCCATACAATTTGTAAAATTCCTCATGGGAAATAATCAAGAGTTACAAGTGCTCAGTGCATAATCTGTGAGATTATGCACTGATATTATAAAAGTGAGATGAACACATAACTACTCATGAAAATCAATAAGGCACCATTACAGACCATAAGCAAAGTAAAATGGTTTCTCTAGAGGCCAAAAAACCTATAAAGTTCTGTGACACTTCAAGTTGAAAAGGCTTATGATAACATTATAATGCCTTATGAGTACATTCAGGAGAATGGATAAACATGAATGAACATGTTATGAATACTAATGTCATCAGTTATAAAGCATTCTGAATACATTATAACCCTTTATAAATGCATTTATAATGTTATGAATCTGGGCTCATAGAAGGTGTTACACAATATTTTTTGCACTTAAGGTGTTCTATATCATCTACGCATTCCTAAAATATTAAACTTAGCATAGATCATAAATTAATCTTAGTTTTAAATGCTCATGCACATGCATGCTCATTTTAGCAAGATACCCAATTTCCTAAAAGCTGTGTGGAATACATTGAGGTTTTTTTAAAAGGTCTACATTACATAAACATAATGGCAAGCTGCAGTTGTATCTTTGGTACCATGGTATTTCATCAAGACAGACACTACTTCCGGATACATTTTTGACCCTTTTGGCATCACAGGAGGAAGCTCTTACGGTAATTTGACAAGAGATTTGACAAATAATTTGACAAGTTTCCTCATACCCCACCTCCCACCCCTGTAAAAAACATGTTCATGTTCTGGAATATTGTCAAGCAAACAGTTGCTCCTTTTCTTTCCTTATGTCAATCATTTCAACTCTGTTGCAGAATTATTTCCTTCAAGGGTTTGCCAGCAGACTGCACATAAAACTCCATTCAAATCTAATCAATGTGATATTCTCCATGAGGACATAATTTTTTATGATCATACCTTTTCTATAGTATTTTATAGCAATCAGTATGTTTATTTATACTTAAAGCAGCAAGGACTTTTGGTATAAAAGTAGGCTACTAGTTACCTGAGAGGTATGCAAAAACTTCCAAACACCTCCCAGAGCTTTACTGGCAGTGTTAGATCATGCTACTGAGACTTGTTGACAAGCAAGTCAGCAATGTGGTGTGTTTTTAGCCAGGCTAGCTCCGCCTAGTGCTTTTGCTCAATTTCAGTTTGCTCCATAACTTCGTCAGGGAACCAGCCGGAGGCTCAGTTCGCTGACTGAGCTGGGACGGGCCAATCAGCGAGACCTCAAAGCAATAATACCGAATTCAAACAGCGCGTTTCAGTGCGTAACATACGTCAAGACCAAACAGCAGTCATTGGTTCAAGCAGAAAATATCTGGCCACAATAGCGTGAACGTATGCCGATTGATAGTTTTCAGATGCTTTCAGTTTTCGGGAGTGAAATGATGTGAAAACGGCTAATGCACCAGGCTAGTGTGTTTCTATCCACAGCACAAAACTGCATTGTGCCTCCAGTGAGCCTTTTGCAAACAAATTGTGTGATTTTGGGCAGAGTTCTTCTGTTTAGGCCTTTGCATTAACTGATTTGAAAATGTCGATTCTGACGTGATGGCTGCATCAAGAAAAATTGCAATTTATGAATGGGACAGTTGGACATTTTGACAGTGTGTATGAAAGTTTCTCTAACAATGAGAAATGCAATGTTGACTTCTGTGACAGTTATTTATAGGCAGATTTTTCAGTAGGCCAGCATCTTAGTGTAGAGTCATTCAGTGCACTTGTGACCAGAGTGTGCAACCAAGATTTCAAAGTTGTTTCCTGTTACTATTCTTAGCGTGTGTGTGTGTGTGGTGTAAGGAGGGTGTGGCATTTCATTTTTGGCTTGCTAATATCACCTAATTCATTTTTCTGATGTATCTCCATTTTGATGGTCATGTATGTCATATTTCGGAGCTTTTACAATTGGTGTATACTTGGTGTATCTTGAAGACTCACTCATACACTTCAGTTCTAATCTATAAATCTTTAGGATGACTCTGCACTTTCAGGCCTTGCAAGCTAAACTGTAATGTTGAACTAGTGGACCTTGATATTTAAAAAGATCAATAAACTGACTTTCAAATATTTAAACTTAAGTCTAGTTATCCATTATCTTGTTCGTCAAGGTAAAGCATTAAGACAGCAGATGTTACTGTAAAAAGCAAAACCACTCAAGGTCTCATTTTTTCACAAGGCATTCATTGGCACCAGGGGATGTTTTTTAGGAGGATTTTTGCAATGAAAATAGATGTCCAAAATGTCCAAACACTCCATTCTCACATGTAACTGGTCTTTAAATGTAGCTGTTCATGTTAATACACAAAGCCATGCACGTATAAAATCTAATGTCAAAGAAATGTGTCGTCATTTGTGTGCGTGTTTTCTTTCTGGAACACACTAACGACCAATTTCTGGTTTTAAACTGCGTTATGGTTATGGTTATGATGTTAAATTGATGGCACTGTTGCGCATAGCCTCAGTGGCGCCTTGAATCCTTTTGAAGAGCCCTCTGTGTTGCCTGTGCTAAAAAAAACACCTGAATACAGACCAAAAAAGTGACTAAATGTGTTTCATATTGGCCCCACTAGGGGCCAGCACAGATCACTTAAGCTTACTATTTGACCAAGTTCACTTAAGGACAAGCTGTGTTTATCTCCTCTTGACTAACAGACCTTCAACAGTTGCTTTAATGCCCTGTCACAAAACGTGAGCACTATATGAAATAATTTGCCATGTAAAATAACCCACCGTGCTTAAAATCATGCAACTGAATCATATCTGTCATATTTTTGTATGGCCATATTTTCTGCACCCCTTTAACTGTAGATTCTAATTCTCCATGAAGTTTAACTGCTTTTCACACTGTTGAGGTTAAAATCTAAATAACTATAGCATCGCAAGTACAAAAATGCATGCAGCCACAATGGTAGATGCATGCCCTTGCATAGTGAGGCATGTGTTTCATTGTAATAATTGTCTACTTTTATAATAATACAGGAACTGAGCCAATGCCAACAGTCATCTGGAGTCAGAAGTCACACTTGAGGAAAACTTTTCCATGCTGCCACTCACCTTACACAAACACAAGCACTGAAATGCACGCATGCACACACACAGCCACATATACACACGCACACACACACACACACACATATACATATGCACACACGCACACACACAGCCACATATACACACACACACACACACACATACATATGCACACACGCACACATGCATGCATGCACACAGACACACACACACACACATACATATGCACACACGCACACATGCATGCACACACACAGACACACACACACACATACATATGCACACACGCACATATGCGTGCACTGCACACAGACACACATATACAAACTCATTCATCACTCACTCACAAACAAACACACTCAGATACTCAGTTTGGCTAGCACACAGGTATGTGGCAGAGAGAGAATGTGGCAAAACAGCCACTGCTTCCCCCTGTCTGGCTCTCTTTTTGGTGTCTGTTGCGGTAACAGAAACCTTTTTGTTTTTCTTTCCACATCTCGTTTATTGTTAAGCCCTTTTTCATTGGTTGACTACAGCTAACCTGATGGACTGGAAGTGCAGGATCACATGGTGTCTTCACATAACAGTGGTGCATCTGTTGAGTAGTTTTATCTACCTAGAGAATTACCTATGCCATGTTCATAATCCAAAACATCATTCACCAGAATTACCTGTTAAACTTGACAATGCAGTAAATTTCATACCACCTGGAGATTATGAAAAATGAAAATGGTTCAGTCTGTAACCACCATCTGTGTCTCAAAGGTTTACTTTAATCAGGCAAAATTTTAGCTGCATGAGTTTCTCATAGCTTGTTTTGTAAGTTTCAATAATGAGTTAACCACTCAAATAAT
The DNA here is from genome assembly GCA_015244755.2 of Tenualosa ilisha. Lineage (NCBI taxonomy): Eukaryota > Metazoa > Chordata > Actinopteri > Clupeiformes > Clupeidae > Tenualosa > Tenualosa ilisha. Next base: position 4,531,864 of record PYXC01002194.1, read on the forward strand.
GAGCACACATGTGAGGTGTTATTCTGTTGTTATCTATCACTTTGCAACGTTTTGGAGAGCCAGTGTTGGACAGAAGAGAAGGAGGTGGAGTGATTTTATGAGTTTTGATCTGAGACATGGGTGGGCAAACTTTTGGCTCAAGGGCCAAATCGACACAGGGGCCAGGAGACCCAGACGAACGGTAGATGGGGCGTAAAAAATGGATTTGTTGGTCGATTGTTGATGAATATGATTACAAAGAAATCACAGATATTATTTAACAACCTAAAAATGTTAAACAGCAAGGAGAAAGTAACATTGCTTTAACCGTTGCCTAATCAACTGTTTTGCACAGTTTGCAAAGCATGTTGTCAAGGTGTGTTTTTGGTATTCAAATTCAATATTCAAATGCTATTTGAAGTTTTACTGTGAACCACGTATGTCACCAAAGCTATTTGAATATATGCAAAGGGACATAATCCTGAAGAGCCAGAGAAATGGCCCTGTTTTCACTGATAAAGAACCTTGGTCACCACTTATGCGCGCGCACACACACACACACACCCACACACACACGTGCACACACACACACACAAACAACTATGGGGTTGTCACCGCTGGCTTAGGTTTAAACTGTACTGTAGTTCTGAAGGCACACACACAGACACACACACACACACATACACACACACAACTATGTATTATCATACGAGCTTAGATTTAAATAGTACCGCAGTTCTGGAGAAAGGGAGGCAGGTTATGATGAGGTATCAGTTTTTGTTTGATCTGGATCACAGTAGTTTCATTCTTTACTGGCTTTTTGTGCTATTGCTTTGTTTCTTTCTTTACTGGAATATGCCATCTGCCACCTTGTCTGCAAACCAGATATTGCCAAAATTCCGTTTAAAAACGATATATTACCTGCAAGTAACCGTATTGACACAGAGATGCTTGTTGCTTTCAAAACTCTCTAGCCTGACCTACTGGCCATGAGGGCATTGCAGCTCATGACCAATACTCTTATCCAGCATTGGGCGGGCTTTGTATGATTCACAACCGATGAATGCATCTGCATTTATGTCTATGGTTCAACCAAGAACATGTACTTTCCATTGAACTAGGTAAAAAAATTAAAACTGTTGTTTATATTTGCTTCGCTTCCAAAGAGTTTGGTAAGGCTTTACTGCTTCAATTTCTCTTTCTCTTTCAAAATCTCATTACGGTTATGCCCCTGGAAATGGGAGATCAATCACTTGTTGCCAGACCCTACATCTTGACTGATGTTGGTCTTGTTCCCAGGCCAAAAATTCTCTATGACAACAACAATAAACGTGTGCGTCAGAGTAAATCCTTCATATCATCATTCATATTATTCCCTTCTCCTGGTTCTTGTCAAGTTCCTGCTGTCTAAAGAGGTACGTAAATAATTTAAATCAACAAACAAGGTCAAAATCAGTATGTAAACAGATGACAAATCAGGCGTGAGAAAAGAGGGTGGCGTTGCATCTTCAATCAAGGCTCGGCTTGGGATTAATTCTCAGTATCGGAGAGTTGTGGGACTCCACGTGTGCCACGTCATTCCTCTGAATAAGGTACTACATACACTTTAACATGGTGCACAGTTTTGCACAATAATCCCTCTCATGTCACGGCAGGCTTGAACAGGCGGTTGAATTGAGCAATGAATTTTCACCTCTTGGTGATGGTGTAAGGACAGGTATTACCATAGATAAAGTATATCAGACTCACTGTAGGTAAAAGAGAATTGAGACAAGAGAAAATATAAATAATACATTTGTTTATAAACGCATAAAAAACATGATTCGTTCTGTGGACTGAATTGTTAATTTTGCAGACAGGACTGAAATAACTTCTTGATTTGTGCACACGACACATTAGTTTGAACAAAATGAATTCAAGCATTATTGTTCCTTTGACCATAGTAGTGACAGTGTGATGGATTCATGGAAAAATGATCCTATTCAAGTTAGACATGGCTGGGTACATCAGAACTCACTTCTCAAAACAGCGTGCCCTGAATTTACATTGAACAGACATTACAGTTAACATTACAACAGACAACAAGAGACAAGAGACATTAAAATAAAGTAAAAAAATATATATAATCAAAATGATGTGCAATTATTGACTGCAATATACTATGTGACTCAGTGAGATATAGAAGTATAATTTGCAAGGAAAGTGTATGATCCAATGCATCTCATGTGTCAACAAGTTACAGAGAGTGTCCAGTTCATGAGAGCAAAGTCTGATTAAACTTGTGTAGAATTATGAACCAATGCTGGTGCCCTACATGATGTACTTATGTGCTTTACAGTTTGGCCATGAAGCACCTCTTTATGACACCCTGTCTGTAATTCCATTTAAGTCAAGCGATGTACTCTCAATGACAAGGTGGGAGTGCATTACTTGGTTTTGTCCATTTCTCAAAGCGGATTGTTTTGTTAAATACAGTAGGCTACGCGAGAGAGGATTTGGGTCAAAGAGCACTAAGCTATGTAGGTCAGTGTCTTCAGTGTTAAACAACCTTTTTATAAGCTCTTGAAGATAAATTCAATTCAAGATAAATTCTGAATTCTTTTGTAAGTTCTGGGCAGGATGATTTCTGAATGCTGTGTACTTAATGGGTTTGTCGTCAGACATGAGGGCTGCAGAGACAGAGGGAGAGAGAGAGAGAGGCGTTATAGGGCCTGTGACTGAACAGACAGTATTGAACACCACTGACCAAAGTCTCATTTTGGGGATTGAGGAACTGGCTTTTGCCACTGAAAGAAGTGGCAGTCAGGGAGGCTATGGCACAAGTGGTGATCATACCACATTGGGTGCTTAGGGACTAAGGTTTAATTCTGACCCATGGTCATCTCCTGATTGTTCTCCCATCTCCCTCTCCCTCTAATTTCCAAGCCAGTAAAGTCATAAAACAGTAAAATCCTCCTGTCTAAAAGCCACCTCTCTCATACACCACTTAGTTATAGTACTAATCATGGGGCATTGAGTGAACATTTGGAGAAAGAGTGGAGTTTGCACAGTGACCGTTGGTGCCAGGCATGTGCCCTCCTGTGGAATGCATTCTCCTTATCGTGGCCGATAGCGCTGCAAATCAGAAGCTGGCAGTGCTGTGACATGCCACACCAACGTTAAACTTTCAAAAAAAAAGTCAGTATAATAAAGGCACAGTACCCCACCCCCCACCTCCAAAAAAACAACCTGGTAGGAGTCCTTCCAGTCCAGAGTTTGCTTTATACGCTATGTGAGAGCCACCCAGAGGGTATCTTTTGGATCAGCGCAATTTTCTGCAACTCTCTGCTGACCTTGAAGTATCACAATGCTTTGCTTCGACGACAATCAAAAGTCAACAATTCACTCTGGGAATGAGTGATGAGAGATGGGTCCGATACTAGCACACACATCAGAATAGTTTAATCTCTACACTGGTTTTACAGGCCACCCAAGGATCATGGCTGAAAGCTGACGTGTGCTATCACCCACAGTCCTCGTGTTCACTGCAATGCATGCTTGAATCAACTCTTTTTGGAAAAAAGAGCAGGTTTTACAAGTCTGGAATCAAGAGAGTCAAATTCACAGCTCCACTTTCACAGTCATATATGGGTACCTGCAGTCACCGTAATTGATTGCCAGAGGCCAATCATGTCCACTGTTTAAATGAATAGTCACATTTCTTTGATTGGTTAGAGGAAGAGTTATATATGTATATTAATGATGCAGTTATTTAGTCGATCAGATTCATTTCAGATGTGATTTGTGTGAAAAGGACTTCTACTACTTCTGAGCATTTATGGCGGAATGAATATTCACAGTGTCATATCCTATAGTACCTTTCCATATCCACCTAGTACATTTACACTAAGATGAAGTGTTGCTTCCAAAACTCTCAATAATAGCAACAAAAGCAAAGTGTTTTCTTGTCCCCTTAGATGTGAATTATAAAGCATGCACTGCTCCAAAAACTATGCACCTCTTTGTGTTGTTTACCCACACCCAGTGAATAAGCCCAGTTCTCTGACCCCTTATCCTTTTCAAGGTAGAGGCTCTGTGTCTTATATTCACAGTTTCTCGTGACTGTGGTGGAGTTTTTCCTGCGACAGCTCAGTCGGGCAGCATGTTGATCATTAAGCCACACAGAAACTTTGCACATTTTTTTACTTTCTCTTTGGTTGGGTAAACATCAGAGAAATGAAACCACTGGAGACCACGCAAACAAGCCCCAATCAAACCAAAGGGCAATGATAGGACATTATTGCTATAGCACAGAAGTTATAGATTAAATTTGACTGAAAAAAGGTAGGTGGGGTTAATAAAGCAAGTGACGATAGATAAAGATTAACCCTGGAAGAAGTCAAATCTTGTAGATTCAATGATGAAGTTGTAAGTAAGACCACTGATGTCTTGCAATGAAAGGCACACAATAGAAAAGGAATGTATGAACTACCATCATGTTCTAGGAACTGCTAACATGCCAATGCTTGTAATCGGCTTTGAGTCCCCACCAACTGCTGTCTGTCTGTCTGTCTGTCTATCCATCCATTTGTCTGTTTGCCTGTCTGTGTGTTTGTTTGACCAGTGTCTAGTTATGGCATGCATTTTTTCCCCCACTACATTCCACATTGCACTGCTAGCTTCTTGAATCCTCTGTGACGTATAATGCCCTCCTCCCACATCCAAAGCCCACTGTGTGTCAGTAGTGGTGCTCTCCTAACATGGACATCTGACACAACTGAAAAATATGTCTCAGGCAACATGTCAAGCCCTGTGCACTACTACACTCTCTCCCAAACATGTTAAGCACTGTCAGACCCACCCACTTCCTCCCACGCCCACCCTCAGCCAATCAGTTTGGGTGTATTTGCATAAGAATCTGTGAGGGATTTTCCCTTCTTTTTCCCGATGATTTCTAGAGAACTCTGACGGTAGACCTGTTCATTGTCTGTGTTTATTTGGGTCTGTGTGTGTGTGTGTGTGTGTGTGTGTGTGTGTGTGTGTGTGTGTGTGTGTGTGTGTGTGTGTGTGTGTGAGTGAGAGAGAGAGAGAGAGAAAGAGAGAGAGAGAGTGTGTGTGTGTTGTGAGAACAAAATCCAGTGTGTGGTGAGTGATTTCACACACACACACACACACACAGACACACACACACACACACACACACACACACACAGGCATGTTTAAGAGGAAAGGAGTTATCAAGAATATAGATACAGATCGCATTCTTTCCACTGCAATTCAGCCGAAAGTTATCCTTGCATAAGAGATGGAAGATTCAATCAATAACGACAGAATTCCAGACAAACCTATTTTTGACAGAAGGACAATGACTTGCCACACAAAGCTTCTGACAGTAAAATAGCATGTTGCTAATTCCACACAGTTGACTGCTGAAGTCTTAAATATTGCTGTCCACAGAATAAGTCCCTTTCCAGTTACTTTCTCTTTTCAGTGACTCACTGTCTATGGTTATCTTGTATTTAAAATTGCAACTGCAATTAAAATCATTGTTTACATATTTTTAGTTTAATGCTTCAATTTAACTAAACATACAATTGGGCTTGGACAATAGACTTCTGAGTCTCAGACATCTGATTTTCCTGAATCATCTTTCATAGAAAAAGATACAATTGAGCTCAATGTAAAAGTTGATTTGTTTTTCGGTCAGACAAAAACAAGATAGTTGTAAGCAGCAATATTTTCCTGAGGTTGCCCTATCACAGTCTTTGCGGTCTGTGTCACCTGGAGTCAAAGTTACAATTTTGAGAGGTGTATATTAGGGCCACGGCGTAGGGCTTGGAGGGGTGTAGATGGTGGTGCAGAGACTTCAGCATGGCTGCTGCGTCAATTTCCTGAGCTGTCCCTTTGGAACTGGGGACATTCCTATTTCTACAGTCAATATCATTAAAATAAGTTAAGTCTTTGTTTCAAAATCGGGACAAAGTGGGGTTTTTTGTGTTTTACCGGGGTTACAGACCACCAAAATTGGGAACTGGGTTGTCTGGTCATCCGAACTTAGGGTCAGATGTGCATCAGCTGTGGCATACTGCAGGGTAATCAGTCATTGTCCCTGTCTGTACCAATACAATATGTTTGGCTGTCTTTGCGCACTCCAGGGTGGGCAAAAATTCAGTTCCAGGTCATACATGAGGTTTCTTCATCTGCTCTGACTTAGTCTTTGTTCTGCAGCCATAATGAGACAGTGTATGCTTGTATGTGTTGGGGGTGTGACTTACAATAAACAAAAGGTTTCATCTTCTTACTTCACTGGACCCCTGTTTCATGACACAGATGTGTCAGTGTTGTGTGTACACCCGCACTACACACACCTTGGACACGCAGACTTTGGTATGAAGGCGGGGTGTCTGTAGCATCCTTGCACAATGGCCACTGGTTCCATGCAACCCAGACACCCACCCACATTCTAGTCAGGCATGTTAATAGCACTTGACAGCACCAAAATGCATTATTTTCACTAACCTTTCTAAGTCTCCCTCTGATGTTTTGTCCAAAACCATTGCAAAAAAAGGAGACTGTTTGTCTGCCTGCCTTGTTTCATAATTCTTCACAAGTTGCCTGGCAGCGACAATGAAACATGCCATCACATTACATAACCAGAGATACATATCATGCAGTAACTTGGGCGGGTGGTGGTGGCGCTGTTCGGCAACCGAAGGGTTGCAGGTTCGAGCTCCTCTCTGCCTGACCCCATCGAAGTGTCCTTGAGCAAGATACTGAACCCCAAATTGCTCCCGGTGGCAGGTTGGCACCTTGCATGGCAGCCTCTGCCACTGGTGTGTGAATGCATGTGTGTGAATGGGTGAATGTGAGGCATACTCTGTAAAGCGCTTTGTGTACTCATAGGAGTAGAAAAGCGCTATATAAATGCAGTCCATTTACCATAAATATTCCCCTTCATCAAATGGATAGACCTCAGACTGCAAGCAAGCCTGCCTGGTTGGTATCACAGTCTGCAATCATATTTCTTCGACAGATTTCTCTGCTTGTGTCCCAAGGTCAATCAAAATGTGCACAATCTGCCTATTTGATTTGTGTGTTAACTGATATGCACTATGTGTCTGGACACTCATATTAATATGCAGCTGTTTTTTTACAGGGTAAAATGCTGAAAATGTGGCACTGAATTATGACATGGCACGGCCACTAAATTGTGAGACAAAATAGAGTAAATGTAAGTGTATTGTGGTTATCCTTTAGTTATCTCGGGGTTATCATTTTGAATATCTTGTGAAAGCTTTTTCAACTATCACTTCAACTATCACTGGTAGTTCATAACAACAACTTAACTTTCTGTCCGCGAAAAAAAAAACATTGCATAATGCGTCTCACAATTATCACATTATGCAATTTTTTCATTTAAATTTCCAGGAATCTCCAGCCCAACCATTTCCCGCTCACAGAAGTGTGTCTTCCTTTGTCAATATTAGAGGCCAAGTTATTCTTGATCTTATGTCACTGGTGTTAACCGAACACCTCCCAAACTAGTGGTGGGAACTGTAAGAGGAGAGCCCTCTCCCAAAAGACTAATCCAGACAGAGTGAGAATAGAGTTCACACAATAGTATTTTCCCCCAATTGTGAGTTGGCTCTTGGAGGGGAAGACGGGTGGCTTGGTTTCATGAGGTTGGCTTTGGTTTCGTAAGGCGAAGATGAATGAGTAAGGCATGTTAACAGTGTTCGCAGGGCAAAGTTTGCCAATACAGTTCTACTTACCACTGCATATTGTTATGCAAGTCAGCAAAATGTATTAAACTTTCACTTTATTTAAATTAAAACTCATTTTCTAAAGGGATCCCTGGCTAGTAAGACATGTTGACCTTATAAGGTTGGTGTTGGTGTCAGCTACATAAACGAGATTTAAAAAAACTCAAAATGTTTTCGGTTTTATTAAACATTTAGAAAAATCCTTTCACTTGTAAACTGCCATTGTTGTAAAAAGTGACCTTGTTGAATGTATTGAAGGTCCAATCAATGTCCAGCAATCAAGCAGTTGCAACATCCATCGTCATTTAAACATAGGAGTGTTCAGAATTTAAGGTATTGAACAGGTTCACAGAACAAAACCGAGCCAAATCGTTGTAAGTTTGTTAGCAACTGTTTTAAACGTAGTCTTACTTGAACAGAACCTCCACCAGTTAAAATATGTTTTTCAGTGAGTATTCTGTTTGCAATCATTTAAAGGACAGAGAAACATAGGCCTACAAATGGACACGGTCCCCAATCCCTAACTGTTTGACTTGAGTAAAAGACTATTAATGTGCAGTAAGAATGTTGTTAGTTGCGGTACCTTGGCTATAACAAAAATCCAATCCTATTTGCACAAACCCAATTGGGAGATTGTGCTTCCTGTTAAGCAAGTCAGCCTGTATCGTGCACTTTTATGTATTAAATTTAGAATTACATATGATGTAATGACAACAATTTTTTTTAATGACATCGTCATATCCTCATGTGCTGCTTTGCATAGCCAGGATGGATTCAACAAATATACTAGAAATATCCTATAATAATGTGTAGTTAAAAACCAGGTCCTGTTGATTGTCACGCAAACAAACAGAATCATCTCTCATCGGCACTACATGCCCTAAAGGTTGCTGACCCCTTTGTGATTGTTATGATTCTGAAATAAAAAGCAGTTGGCAACATACAGTTGATATCTCACCCAGCTTGATACACCACCACCCAACCCAAAACAAATATGTCTTCAGTTTTGTTTCACTGCAGTTGTTTCTGGGCTCTAAGCACAGTTGCAGGTGGGATCAGTGCAGAAAATCTCTCTGGAAACCATATCTTAACATCTTACAATTTGTTTGCAAGTGTGTGTGTGTGTGAGAGAGAGAGAGAGAGAGCGAGAAAGAGAGAGAGATAAATAGATAGAGAGAGAGAGAGAGACAGAGAGAGAGAGAGAAAGCATGTTGGAGAAGTTTGAAGCAGGTGGATTTTCATCTGAATGCAAAGCAAGTTGGTGGGACTCATTGGCTGAACTATGATTATCCATTTTTGGTACAAACTCTGTTTGGCAGAAGAAAGATTTGGTCTACAACTCCAAGCAGAAAGGCCTGCAAAACCCTGCAAATACCAACAAGAGCATTTGCGCTCAAAATGCTTCTCTGAACATTTGTGGGTGCTCATGGATGACAAGACTAAAGCAAAGCCAGTATGGCTCTCAATTCTTCCCTCTCATGATCGTAAGTGGTACAGAAAGTAGGCTAGTCTTTCCTCATTACAAACATATCTCAGAAAAGTGCCTGAGTGCAAGTATGTTGTGACTTTAAGAACTGTGAAGACAACATAGGCCTATAATTTTCCCTTTCTTCTCGTAATACCACATTTTTAGTTTTTGTTATGTTATAGACTATAATAGAAAGCCTTTATTGTCATTATACACAGTATAATGAGATTTAAAGCAACTCCTTAAAAGTGTACACAGCGCAAAGTATAAATGTCCTATGTAAAACTATTACAAAGTATAAATAAGTCTTTTACAAAAACTACTGTACAAAACTACTATGCAATAACAGAGAAGAAAAACACCTATGTAAAGCCACTGAGTACCCAGACAGACAATAAGACAGATACGACAGACATGAGTACAAACTGGCAAGCAGCATACAGTGTGCTGAGGTAGTGTACTGTTGGAGGTAATAAAACAGTCAGTGCAATATGGATCGGGGCGGGGGGGGGGGGATAGGCAGCTGTACGGGAATGCACATGGGGATGGTGTGTCAGAGCGGTTCCCCTGGTTTTACTACAGACACTCACCCACATACAAAATCTGTCCACTTGCGCATAATGTTAATGTTGTCCACAGTGTTTTCTGAGGTGACATGACAGGCGGTTGCACTAGCTATGCTTGTTAATCTAGTCTTGTGTTTTTCAACTGAACCTTATCTGACAGATCTCGGAAAGAGATACAATTGTGGTCTAAGATAATTACGCTGTTATGTAAATGTAAAATGATATTATGATATTGTTCTATTGTTAAGGTAAGAGATGACAAAATGGCAAAATGTGTCAGAACAATGCAACAATATACAATAGCCAACACCCAAGTTCTACACCCAAAACATTTTGGGGTCAAACTATTTGAAGACCTGTTATTCACATCAGAAAACAAACGCAAGCCCTTGCACACCTGTGCTTATCTGTTTGAGTAACTTTGGTGTGACACAATGGCAGAATTTTTTCTTGTGATGGCATTCAACTACCCAAAAAAACGTATCGTAGATGGTAAGGACATCTGAGGTCAAAATGATGGAGCATATCAAGGTCAAAATTGTAGATGATGCAGACCAAAATTAGATATTAATTCCAGTAGAAGAAATTGCTGTGTCACAGATATACACACAATTCAGACAAGCTGTTGCAAGTGAACACATGAACAGAGATGGCAAAAGCACAGAGAGGAGGCGCAAGAACAGATACTAGTACAAACAAAATCAATACAATAGAATGCTAAATACTAAATACAATGACTGACTCAAGGTCTTTTACAGAGGGGAAAAATGATTTGAACCCCAATGAATTTTGCTCACTCAAACAGAAATAAAGTGTCTAATTTTTTGCGAGAGACATAATATCTCTCAAGTGCACTTTAAATCCAGGTTTTTTGGCTGTTGCTTGGCAACTTGAAGTTCCTCATCCAAGATTTTATGGCACTCAAGGCCCCTCTCCATTGGCCCCTAAACCCAGTTAAGCTGTCCTATACCCCAAGGACAGAAACAGCCCCAAAGCATAATGTTTCCACTTCTGTGCTTGATTGTGGGTGGGGATGGCATTCTTTGGGTCATACTCAGCATCCAAATATGGTGAGTCGGGCTGATGCCAAAGAGTTTTTTTGAGTTGTTTTTTGAATTTTGATTTCATCTGATCACAGCGCTTTCTCCCAAGCTGTCGCTGAATCAATTAGATATTCACTTGCTGACTTCAGATGGCCCTGCACATGTGCCTTCTTGAGGAGGTGCTGCAGGATTTCATCCAGCTAGTGTATTAAGGCCGTGTTTACACGCATCTAGATGTTTTTATGAACAGATATTTTTATCTGTTTACTTTTTAAAATGCGTTTACACATGTCTAGTGAGAATACAGCTTTTTGAAAAATCTCCACTTTGCAGCCGTGTTAAAAAATATCTGGTTGAGCTGGCTAAAACTCAATTTAAACGTGTAAATGAGAAGCTCAACAAGAGGCTCAACCGAAAAAAAAAAATTCCGTTTATAAAAAAAAAAACTACATGCGTGTAAACAGAGCCTAAGAATGGTGACTGTCACAACTGGTTTGAGATGATTAACATCATCTGTAGCTGTAAGCTGATCCCTCACACCGTCATCTTCTCCTCATCATCCTTCTCAACCTTTGAGGCGTGATGGCAAGTGATGGACACTTCATTTCTTCAATTTCCCAATAATCACACCAAGATTTGGCACCTTCTCACCAAACTTGATGCTAATGAATTCTGTCTCTGTGTTAGGGGATCAAATGCTTATTTCACTGGAACAAATGTTAATCAACTTCTGACTCTTTATGAAGTGACTATAGCCTAGAAATCTGGCTTATCACCTGACAGGCAGTTGTACTAGCTAAGCTTGTTAGCCTAGTCTTGTGTTGAACATTATCAGACAGATCTTCTATTGTGAAGGTAAGAAGTATCTTTGCAGATTGACAAAGTGATTCAGAACAATACCACCACAAAGTTCTCTACCCAAAACTTTTTTATGTGTCTACCTCTGTTAAAATAAATCAAAAACAAAAAAATACAAATCATTCATTTCTTTTTAAGTGGGCAAAATCAGCAGGGGATAAAATGATTTCCCAAACTGTACTAATCCCAACAGTTACAATAGTGACCGTAAAAAAAAACACTTCACTTCAAACTCTTCTAAGGCTTTAAAAATGTTACTAAATCAATCATCAGTTCATGTATAGCAAAACTGGAGACACTGAGGAGTTTGAATGAAATGTGTCCAGTATCAAGTGTGTAGACCACAGCTGCTAAAATTTTAGATGTGCCGAGAGAATCAGGTTGCATATAACACATTTACATATAACAAATATCTCCCTATCATTTCAAAGGGTTACTAATGGTACATGATTTACATATTTTCATGTCTAGAAAAAATTTGCATTTATTACCTTTCAGTATTTTGTAATACTATGAAAATTAGCATTGCTGGGTCCTTTTCTTTGGTTTGCAAACAAATTAACATGGATTGGTGAGAATGTACATTTTTGCTATTAAAAAAAATGCCCCTTGTGGGAGGAGTTCTGGAGGTAAAAGATCGCAGGCTTGCCTGGTACTGCTGTAAAAATATATATTTCGAGACAATTGGGCATTTATGAATAACTTATTAATTAATAAGTTTCGCAAAGCACTCTCTCTTTCTCTCTCTCTTTCTTTCTCTCTCTCTCTGTCTCTCTCTCACGCGCACACACATACACACACTCACACACACTCGCAAATACATATGCAGAGGAAGAGAGAAGGAGAGAAAGAAAGAAAGAAATAATAAAAGAAAGAATGATACTATGCCTCATAAATTTACCAAGTGTTTAAACAGGTTGGTTAAAGATTACCCTGCTGGCCAACTTACTTCATGTTATTGCTATTTGGATGAACACCAAATTAGCTCCCCTCCCTCACACACAACAGAAAACAACACTGGCTTTCTGGCTTGCCACTCCCTTACATGTGATGCCAAATGTCGTTCGTTAGCAAACATTAATCACTGATTCGTCACTATGTTTATGATCCACGTGCAGTCACCACTGTGAACTACATACCCAGCAGTAATGACAAACTGAACTCAGTGGCCCAGAATACACCTGGGTTAATAAAAGATGCTAATGCACAATGACCAGATTTTCTCAAGCCCCAGAAAGCAATTAATAATGCATGTGAGTGTTTTGCTTGTCCACCAGCCCTTAACACTATGAGGGCTGTGTCACACTGGTTTAACTCTGTTTGTAAATGGTGGCATTTGGTTTTTAAATGCACCTTAATGATGTTGACTGCTTAAAATATGCCACCTCAATATAATGTGCCACTTGTGTGAACGCGTTTCACTGCATTTCATCGAAAGGACTATGAATATAAAGCGTCCTAAAAGACAGCAAAGTTCATAAAATGATTCTAGCGTGTAGTGTCATGATTCTTGTTGACTGCATTTTCTTTTAAAATTACTGCACCACAAACTGTTTCTAATGTTAGAATGAGCAGCATATTCATTCAGTTAGAAGAAAAATACTGCTTGACAAAAAAATCCTTACATGTCTGAGCTGTTCACTGCTGCATCTGCAAACTGTGCCAGGTATGCTATTTTAGTAAAGCAATGTGACCCGTGAGGTGGTAGGTTCTACTTATTTTAGTGCAGCTAAGGGGCAAGAGAAGGCAAGGTCATTTTTATTTAGGCCTATATAGCGCATTTCTTACACCAAGGCAGTACTATGTGCTTTGCAGAAAGTGAAAAACAAAAGAAATGAAGAAAAAGCACAGATGTAAGGGTGGGATCTGCTTTGTGCTTTGATTTGTACCTAATACTGCCCATTAGCTGTTTGAAGAGTCAGTGGAACCTATGGCATCTTGAGGTTTAATGCTTAATTGGCGGTCCCCTTATACCTCATTAAAGGAGAACTTGACAGTCTGAGATGATGGAGTGTGCACACTACATGACCAAATCAAATGGTCAGCCAGGGCATAGCATTCTGTCTCCAAAGATGTGGTGTGGAATAATAACAGGCCACACCCTTCAGCGGGTCAAAAAAACAGATTTGATAGATTGTGTTGCCACGGATGCCAGCCAGTACTGGGTCAGGCGGACAGGGTGTGTGCCTGGCATTGACTAGCCTTGACGGGAAAAACTGGGTAAACACAGGGTGTGAGACATGGTGGAGTTCAACGTCCAAAAGCAACATAAAAGAACCCGAGAGCACTTTATCAACTCACGTGTGTCACTGGGCCGATGTCTGAGAGCACTTGTCTGCACTGTTGCCCTGGTTCTGAGCTACCTCTCCCTTCCACAGAGAAAGGTTGTTAAGTAATTAAAGCCAGGTTTCCCGTAAGCTTCTTCATCTGTAAACAAGGCCTGACAATGAACAAGGAGATGTTGCATTCTGCTCATAAACCTGCGGCAATCACAATCAAGTGAAGTTTACTGGCATATAATATAGATTTTCTGATATTGTATTGAATTGTTTTTGTCTTCGGTAATTTGTCTGTGCAAGACCGGATGCACATGCTGTACAAATATGAAAAATTAAGCCATCTGGCCAATTAAGTTTCAAGTTAGACAATATGGTTCTTCAATGGCATGTTGTCTACATTCAAGTCTGATACCAATGGCCTATTACTTCTCATGCCTAGTGATACGTTTGAATGAAATTTGCATAACTGTAAAAGACACAGGTTCATGGACACAGTACAGAGACTTGTAGATCTACTCTGTATGTTTTTCTTTAACTGACAACAGCCATTTAATGCAACTAAAACTATTTTTCCCAATGTATGCTTGTATCAGACAACTTGTGATATCATCTTGAAGGTATTTTCAGGGTATGTGCTCAAGTCAAGGACAGACAAACACATGTGTTTATCCCATCATCTAGTATATAACCAGCCAGGCTTTCAGATCATTCATCCCTAGCATTACACTGTTGAGTATGATAGCAATGAAAAACAATGAAACCTTTGTGAGTATTACACATTGCTCTTAAGTACCATATGAAAATACCACTTATTTTCTGTTGTATGATTGAGAGATTTAGATATCTGTCTACAAATGATCTAGTTCTGTGCTCCAGCCTAGCCACTGAGAAGACTTGGGGTATCATGGGTATTCATGAGCCAGTGAAATGTCTTTGCACTGAGTTAAACTTTTCATACAGTCTGCTTAACAGTGTAGTGGGTCCAAAATTCCCTTGAGGCTGGACTTCCCTGATCCTCCTGAAAGAAATAGAATGAATGGAAGAAAACTTCCTAGCAGGGTTTGTCGAGGCCACACCTTTGTCACACATCTGCAAGGAGGCTGAAGCCTGGGACACTTAGAAGATCCAGACGAAGGAGGAGAGGACCGGGGCAGAGGGGAGTGGGCAAAGAATCATAAACTACTGGGATGACAACACAGTTACGTCACCAATAGCTTACTGGTTTTTATCAAAGGTTTATTAAAGGTTTTATCAAGCTTGAGATAAGATACCCGTGCATCAACCCTTACCAAGCAAAACCAAGCCTAAGCTTTGTGGTCCAGAGGAGAGAAGGCTGTAGGTGAAACTAGTGAGGACGAGGGCAGGTGTGTGGATGAATCACAGTGGAGTATTTGTTGTGATACTCAGGACAGAATAGAACATAGAGTCTTATTTAAATAAACACTCCACTGACAGATTACACAGAGCACACAGAGTCCCCTATGTATACTTACTGTACATTTACATCATTTTGATATAAAGCGAACACAAACATTACCCTTATTTGTTGCTGAGAGACAAGTAGGTCTACTTTACACAAATCTTACCACTAAACATGCTTGATCTGTTTCTCAACTTCTGCACTTCTATAGATTGGGGTAGACATGCAGTTTATCTGTACAGATGTCAGTAGCAGATTGTGTTTTCCCGGCTGCCACCGTTGTGACCTTGAACAAGGCACTTAATCCTAATTGCTCTAGGGGGGACTGGCCCCAATGTTAGTGAAAGTTTATCATTTTAAATCGCTTTGGATAAAAGCATCTGCTAAATGCATAAATGTAAATGCTTAAAGAGATTAAAGAGCACTATGCAGTTAGCAGTGACATCTCTAAAAGCCTTTAGCTTTGTACCATCCTAATCTATCTGCCCTCAAGGCCTTGAGATAGCATAGAGTGTCTCAGAACTGTCAGGGATCTATATATGCAGTGGTTCCTCTGGAGAAGTAAATTAAAGTCTGAAACCTGAAATGTACAGAAAATGACAGAGAGAAAACTTAATTGTAGGTCACTGCATGTAACATTGCTTGCATGTAAAACAATAACTTCTACCAATCGTTTGAGTGAGAAGAAAATGTTGTCATCACCCAATAAGTAACCTAGCTCCTCCTTCATAGTCAGTTTACTGGCAGCATTACAGCCATTCCCGTAAATTACGTGCCAAACAAAAACCTGGCCAAGGGCCAAATCCACCTGTTAAACAGGTGTGACTGACAAAACAGCAAGTGAGAGAGTGTATGTGGGGTTATGTGTGGGGTTATGTGTTGGTTGTGAGCTGGGGTGGTTTAGAAAGCTTTGAATGTTTTCTTTGTGTTTTGTGTATTTACAGTACCACAAACTCCCATTTGATTATATTGCTGTTGTCTACCAAAGGTGCGAACGTCTAAGGTTTAAATACAGTGATTGCCATTACTCCATTCCAGTTACATTCCTACCAGCACCTGACAGAATGGTGGTGTTTAAGTTTCAAGTTTCAAGTTCATTGTTGCATCTCAAATTATATTGCCATATAACAAAAGAGCAAAAATCTTAGGTCCCCACACCCTCAGGACCAGATATATGGCCTAACAGGCTATAAAATAAATAGTTAAATAAATACTAGAAGCATAAAAGTGTGTAGCAGGTCTACATACAGATTAAAAAAGAGATAAGTAGTACTCATACACTAAACACTAAATTGAAAGGAAAACAGCAACACAAACTACCCTCCATCTCATAACCTAGAGTCAATGACTAGTATGGATGTAGATGGTGTATGAGCATGTTTAAGGATATTACAGTCACAGGGTATTGAGGAGCCTGATTTCTTGGTGTAAATGGAGACACTGAGCCTGCTGGTCCTGGCTTAGAGACTGCAATATCTCCTGCCAGATGGCAGGAGCTGGAACAGAGCATTATTGGAATGGCTGGGGTCCTTGATCATCTTGAGTGCCTTCCTCCTGTACCTCTCCTAATAGATGTCATCAAAGGAGGGGAGCTCACAACCTGAGATCTTTTGAGATATCCTAACAACCCTCTGTATTGCTCAGCAACTGTAAGAAGTGCAGTTCCCATACCAGGTAATGCAGCCTGTAAGGACACCATGTGAAAGTCACAGAGGATGCTAGGGCCCATGCAAAATTTCGTCAGCCGCCTTTAGGCACTTCTTCACAACCTCCTTGGTGTGGAGGTCCCTTATGAGGTCTTCTGTGATGTTGATTCGCAAGAACTTAGAGTAACACACCCCTTCCACTGTTGCATTGTTTATTGTGATTGGGTTCAGACATGCATGTACAGAGAATAAAGAAGGGGGCTGAAAACACAACCCTGAGGTGCTCCTGTGTTCAAGGTCAGGGGGGCAGAAGTGATGGACCCCATCCTCACCACCTGGCAGCAGACAGACAGGAAATCCATGATGAGACTGCATACGTTGGAGTAAAACCAAGGTTACTGAGATTGGAGATCAGTCCTGAGGGAATTATTGTGTTAAATACAGAGCTGTAATCAGTGAAAAGCATTATGACAAAAAGCATTCTAAAGCGTTATTTTCCAGGTGAGTGATAATGCTGTGAAGTACTGTAGCGACTTGACCTCAAGGTTTATCTGTGGTATTTTATGATACCTTTACATTCCTGTCTTTCATGCACAATCATTAATCAGTAATTACAGGGCATGAATTTCGTCAGTCAATATCTTATCACTGTAGCACTATTTGTGAAACATGCAATGCGGCCTATGCCACAGCACGAGGAGGACCTTCCCACACAAGCTATTTTAAGACAAAGAGTAAGTAAGAGGTTCACTGAAATAAAGAACCATTGTTGCTGAGGCAGATCCACGAAATCACACTAATGATTCACCATTCATTAGTGATTCACCATTTAGTGACAATGTGATATATACCGTGTTGTCAAGAACAAAAAGCATTTCTAACGTCATCAGTGACACTGAAATGTTCAGAACACTGCACAGAAGCAATAAATGACAACAAACCTTGCACCTAACCATGTTCTTGTTTTAGCCAATTCTTTATGACACTCCAAGGGGTGAAAGTAGGCTGGTGTAGTCTGGTACTGCGCACCCCTAAAAGATTCAGAGGCAGTGTGTGGTAACACCAAGAAAAATCAGACCTGCCAACTGAGAGTGCTGAGCACGAGACTTCAATGCCTAAATGCCTTTTCTCTCACTAACTTTTTGTCTATGCTTTTGTCCATACAGTCCTGTATAGACGTCATTCTGTCTGTCTAAGGTGGCTGAAGCCAAGACATTCTGCACACCTAAAGCTGGGGTTCAGGATAGTGCATGGACATTCATATTTGTCTCTGCTAAATTGCTTGCGTTCTCAACATACACAGACCATCAAAGCTTTCCAATGGTGTTTGTCACTAGTTGCTGTGATGAATGGTTTCAAAGGAAATTAACTTTGAATTTCAATCAAATTTCAAAATATGTAACCTACATTCTGCAGCTCTGCGTCTATGGACACCCATTTCCATGTATCAGAATAAGCACTAGAATCTACCAGAATCATTGGTATAAAACATGTCTGTACAGTTACTAATTTCTGAGTAATGCAATTTAGAAATCACAAGAAATTCACAGCAGTAGAAGCTACACTCCACACATTTTTAGTAGTTGGTATTATTTCTAAATAAGCCAAAGAGTTGGTATTATTTAAAAATAATACCAACTTATTGGCTTATTTAGATTTTCCTATTAAAAAGGAACATGATCATGATCATAAGTGTTGAAAGGCAATGGGGGTTCAAAGAAAGCATGTAGCAGGAATGGTTCAGATAACAGGCCTTGATGAGTGCTCTACTCCTACTAGAATTGGTGTATGATGAAAACTTTCTGGTAAGAGTAATAATATGTATCTACTTTTGTCCCCGGGCACTGCTATTAGTATTCATTTTGTAATGCATTCATTTTCATTTTCTCCAAATGTGACTATGTGTAGATATTCATAGTAACTCTCAAGAGTTCTCAAATAAAAAAATAAGTAAATGAAGCTTTGTCATTTGCAATAAAACACAGTTTGTGTCTAAGTTGTCCCCAGCCAAGCTGACACCAGACCTCTTCTCCAGCAAGAACGCTGAGGTAATCCAAGAGCTACGACCAATGTCGCCCAAAGTTTGTACATATTTGATATTAGAGACCAAAGTTGTATTGAGTTGTACTGTGCTGTGTTGTATCCTATGTTACCCTTCAAGAATAGCCATGTTTTGTTCCTACCATGACTGTGAAGTACAGAAAAGACCTGGGGTTCTATCGACCACATGTAACATGATCATAAGTATCTAAAGGAATGTTCATGAGAATCTTTTGCACACCTAATTTAGCATGTGTCATATTAAGAAGTAGCAATTGTACATTTACTAGACCTTCATATAACATGACACTGCACTATCTACTAAAGCATCTAAATTTCCAGTTACTTGACATTGCATTTTTGCACGACTCAATGTCACGTTATGCCAATTTATCTGGTCATTCATTGACAGAGATAGCCATAAAACACTGTCTATGACATCTTAAGTAAGTCATCGGCAGTCTCAGGCATTGCAGGGAAGCAGTGGAGCTGTTTATGAGCCCTTTTTTATGACAGTGTATTATAAATTACAAGCTAAAGGGGATTTGTTTTGTCCATCTAACAGAAAAAAAACAGTTTTAAACCAGTGTCACTCCATCACTCACCATTTCTGTGGGATGTTTCTAGTGCGTAACACATTCTACTGTTGCTAAAACAGTTTTGTAATGGAAGATGCACTTACTCTGTGCTGATGGCTCTCTCCTTACTAAGAAGAGAAGAGACTTTGCCATTTATTTCTTCTTCCATTCGCAAGCAGCAACGATGCACGTGAATGATAAGCCATGCAGTGACTGTAAATTCAGCAGTCGAAACAAAGCGAATGGCCTGTGCTGTTTTCTTTTGTTCATTTCTCTTCGTTTTGTTTGTTTGTTTGTTTGTTTGTTTGTTTTTCACATTGCCATGCCATGACATTGACGCAAACTGAAGTGTCTGTTTTTCCTCAGAAATGTATGACCATCTCTATGCGGTCTAGTCTAGTTTGTCAGCTTTCTGCTTGCGGAGGGCAGACTGGGGAGACTAATGATATATTCATATGTAGCAACCATCTTTCAGACATACAGTCAGACCATGGTGACATTGATATGTGTCTGTCGTGAAGAGAAGAATGTGCAGTACTAAAGGAGATTTGGGCTCATTACAGTTTGCACAGCCGGTTCTTTGTGTAACGGGCGGTTGGAAAGGAAGAGTAGTGACATGATGAAAGAGCACATTACTGTCAGACTGCTGGGGTGGGAGCACATTGTGTGAATATGCGTGTGTGTGTGTATGTTTGTGTCTGTGGGCATGTGTGTGTGTGTGTGTGTGTGTGCATATACATGTCTGTCTACGTGTGTGTGTGTGTGCGCGCATCTGTGCGTGTGTGTTTGTGTGTGTGCATATACGTGTCTGTCTGTCCGTGTGTGTATTGGGCAGGGGGTGTTATCTTAAGTAAAGACTCCAACTTGTCATTTTTCTGTGTGACTCCAAAGACGATGCCAAATACATTCTGTCATGTGCATCACTTTGTCTCATTTGTCTAATTAACAACAGCCTCTGTGCAAGTCTGTGATCAAGGCCACAGTCAGGGTGAAATGAAAGTGATTTTCTCATAGTCTGGTTCACTGTCACCTGATCCGTTGAGAAATGCATGGTAGATAAAATGACAGATATACTGATGATATCTTCATCTTCAGGTGTCCATAACCATAATACACACTTCAAGATTCTTCAGATGCCATCCATTGTTCTTTGTGACAGCATTTAAAACAGCAGAGAATTGTTTGGGATGCAGAGCTCTGTGTAAATCTCAAATAAACATGTGTGTGTGTGTGTGTGTGTGTGTGTGTGTGTGTGTGTGTGTGTGTGTGTGTGTGTGAAATGTTATTTGTAGATTTGTATTGCATTGAATATTTGAGGCCTGATGTTAGAGACATTAGCTGCATAACTAAAGCTGCATTCTGAAGAACATCAAGCACTATATTACAGAAGCGACTAAGTAGGATGAGAAAGTTATTACCATGTATGCAGTTTTGTTTTATGGTGATTTTGGTTTTGTTTCTCTCATTGTTGATATCTTAATCTGTATACACCATTCAGTGGATGAAGTAGAAACACAAACCGGGAATCTTATCGTCACTGACTTTATTTAACAAAGACGTGTACAAAAAAAACAACAATATGCCATACATAAATGAAAGTACACCATACAGTAACTGTAAAAGATAACAATTTGAGATTTAACTCTCATACAAAACAAGCTATTGATTGATTTTTGATATATAACAGACCAGCTGAACAAGCAGTAATCATCTATAGTCAAGGGTTGATTTGTTGTTGATTCATAGAGGTGTGTTTAATAAAAGTGTGCATATTTAAATTGGTGTCAGTACACAGACGTTAAACAGAGATGTCATAGGCTACATCATATGACTATTCACAGTTATCTTCTTGCCCTGAGTGTTCGATGTCTATATTTCTCTTTGTCTTTTTTTTCTTTCTTTCTTTTCTTTTTTGTCTTTTTTTCTCTCTTTTTTCATCTCTGCTATTCTCTGCTCCGTAAGATTCTCTCAGACCAGACTATCTATGTTGCCAACTCTCTTGCCAGTGATAAGACCAAAGAATTCACATGTATTCTAAAGCTGTGGTGCCATTTTTTCTTTTCATTGTACACAGCAATTTCATGCCATGTTAAACCTTTAGTCCACTGCCTTACTGCAAAATAGACAACAAAATGACAACCTCTACATGTAATAACAATAGTACATGAAACAGTAGTCACTGTTCAAAACCCATCACCATAAAGTCTTTGAGGGTTAATATATGCAGGTAGTGCTTTAAACAGGACTTCAGTAAAGAATTTAACAAGAGGAAAGGGCTTCAAACCAAGACCTCAGCGAGGGATAACAGTCAAACTTAGTCCAAATGCTTCTCATGGGTTTTCAAGATGGATAACTGCTTTTCTTTTCTCAGATGAAACCCAGAGTGAAGAGAAGCACTTAGACATGCAAGGCCTGAGAGGTGTCAATAGCAATGTCCAATGACCAATAATTGGACAATAAAGCATACTTCTATCCACATTAGGGAACATGAACATGTAAAAAGAATATACTCACACACACACACACATACATACATACACACACACGCACACTCACACACACAAACATTATTGGTTCATAAAACCTACTGGAGCCAAAAAATGTTGGCTTACATTGTCTGTAACACCACTTCCCACATTCTTGCATGTGAGAATTTTGTGTCTTTTGTACCCTGGAGGCAGGAGGAGAGGGTTTTGGGTGGATTATTCCTTTTTTGGGGGGGGGAAGGGGGCGTGAGTTTCAGTCTTTTGTCCCTTTGCACAGAGGGTGTTAGAGGACACCTCTTTTCCCAAAAGTGGCAGACAGTCACCCCCCTCTACCCTGCCTGCTGACACTTCACATTCCCAGGTCCACTTCTTCCAGCTTCCAGCCACTGGCGTTCTTCCCAAACTTGTAGACAAGCCGACGCCCATCCACGCGCTCCAGGATCTCTCTCTTGTAGTAGTACCTGAGGGGGAGGGACATGGTTTGTCAGTTTGTTTCTGTGTTGATGTTGTTGTTTTTAATACAAATTAGGCTATTAGGCTATGTTTTGCTTTTCCATGTTGTGTTGGCTACTCTCTCTTTTCTTTTAGCATGACGCCATGGAAAAACGTCCATTTTTGTTGGCCTGTTTTAGTTGTCCTTCTATTGTGTAGTTGCATATGGGTTTTACCATTTACCTTTTTACTATTCTTTACCATTCAACTCATGGTATGGTTAAGTTCAGACTGATCACATTATTCAGGCTGCCTGGTTCTAGTTTCAATGGATCATTCTAATTCTCTGCTGGTCTTTTGCTGTTTCCTTGCAATCCTAAAAGTTCCTTCCGTGTTCTGCGGGTTCTCCTCTCACCTCATGGCGCGACTGAGCTTCTCGTAGGTCATGCTGCTGTTCTTCTTCTTCTGACCCCACAGCTGGGCCACAGCCTCGGACTTGAGGAACTTGAAGACGCCATCGCGACGGTCTTCCCACTTCATCAGGCCCTGGTTCTTCTCTGGGTGGATGAGGATGTCACGGATGAACTCCCACAGGTGTGTGCCTCGTGGTGCTGCAGGATGCCAATGAAGCATAGGTTAATCTTTATCAAGATTGTGTGCGTGTGTGTGTGTGTGTGTGTGTGTGTGTGTGTGCGTATGTGTATGTGTTTGTGTGTTAGAATGTACGGAGTACTAAACTTTATGCCTGATAAACAATGTAATTGTGTGTCTGTAAATGTGTCTGGTAAATGTGTGTGCAAACTTGAATGTCCAGGTATTTTCTAATTCACCTCAGCCAAAGTCACCGCTAACGTTTACTATTTGCGTGATTGGTGAAGATCAGTTTGGTGGAGATGTCTCACCATGTTTGCTCTTCTTGGTTTCACTGTAGTGATCAATGCCTCTGTTGACCTTTGGAGGTCTTCCCCTTCCCCTCTTCTGCACACCACGCTCCTGCTTCACAAAGCTCTCTACACAAAAAAACAATACATCAACTTTAGGATCAGCACACAATCTTTTTTGGACACATTCAAAGCTTTCTGTATGTGAAATCCATGTGGAAATTGCAGTGGAAAAAACTGAAGCAAGAAACTCACTGTTGATGGAGAAATGCTTGTCCATGTATTCTGGGTCTGACTCACTTCCAGTCGATTCTGGGGAGCTGGGGTTCATGAAGCTGCCTGCGATCCCAAAGAGCACAAAAGACATCAATCATACGCAAAAATAGATAATATAGCAAACATATTCGCGTTCATAAGATCCATCATTTCGGTGTTTCTGAGTGGAAATCCTCCTTACCCATGGTGGAGCTGTGGTGACTTTCAGACAGGGACGAACCAGACTCATAGCCATCACTCGTTGGAGTCATGTCCCCACCGCTGAATCCACTGAGGTAGTTGTAGGTATCCCTCTCTTTCTTAATATCTGCAGATGGTAAATGATAATGAGGGCCAGTCAGTGTCTATCTCAGCTTAGTAGGACAGAGGAGTCACTGTTCAGGAAATCAGTAAATGTCGTAGGAGATAACAGCAGTTCAGTAAGGGCAAATAGGAAGTGCCAACGTACCGGAGCCCATGACCACACTGTTCAGAAGCTCAAAGCCTTCATCAAAGGTAGGGAACTGAGGCAAGTCGACCAGGAAAGCATTCAGAAGGGTGCAGGTTTCGTTGAAGGGATCTGACAGGTCACAGGGCATTTCTGTGAGAGAAAAAGAACACATACACACACACACTGCAGTGAGTAAAGAGAAACCATTAAACCTAAAATGTTACATTAGCGTTAGTTATAGTCCATTGTCAACTTGAATATATCAAGTTTAAGTAGAATTACACCGGTAAATCCACAATGGAACATCACCAACGTCAGCTAAGATGGAAATGGTACCAGATGCCTGACGGCTGGCTTACCATGCTTCAGTCTGAGTCTCTCCAGGCTCTGGTACAGTATGTCTCCCAGATTGCCAAACAACGACAGAAAGGCTTGGTAGGACAGTTGACAGAGACTGGCGCCATCCATGCAGCAGTATTCCATGTTGAGCAGGCTGGCGTCGTACTTGCTGTCCTCCACATGGTATGCGATCCAGTCTAGAACATTCCTCTTGGTCCAGTGCATAGGGTTGATCTGCTGCCAAGGACCTGTGAGAACAAGTTGGTTTGAACACAACTTTAAGTCAAAGTGATTTTTTATGTATATGTGTGTATTTGTTATTGAGTTGGTTTGTGTGTATGTGTGTGTGTGTGTGTGTGTGTGCGTGTGTGTGTGTGTGTGTGTGTGTGTGTTTGTGGCATTTGTCATCCCAGTTACACTTTAATCTAAGGAGCAGAGCATACAAAAAAAGTCATGGTAAAAACACAGGCGCCAAGGTCAGTCAAGGCAACCTAAAAAAAGACCCCCAAGGCAGTGAAGCCTCCTTTCTCCCAGCAAGAGCACAGACTGGCCTTGTTTTAACCCATTAACCCATCAAGCACGTCTGCGCTTGGAAGCCCAGGGCAGCATTAAAGCAGCAGTCTGCCCCAGCCTTATCTGAGACTGTTTGACTGCCTGGGCGGGTGACACCACACGGTGTAGTCATGCCACAGCTTTATCGCCAGGGAGAAGTTAAAGCTTTGGTTCGCTTGCGGGATGAAAGAAAGACATTCATCTCGGACGCCACCAGGCCCTGTTAAATATTTTCTGAGAGTTAATGATTCAAGAAATGAGGTCATTGCAAAGTTCAGGCCATCATGCCTTTTTTTTCCTTTTGTTTGCTCTTTTCATTCCTGAAGTGCACCAATCGAAACTTCTGAGGGCTCTTTGCAGGGACCCAACAGACAGTGACGGATGTTGTACAAGCTAATTAAACTGTTTAACTGTTTTTTCTGTGCTCTTCATGGATGCAATCCCAAGTACAGGTTTTGGTACTGTGGTGCGTGACAAGGTTAATTGCCCTTACCCTGTGTGTTGCCAAATGACAGGTCGGTGAGCTGGGGCGCCTTGTTGACGACAGAAGCGGGGAAGGTCACAGTGTTCAGCATGGGCAGCATGGGAGTGGGCTCGGCGGGGTACACCGTGCCATTCACGTTGTTCAGGATCCGGCTGAGCTCACTGGAGGCTGCCATGGTGAGGCTGAAGAGGTTTCCACGTAAACAGTTATTCATAGGGAAAAACTGCAGCATTTCTTTGTCTTTCATATATAATCATATATTTTGTAATGTTGCACACTTGTCATTTGCAGATATAGCAGTACTCACACAGTCCATTGCATTATACACATTTGGCATGTGATTAGGTTAAAATATCATTTGTTGTGATTCAATATTACATTACGAAAAGGAAGCCCAACCGCCGACTACCCTGAGATGGTGGAGTGATGCTTGTACAGTATTAGTCCCTTACTAGAAGGACTCACCTGGTTTGGAATCAGGAGATAAAAATTAGTCCAGGTTCCTCAATAGGATCCAGTTAAAGGTAATCCACAAGTGTAAGAAGAGCTTTCTTAGGTCCGTATAAATATATAGCCCAGGAGTGGCTGTCTTGGCTTCTCTAAGTCCTAGTCTTTCTCTGTCTGTTTACTGCTGTGTGAATCTAGTGCACCTGTTGCCACTTTTACCTGTCGAAAGCCTTTTATACCTAGTGTGGGTGTGTCCTGATGAGTGCAGGCAGGGGGATTTCCACCAGTGTGACAGGCAGAGCACACACACACACACACACACACACGTACACACACAAACACATAACCTTCCCCGCCTCCTGACCACACACCCCTCCCCAACCAGCTTTCCTGAGAATACAATTAAACAAAACAAGCCTTCGTGTCACACCTCCACACAGCACGTATCTGCTCTGGCTCTGCTCTTATTTCATCTCAATCATAATTACTCACTCTCACTTTCCTACTAACCAACCACTTGTTCCATGATGAAACAACAAGTTTTTTGTGTTGGCAGGTATATCTTATAATGAATGCAAAGGTCTGAAGACAGCAAGTTAATGTTAAGTGTATCTAGCTTTCAGTCTGGCTATGTTCTTCTGGTATGCATAAGTACTATAAACACTTAACAGTAAGTATCTTAATCCAAAATTACCACACATGGCACACACACATACACACACATATCAATACATTCACACACACACAAGCAGAAAGAGAGAGAGAGAGACAGAGAGAGCAAGTGATGCAGAGGCGCAGAGAGAGGCACGCATTCACACAAACACATTCTGTTTCTTCCATACAAATGAGCTCATTTGTGCCAATATTTACTGTTGACCCAAGGCCGCCAGCTTAGAAGGTGTTTTGCTTTTATCGCAGGTTTCGATTCAAAGCCTCTCTCACCACTCAGGCCACAGCGTCTCTCCCATTCAGCAATCAGCATTAGCTCCTATCAGTACTTGTCACACAGTCAGTGCACTTGACATGCATTTAGGATTTCATCCAGATTTCCTCTGCTCAGTCTGCCAGTCTTGTTTTCATATTTAGGTCACTGGGCATCAAGTCCTGACTTTTCATTTTTTTTTTTTTTTTTTTTTTTTTTTTTCATTTTTGGAATTATTTGCAGTTCGTATGAAACATTTCTGATCATACAGGAATGCATGGCCATGCGTTTGTGACTTTTCTGCTAACTGTTCATTACCTATCTGTGTAGTCTCTAGCCTAAAGAGTGAAGACTTCATTCATGCATGCGATTACCAACTCCATAGTACTGACAGTTGATGATGTGATACAATTTCACAATATTTATAAGAGATTCATAGAGGCAGGGGACTCCAATAGTGGCCATCCCTCTTTTATACACACACACACACACACACACACACACACACACACAAACACATTAACACAGGTAATTCAGTGGGCTTAAATGTGGACTCTGTCAAAACAGACAATGAGACCAAGTGTATGACAACACCGAAACCTGTTCTCCAATTTCTCCCAATTGCACAATCCTTCTGGCTACTGCCCTCGCACACTGTGGGGTAATCCTTTTTTCCTGTCATGGAAAGATAAATGCTGCTTAGGAATGCTGACATACAGGTTCTTAACCCTTTTTGCTTTCTCTCTCTCTCTCTCTCTCTCTCTCTCTCTCTGCCTCCATCTCACTCTGTCTTTTGTGCCCTGTGGACTTGCATTAGTCCTACTAAGACATTGTCTTTGGCATTGGCTCGCTGCCACTCACAGTGATAGTCTAAATAATATGGAGTCACTGCTACAATCTAAGACAATTGACAGCTGTGATTCAATTCAAGCCAGGCGTTTGCTGGAAAGCCAAAGGCCTTTGACGAACAAAGGTATGATTTTACAATAAGACCGTTGACTGACTCACAATACTTCTTTGAAAACAACGACACGTCACTTTGTCAACGGCAGAATAGCTGCATTTGCAGCCACAGAGCCTTAATTTAATGATTGTAATAATAACCCTGTTGAAAAAAATACTCAAAGTTAACATAGAGTATGTGTAGTTGAAATATTCCCATATATGCATTGCAACCAACAAAGTTACTTACTTGTAAGAATACCTTTTATTTTGATCAGTACATAAAAGATAAACTATAAGGACATTTATTTTTAGTGTAAAATAAGCTAGCTAACAGTAAACTTGAATAAACTGTAGTTTTTAAAGGTTAAACAGGAGTAGCGGTTAAGGGAACTAGTATGCTAGTTGCCTAGAATTTGTGGGTTTGCCAGCTAACCCAGCTGCCACTATTGCGTCCTTGAGCAACGTACTTTACTCTGTCACTCTAGGGGACACTGGCCCCAAAGTAATAGAGGAATATAAGTCGCTTTGGATAAACTGTAGAGCCAAATGCACAACTAAATACATTAATAAATAAACATGCCGATGGATCTGATTTCATCCTTTTCACCTTATGTGATGAGGCAATATATCATTGTATTAGCTCAACTGATGAGTGAGGCATGGTAAATAGCAAGGCTGGAGGCAGGGGATACTCAGTTCATGAAAACAAGTTCAAGCAACAGGCAACAGACACCCTTCATGGGTTTCTGCCCTGAGTGTAGGCCCAGACGAGCTTGTTACACATTTATGAAGGCTAAACCTGAACCAAAGGAATTCCCCCTTTCTCTCAGAGGGATGGTGGCAGTGCTGTGTGTGTGTGTGTGTGTGTGTGTGTGTGTGTGTGTGTGTGTGTGTGTGTGTGTGTGTGTGTGTGTGTGTGTGTGTGTGTTGGGGTGTGGGGTGTGGGTTGCAGTAAGAGATGGATGGAGGGAGAGACAGAAGAAGGAAGGGGATTTAAAGAACAGAGAGGATGAGTACATGTGAATCCCCCCCCTAACCTGGCCCTGGAGTCCTGTTAAAGATAAGATCAGACAACATAGCATCACACTTCATTTTCACCTGATTGTGAAACACAAAGGGTTTGTCCTGTTGATGTAAAAAAATAACACTGTCAAAACAACCTTTTTGTCACTGTCTCCTCTTTAGGAGTAATTGCATCACTGTACATTGTTACTGAAACAATGGTATATTCACTCAAGAACTGTTTTCACATGTCTAATTTGCACCATAATTTACCCATTGTTACTGTAACCCTGGTTAACTCATTGATTTTGCTAAGTTTCTTCATCAGTGAGGTTACTGCATGGACAAGGGCAAGACATGAGAATGCATTTATTTTGTTGGTTTTCCTTTCTCATTAACTTATTCTCATTAACTCATGATCTCATTCTGATTCCTTTTGTTTTACAAACATGCCCTCAATACATGGGTGGATCGGTACATACAAAAAACATCGGTAAATACAAAAGTGCAGTCAGTACGTGGCTTTGTTTTATCGTTAACAAGGACTTGTGGACCAAGCCAGTGCCTCTGGTGTAAGGTCACATCTCAGCATTATTTAATGCTAAATATAA
The DNA here is from genome assembly GCA_015244755.2 of Tenualosa ilisha. Taxonomy (NCBI): domain Eukaryota; kingdom Metazoa; phylum Chordata; class Actinopteri; order Clupeiformes; family Clupeidae; genus Tenualosa; species Tenualosa ilisha. The sequence goes on from PYXC01002194.1 coordinate 4,561,290, forward strand.
AGTTAATATAATATATAACATATTATGATTCATGTCTAAAATATATCCAGGCCTGAGAAAGATCAAGTAAAATCTCTAATTGCATGCGTACACACCATACTGACTTCAGAGTACTGACCACAATACCAACTCACAGCTGTTGTTACTGATGGCCCGCTTTGTTGATGGGCCCTGCTGCTGATGGCTCTGTTCTGAGTTCATCACGATAAATCGGCCACAAACATGCTGGCACAGGTCTGCTAACATCGCTGGAGCATCGCTGGAACATTGCTGCTCAAATCATCAGGCCTGACACTATCAGACCTCCAGCTGTTAGCTATGGTGTGCACGCTATAAGTTATGTGTGAGGAGGACTGAACTGTATATGGAAAGACACACACACACAGTCTCATGATCTTCACCAGCTCCATGGTTTGATGCTGCCGCCATGTGGAGAACAGTTGTTATTGCATGTTCCAAGTCTTATCTCTGCAAGCCAAGTCCAAAACTAGCCTGGCCATGCCTTCCTAGCACTTCTGCTTGATTATCATCTCCCTGCAGTGCTAGTCTGGATTTGATTCCATTGAGATTGTTGTTTCCAGAGGCATTTTAACTTGCCCAATCAGCGAACAGAGGGAGGCATTGTGAATGCAGAGCTAGAATGCTATCAGTCAAGGCAAGCTATAAGTCAGGGGCTGCTCCAATCTTCTTAAGCTTAAACACCTCAAGCAAGCAATCGAATCTCACTACTGAATATCCAGACCCTCTGAACGAAACAAAAGTGTAGAACGAGGGTCTTGTTTAATTACTAGGCTAGGCTAGGCCAAAACACACAGCCCTACCTACATTATCCAGTATTACGGTGTTACTGGCTATTATCACCTCATGGAAAAGAAAAGAGAAGAAAAAGGAATGTAAAAGCAGGTGCAGTGAGCCCTGTAGTCAGATCACAGATTTAGTGTATTACAACTCAAGTCCAGTCAGTTTTAATGTCAAATTCTCCACATATACAAGACATACAGAGGAATCAAAAGTAAGTTTCTCGTTATCCCACAGTGAACAAGTGATGCACAACAGATAAGACATTTCCTAACACTAAAGAAAAAAAAGTGCATAGCAGATAAGGGCATTTTCCTAACACTAAACAAGACACAAGACATCACATGACAAAAACACAAGAATGTCACAAGCAGCAAAAATCCTGTATGATGTGTTGTGATAGTGCAGAATTATCTGCAAAAATTTAATTGTGCAAAAGGATGTGTTGTAAGAGTGTGAAAAGAAATGGTATATACACAGATGCCATCTTCATGATGCCACTATGTACAGATGCCATCATGAAAAGCAGATGTTCTTGCAAGAACAATGATGGAATTGCACATGGCAAGAGTTCAGTGTTCCGCAGCATTGTGACTGTGGAAAGTTTGATATTTAAATATCATCCTTTGGATGATGAAATAACAATTTACAAGAAAGTGTTAAGGCTTCAAAACAATTGACCTAGGATTTAAAAAGGCAAGCCATATTTTTTTTATTGTCAACCTTAGTGGCAAAAGCAAACATCAGAATGGATCAACAGATCACTCTGTGTTGTTATTATTTTTTATTACTTTTGGAAAGTGCTCCAGATCATCTGGATCATTGGGAACTGGAGTCAAAAGTTACTCAGGCATGAGCATATTCTCTGTTTTAATCATTAGGAGACTGTGAGAGCTCCATTACAGAGTCCAGGCATGGATGCTTCATGAGAGCTTAATCTAATGAGACAAAAGTGGGTCTGAGACTTGTTCCAAAGGGGTCAGTCTTAAGGATCAGTTATCTCTCAGCTGTACTGCTACAGCCCTGAGGTCTTTTAATAGCGCAAAGCAGCAGCTGTCTTTCTGTCCATCGACACCCTCCCGACACTCATGCACACACACACACACACACACACACACACACACACACACACCAGCCTTCTCACGTTTATAGACACACTCAGACAGATGCACACAGGCAGTTACTCAAGCACACACACACAGCCACACACATATAAATTCCCCAGCCAGCCATCAGTGGCAAACTAGTCATGGCAGACAAAGCGAGAGAGCCCGTGGTCAGGAGGAAGGAGAGGCCGGTAGACAAAAAGAAGGAGGCACCGGTGGCAATAAAAGAGAAGGCTAAAGAAAAGAAGTCTGCAGAGGTGGTGCCAAATGGGAAGGCCCACACTGAGGAGGCTGCTGTCAATGGGACCAACAACAGCGTGGAGGCTAACGGGGAATCTGTAGAGAACGAGGCTGTGAAAGTGGAGCAAATTGAGCTGCCACCCTTCGAGATCGTCTCAGGGTGAGTGACATGAAACACTCAGGGGTTTTTCCCTTTTACACTAAAATACAAAGACCAAGGATCAATTGTTATTTGTTGTTGTTATGAGTTTGAGTTATTTGTCACACACGTTGAAATAGTATTTTAAAGCATATAATGAAATTACAAAGAGACATGCATATATGAATATTTTTAACATGTCTTACTGTATATTCTTCTAATATTCACCCTCTTGTATGTATATTAGGCAGTGTCTTATTACACCTGTTTGATAAAAGTGGTGGTGGTTTGATAAATGCGGTTGAAAAATAAATCTGTTAGGGTAAGATATACATAAACACATGAACCTCCCATATGCCCAAGTTACCCGAATAAATTAGCATAGACCACTGTCCACACTGCACATCAATTAACAAAATTCATTCAGGCAAATAGCATGGTACACAAATAGTCTCCTAAAAATACATTCTGGTAAGCCTTAGAATGTCTGACCTATTTCGGTATCCTGACAAGAGTTATTTCATTTTAATCCTGTCCAACCACTGAGAAAAGCAGGGGAACTCCAGTCAGAGAAACTGGAGACAAGATGGCGCACCATAGCACCCCCTAAAACTGTTGTATATCGATCCATATGATGGCAAAGTGTTGATTCATAAACTCAAATGATGAAGATCATCATCCTGAAGGTCTTTTAACTCAAGAAGCACTGAGGGTTTCTGAGGCCTTGTGTGTCACCAGCACAAACCTAGACACTTCAGAGAGGCCCATATAAGCCAATAACATATTAAAAATACTTTCCTAACTGTCTGTATCTGCTCACTTTACTGCAGTGTTACACTGGTTGACACACATACCGATCTGTGAGCTCAATTTGATTTTACTCTTCACCTCAGTATGGCCACTGGTCAGAGGTGTAGTAGGGATGTTTTTAGTGGGGGTATGTGATATAAAGTTGTAAACGAATGCCTAATATCAAAAAAGTGAGAAAGAGCCTACATTAATGATCTGTTTCAAGAGGTAGGGGAGCGCCGTACCCCCATGTCCAACACACACTAGACCCCTGCCACTAAACCTGTTTCCACTTAGTTTGTTTTTCCTGAGATAGGTATCCAATCATAAATGATTAACAAGGTTGAGGCAGGCTTAATGCACATTTTGTTTTTAAGCTCTGACACACCGCACTTTAACTAGTTTTTGCAATCATCACCAGAATCATTGGTCTGATTTGTTTTTAGATCTGTCCAATGTGATATGTACAAAGGGATCTACGTCTCGGGGCTGTGGGAGATGACAGGAAAGTAGCTAGATGAAGATCAAATGGTCGTGCAAACCAGGCAATATCAGCAGTGTTTGCTTTTTGTCTGCTTTTGGCTGGTCTGTGGGTTGAGCCTTCTCAAGTATTCAGTTAGGCCCCTAAAACAAAGATGTATATCTTCTTTTCCATGATGGAATGAGCATCCGGTCCAGCTGGACACGTCTCTGTCTGACAATGCAGTAATGGGATCGCTTGCAACAATCTGCATTCTGAGACTCATTAGCCCCGGCATCCTCTTGGCTTGTTATCAGAAGCATTTGTCTCTGCTTTAAAATCAATCCAAGCTATTATGAAAACAGGGAGCTGGCCCAGGATCCAGCATACCTAAAGGTACACAGCTGTGGTGTTAATGGGACAATCGGCATCGTGGCACCACACAGCCCAGCCTCAGAGCCAGGGAGTCGAGGTAATAAAGTCAGCAGTGATAATAGTAGGTTGGCGCAGAGTTAAATGGGACTCCACTCCCACAGGGAGAGGGCTGAAATTAGCACCGGCTCGCTTTGGCCAGCCATTCTATCTGCCTGGCATGTGAAGCAGGGCCATATCTATAAAGCCCTAACGACAGCACTGGATGTGGACCAATAGGGCACTAAAGCTGCTGGGAGACTTAAGGATGGAGGAGAAAAAAAGGGGGGGAGGTTAAGGTTGTCAGCAAAATGGGGCATGAAGGGAATTACTGCAGGGTTGCAGTGAATGGCTTGGGTTGGGCGTCATGTTCACGTCATGCTAAATGTGAAGAGAGATGAGAGATGTTACCCTTTCTTGACATTTTGTCTTTGAATGTCATTAAATGAAATGTCAGCAATGGAAATTATGCACTGTATACCTCACAGCAGATGCAGAAATCCAGATCAACCCCTTCGAGACCTCCTGAGTTCAGATACAGAGGAAGTCTTGGAACACTTGTTGTGCTAAATATTTTGGACCGTTTTTTTTTTTGGTGTCCATTCACCGAGAGCTATTTAGAGAGCAGGGCACAGGTTAAAGGCTCTTGTGCTATCAGGTCACAGTGGTATGCACAACACTTAGGCCAGTCCAGTCAAGTCAGACAGACCACAACCCCTTTGACATATTTGTTACTGACCTAGTAACCTGGGAACCAACACGTTGAACTGTTGAAAACAGGCTGCTGAAAGAAGTAAGCCTTAAAACTAAAACATAAAACAAAATGTTTGATTAAATTGGTCTGAAGCAGACCTTTTGTTTATAGTTGGTTTAGATCCCACCTGTGGACTATGTAGATTAGATCAGTCTGGTTTAAATCAAGCGTCACTTGCCATTTGAAGCTATAAGACAATAAATGTATAGCACACGCGCGCTGTGCATAAATTGCCAAAACCTACCAACTCATCCTCCCACCCCAGTCATTATAGCCATATACAGTAACCACACATGACCCTTGCCTTCCAACCATCCCTGTCTTTTATTTTATGCTTCTAATAATTTGTGAAGCCTGTACTGTATTTACACATGTCCCTATCCTTGGTTGTGTGACCTATTTTGTTTTGTGTTGTCTTTGTTACTGTATGATCATATGATGTGTGTACCTACTGTGGATTTTTTTTTCTCTGAGGGCATGCGTGACTTTTTTGACACAACTTTAATGCTGACATTCTCAGATGAAGGTGCTCATCACTTTAAAGACAAGGCAAATTACATAGAGTGAGACCTTAAATGGAACCCAAATAAATACCAATATAAATATTTTAGTCCATCTAAGAGAAGTATGTGGAAACACAGATTTAAAAGCAGCAAGATAGAATGGTGCTAAATGGAAGCATCATTATCTACAATGACAAAAGAAATATAGAATCTTTATTGATTTTTTGACTGTTTTTTATACTTTTGGTGGTGTTTCGTTATCTAAGTTTCACATCGGGCAAACAGGCACCACTGACATTTTTTCTGGCCCTGTTTGTCCAATTAACGAGCTTCTGTCACTGCGCAAATTCAAATTTACTACAACAACAGCTAACACTTTTCTCTCCCACATTCAAAAATATGATCAGCTTCTAAATACTTTCCAATGGAAGGCAGCAAGGGTATAACCTCCACCAAATGATGTATGGAAAATTATTGTCTATGTAATACAATCCTGTTGAACCGTAAATGAATCATGATTTGTTTGTATCAGAACTTAATGGCAGCAACACCCCCCTTCTTTAAGTTCTACCCCTTAACTAAAGACTAAGACAAAAGAAATATAGAATCTTTATTGATTTTTTGACTGTTTTTTATACTTTTCTGATTTCATGTTAAGTCCACACCCTCTTGTCGTTTCCTCCTTTTTTCCTCCAGGAATCGGATTGACCCTTTCTTCTTCAAGTTCCAATTCAAGAACGTAGAGTACTCCTCGGGTCGCAACAAGACCTTCCTCTGCTACTTGATGGATCCGGGTCAGGACGGGCTTCTCATGCGAGGCTACTTGGAGGACGAGCACACCTCTGACCATGTGGAGGAGGCTTTCTTCCAGCAGGTCTTGCCCCAATACAACCCCAAGACGAAGTACATCGTCACGTGGTATGTGTCGTCCAGCCCATGTGCAGCCTGTGCCGCCAAGCTGGTGGAGGTCCTGAAGGCACGACCCACTGTCCGCATGACAATCTTCTCCGCCCGCCTCTTCATGTGGGAGGAGCCTGAGATCCAGGAGGGACTGCGGGCATTGGCAGCTGCTGGCTGTAAGCTGCGTGTCATGAAGCCTCTGGACTTCACCTACACCTGGGACACATTCGTGGACAACGACTGCGACACCTTGACATTATGGGAGGACTGTCAGGAGAACTACGAATACTACCACGACAAGCTGTCTGAGATCCTGCAGTGACAGTGAGTGTGCCTTGAGCCAACAGGCCACACTCCTATCCCCAAACAACCCGCAGACCATCGTTGCCAAGGGGGTGGGGGACTGCACTCTAATGGTGTTCCTGCCAAAAAGGGCATTAAAAACAGCATAGTCAGATGGGAATCACCAGGTATAGTCGATAAGAGTGGACTGAATATATAGTTCTTTTACCTTCTAGCTCTGTGGTTCTGTCTACCCCAGGTAACAGCCCAGAAAGAGTTAGGAAATGTTATGGGTAACAGCCAATGCAGACATTTAATATTCACACATTACAGGGTCAACCTGGGGTCGAGTAGTTCACATGCCATCTGTTTTTTTAAGGCAGCATGCCATGACCCAGTTGCAGCATGACCCAGTACCAGCTGTAGAGTCTGTTAAGGGGTAGAACTTAAAGAAGGGGGGTGTTGCTGCCATTAAGTTCTGATACAAACAAATTATGATTCATTTACGGTTCAACAGGATTGTATTACATAGACATTAATTTTCCATACACCATTTGGTGGAGGTTATACCCTTGCTGCCTTCCATTGGAAAGTATTTAGAAGCTGATCATATTTTTGAATGTGGGAGAGAAAAGTGTTAGCTGTTGTTGTAGTAAATTTGAATTTGCGCAGTGACAGAAGCTCGTTCATTGGACAAACAGGGCCAGAAAAAATGTCAGTGGTGCCTGTTTGCCCGATGTGAAACTTAGATAACAAAACCACCAACATGTGTCCATTTTAATGTGTAAGAATGCTTTAGCACACTTAATGTAAAACTACCAGTTTCAATAAACTTAGAATAGGATCTATCCATATTTTCTTGCTGTAGTTAATACAGTAAAGGCAATGTACATTTAGCCTTTGATTTTATTTTACATTTCATACATTTTCCCTTTTTTCTTTGTCAGGATCCTGGAGATCAGTTGGAAAGGCTTATGAGAAAACACCTGTTGGTTTCCGTACAACTGGGGAGCCTTGCACATTTGTATGTGTATTTGTGTGTGCGTGTGTGTGTGTGTGTGTGTGTGTGTGTGTGTGTGTGTGGTGTGTGTGTGTGTGTGTGTGTGTGTGTGTGTGTGTTTAACCTTTGATTATCCTTCTGTCCAAGAGAGAATGGATCTGTTTGCAGTGAGCCCATTTTTGATATTAAACTGACAATATCTGTAATTTTGAGCTGACATTTTCAAAAGCCTGTTGGAACTTGCAGAGGATATTTTTTAATGAAATTTTAACAACCATACAGAGTATATAGTGTATGTGCCATCAGTCAATCCTTTGTAATATAACATCATACAGTGATATAAATCACACTACTGTATAGGCTGGATTTTAAAATTGCTTGTGGACTGTCATTTCTAATGAAAAATATTGTTTGTGCAATATTTTATGCACTCTTACTTTCATTGATAAAATATTTTAGAAAATACAATATTGTCTTTGAAAATAAAAAGCTAAAAAAATTATTCTAATAAAAAGTATATTATCAGCCATTATTCACTATTATAAAGAGAACGTGTTTTCATTAATTATTTATTAAAGTCAGAGGTTTTTTTAACATTTTGTTCTGTTTTTTTTAACTTACTAGAATAATGTATAATCTGACTCAAAATGTCTAAAAAAATAAACACTTTAAACACTCAATTGTGCTTGTACTGTGGAGTATCTTGTGAAAGTGAAAATACTTTGTGAGATTTGGCTGAGAATCTACCTGACAGGCTTTCCCTTCATAAAGAACAGTCACAAAAATAAACAAAGTGCCTTTTATTGAACCATACTGACCTAATCTGACAACACCTATCAATCTTCCTCTTTCAACCTCTTTTTCAGCATAGCAACTGCATAGCAAAACCATATCAATATTTGTGTATTTCCCAGGGAGGTTGGCTGCAGAACACATTTCCCCTTCCCATAATAAGATTCTGATTAGAAAACATTTCATAATTCATGTGACTTTCTTTCAAATATCCCTTCAACTGGTCCACAATATCAACTCTATTTGCAGCAGCAGCAGTGCTGGCAAAATGTGAATAAACTGAACAATGGTGTCTGCCGAAGCACACATATGGGAATGCGCACAAGTAGTATACACATACATCTCCTGTACTGTACAAGGAAATAAGAGGCTGACACACTGATTGCACCAGCAAAGTTTAGAAATCTTGAAATGTAAAAGTAAAATCTATTTTTCTGGGACAGGCAGTACAGCTGTAATGTGGGGTCTGAAGATATCATTGAAAAGTGACTCTATTGCCCCTTTGTGGCCACTGCTGTCCCTAGTATCCGGAGTGAGCTGCTGTGGACGAATAAAGCAGCACCTGGAGGGGTTGTCGATGCCGTCGTTGTCGTCCACAACTACAGCACGAGCTTGGGCTGTGTGGAGCCCTTCAATAGCACTCGAGAGCCAGATAAGCCTCTTCAGACTCTGAATGGTGCGACCACGGTCGTGCAACAGCTGATGCTCTGTCACTGCCCTTCTAGAAAGAAAGAGGGAGAGAGAATAAATACTATAAAATAATATAAGTATACATCCAGAATAGGAATAAATACATCCAGTATACATCCAGAATAGGAATAAATACATCCAGAATAGGCTAGACCTATATTGCATGTAAGCATTTGCAGCAAGATTACTTAAAGAAAAACATTTTTGGTCTGTTTTATTATAGATTATAGGATGCTATGGAGTTGCCAACCAGAGTAAAATATTGCTTCTTGCAACAGTCTTACATCTATCTTTCAGAAACAAATAAGACTTTTTTATTTTAATTGAGCCGTGCAGTTACGTTTTATTTTCTCTTGAGAAATAAATAAGAATTCAGTTAAATCTGGTTTAAACTCAGTTTAGTCAAATCCAGGTTAAACTTGAATATGAAAATTTTAGTTTTGTGAAGTTATTTTTTCATTTGTATTGCAACAAGTTACAGATATTCAGCGTCAGATCACTCTGCACATATCTAGAATAAGCTCAGTCACCCAAATTTTTTTTTTAAATGCTCACACTCTGTGACAATACCAAATCTTCTTCTAGTCTGGCCATGACTACTATTATGAGTTGTTAAGAAGTAACTGCTATACTGACTGCCATAATGCCCATCAGGTTTATTAACTAAATGGCAGCATGCTCGCTACAGATTGTACCAAATTTGTGAAGAGACATACTTAGGTGAATAGAACTGGAGAACTGGAACCATATTTCATATAAAACACAAACTTAAAGTTGTAGAATATTTTTGTTAAGCACTCACCGTCGGTCATCCTGACCCTGAGCAGCTGTTAAAACCACTAGGACCAGTACAGCTACAAATTGTGACTGGGATGCAAGCATTGTCTGGACATAAAAAATTGTTAAACCTAGTAAATGCATATATATATATATATTCCCCTTATGAAATACATAATAACCTTATGACATCATGGCAATTATAAATCAGAATTTAAATGAACATTTTTTTAATTTACATGTACTTTGTTTTAGAATAAAACTTCACAGTTCATGTTAATAGAATCAATTTCATTATTAACTTCCATTCTTAACTGTTATGTCCATACCTGTTGCAGGCTGATGACAAGTGTAGTACAGACTGCGTAGATATGCGTGGTTCCTTGACAAACTTCTCTGGCCATGTGTGTGAAACCATGGCTTTTATATGCAGTGTGGAATATCTCACAGTCTGTTACCTGACATTCTTCTCAATGCCTGAAAGAGTGCGTCATTCTGACATTACCAGACACTCCCACAGAAAACGAGCGGAAATGTATTCGTCTCCTATTTAAATGTAAATTTTTTAAAATGCTGAACCAAAAGTTAATTTCAGATGCTTTTTCACCTGGCTTTTGTTACTATTATTTTACCAAAGGCAAAATGAATCATAGCTATAAATGCATTAATCTGGTGCTATTTTGCATTCATGCTATTTTGTAATTCACATTTTTGCATTTCTTAAATAATTTACTCTTCTGTGAAGACATAGTGACTTCAAAGGCTTTTTTATGGTCATTGGTTTAAATTTTGTGGCTATAATTCTTTCTACTTTCATTATTTACTAAACACCTGTTTAGATTTATGAGAAAAACATACATGCAAAGGATCTTATGACAATGCAGAGAAGCAAAAATGACTTAAGCTGTCATTTCATGCCCAATTCATGCAGACAATTGTCCAACCGCCGAGAGCATTACAATTTTCCACTGGTGGGCCAGTCAGCGGTGATAGCATAATTGTGGGCCTTAAATCCTCTTACGGTTCATGCTAGTTAAAATTCCTTTATCATGGAATTGATGCCAATTGATGCTTGTGCACTGTCACATCTGATGTATAAGAAAGTCACAACACATGAATGCATAGCCATACAACAGAAACCGCCACCTTGACAACCTGTGATTGTATTGGTTTCTCCTTGAGAAAAATGCCCGATAGAGGAAAAGTGGGGAGGGAGGGGGAGACAGTTAAATCAGTCCAAAGCACTGAAAATTCTTGCCTGTCCAAACACTTTTGACTAGCAACTGCCATTTTCTGGGGAAAATAATTGTGGCAATAAGAAATATAAATGTAACATGCTACATGTCACTACATACAAACCTTGTATATGTAATGTAATGTGATGTAATATTTATTGGCTTATATGATCTGTTTATGTTTTTAGTATTGCAAATTTCCTTGATTAAATATACTTTTTTTAAATTCAAGGAACTAGTCCTTATAGTCACAACAGTCAACGAGCACACATTCTTGATATAAAATCACACTTCCCAGCTCCTGTTGTTTGCAGGGCATAATGCCATTTTCGAAACAGCAACTGTTTGTAGGCTTACATTGAAACACTGAAACTAACATGACACTACAAACTATCCAAGCAAATAAACACAAGTGCTCTAGGGGCACAGGGGTGTAATCTCGCTGGCTGTTGCATCAACAAGATGAACCTGAGATGTGGCATGCCCGTTTATAAAAGTAAAATGTAAGGCTGAAGATAAAATCCAAAAATCCTGTTTAAAACGTAAATAAAAACTGAATGGCATGACTTGCTAATCATATTTATAACTGAGAATGGTGTAAAAGCATAACGATTGCTAAAATGGAGATATATTATTTTGAATTTGATGCCATCTCAACAAGTGGGGACATGTGGTATCTTAACGATTATACTTTAAATGTTCAACAGTCTGCAAATGTTTAGGAAACTAAGGATACCAGTCGCTGGAGAAAATTATGTCCATATCATGGCTGCTACTTAACTACTACAACTACTTGTGGCAAAATAAAGCATTAGACTTGCAGCTGACTACGTCACCTAGAGGAGTTTGACCTACCGCTAGGAAACTGCTCTAATGTATAAGCACTACTAGGCAACACAGAGGCAGAGAGGGCTTACCACAGGTAAGTAAGTGAATCAGAAGAAGGCGAGGTCTGTGGACTATGCACACACACCATGAAAATTTAGTTTCACTTTGAACAAAATCCAAATTGGCAGAAAATCTAATTAAACGGATAAATTACATTAGTGTGTTGGGATCGGCTTGATCAAGGATTCCAACGGTATCAGTTTGAAAATCGGCTGCACTGGTCAAAAGTTACATATGTGAATGCACTTCCAACATTGACCTGTTGGTGGTGCTAGATGGTGCAAGGTGCCAACATGTAATTTGGTGAGAATGATCATGGGAGTGTCCCCAATCAGTGTGAAAATTTCTCACCATATGGTTCTATGGGCTGCCATAGACACCCAGTGAGAGGAAAAATACGAAAACAGAAACACAATGGGTGCCTACGCAGCTTCGCTGCTTGGCCCCAGTAATAATAAGAACAAGTAGAAAAGCGATGAGTGCCTATGCAGCTTCCTTGCTTGGCCCCCAGTGAAAAGACTACAAGACAAAACAGCAACCATAGTGTGGCGTGGAGACTCATGGTGGCCGATCACCACTTGCACGTTGCAACAGCATCATATAGTCAGAATTTTAGACTCTCAGACTCCCATGAGAGGATAAGTCAGCTAATCAGCTGCCCGCACTGCTTGGCCACCACGCCACAAACACACAAAACTGGGTTCCCCTGACGGAAACTGGGATAGGGACACAACTCCACAAGAGAGCTGCATGCTAATACAAGACCGGCCCAGGTCCACCCAGTTAAGTGGCATTAATTAACACTGAGTCGTATAACGAAATGTGCCACAGATGGGCAGCCTGTTACATACCTAACAGACTGCTCAACAATCTGAGGTCGTAACCGTGTTTTCTGTTCCATGATGCACTTAGTGTGAGAGTCTGGGAACCTATGTTCCCAGGGCCCTATGTTCAACTATGTACAACTGTCCCTTTCCTAATGTCAAGCATGGTGGTGGTAGCATCATGGTCTTGGGCTGCATGAGTGCTGTTGGCACTGAGAAGCTGTAGTTCATAGAGGGAAACATGAATTCCAAGCAGAGCATGATCCCCTCTCTTCGGGAACTGGGCCGCATGCATGGCATGGCAGTTTTGACAGCATGATAACGAGCCTAAACACACCTCCAAGATTGCTGAGGAAGCTGAAGACAGTGATGATGGACTGGCTAAGTATCTAAACCCATTAGAGCATCCGTGGCACATCTTCGAGCAGAAGGTGGAGGAGAGCAAGGTGTCTGACATCCATCAGCTCTAAGATGTCATCATGAAGGAGTGGGAGAGTATTCCAGTAGAAACCTGTGCAGCTCTCGTAAATTTCAAGCCCACCGGGATTAAAGCAGCACAGAATAATGGTGCTTGCACAAAATATTGACAGTTTGGGCACAATTTGAACATGTTTGTTGAAGGTGTACTCACTTTTGTTGCCAGCTGTTTAGACGTTAATAGCTGTATGTTCAGTTACTTTCAGAGGACAGTAAATCTCTACTGCTATACAAGCTATATGCAATGACTCCTTTAAGTTGTATAAAAGTTTAAATTCTATAGTGTTATTCCATGAAAAGATATGACAGAATATTTGCCTCAATGTGAGGGGTGTACCCACTTTTGTGAGATACTGTATACTCACAAACTTGTTTTCAACAAAATTCATCATGCTAGAGTGTTTGAGGTGCAGACATAAAAATTGGATGATGGAACAAATTGGAATGGACCCAAATGAGCGTACCAAATTTTTCCAACAGAATTTGTGTTGCTGTAATTTTGTGGAATGCAATAGACTCCCATGCCAAAAGAATAATAAGAGGAAAATGTTGGCGACTTGGCCCCCAATTATTGAAACATTTTACACAATAGGAGGGCTAATGGTTATTATCATTATTATTAACACTGAAACTTATGGACTCTGGGAACATAGGGAACACCTATTATTAGAAAACACCTATTAGCAGAATAGGATTGGCGTAGGGGAGGGCATTGGGGTCATCAGGTGAGTACCATCCTCCACTGACATTTTGTTGATGAGCCCATGACATCTCCAGAGGGCTCAACGGTGATACTTGGGTATCCCATACCCCCTCAGTTTCATGCCCTCCTGAATCATTTTGTAGCCATGCTGTGTCCTTTCTTTTGATCCACAACCATTTGCTGTTTCGTTCTGCTTTGGACAAGGACCTGTTGGTTTGTTGGAGAGCTCAACCTCTACCTCCATCTTCTTCAGTAGGTAGGTCAGAGCTGTTGCAGTAAATCCCCTGCATCCTACTTCTACAGGACAAATCTTTGGCCTCCAGCTATTCTGCCAGCCATTCCAAAAAATGTAATCTCAATTACCTGTTTTTCACTTTCAAAATATTCGTTTTTCAACAAACAAAACTAACATGTTATTGCTGACACTTTTGACTTGAGCCCTGTCTCAAAGGCAAGAGTGACGTGTTGTCCAATTTCAGCATGTTTTTCTGACCTGTGTAGTTTTGTGTTTTATGTTTGTCATTTTTGTATGCTGATCAAAAATAAAATTAATCAATCAACAATTTTTTTGAGGCCATAGGGCATAGGCCTAACCTTTAAAAAAAAGAAAATTACTACATAGGCCTGTAATACGTAGGCTGAGCCCGTTTACAGGCGTAGGTCTGTAGGTCATAGTTATGGGAATCCAGTTCCCGTAGAGGGCGCAGTGCGCTTTAACGCGTTGATAAAAATTCAAAGAAGAACTACCTGGTTTCCATGAGGCCGGATATCCGTTTGGACTGAACAACGCCATTTCATTCGAAGACGTCCTCCTTCGTACCACGAGACCTACAGAATTTGTGATTTTCTGTTCAAGCAACATTAACGGTAATTTACATAACATTTTGCAAGCTATGTATGATGATTGCACTGAGATTGTTCACGAAACAGTTTTTAAATGCGTTGTTGGCGCCACATTCTTTATCAGGAATTTGTCAAATGCAGCAGCCATTTTCAAAGGCTATCTAAAATTAGCTAACGTTAGCAAGCCACCCTAAGTTTCGGATTGCCCCGCTTTTACGGTAGCAAAATGTAACTTTGGAGGCGAAATTAGTAAAGTGAGAATGCTTGGACTGATTTTTGTCGTAACGCAGTAATCCAGATGTACATACTGTAGCATGGTGATGGTTACTTTGCACGACGAGCGTTATATACTTATCACTGCTAACCGGGTGAATAGGTTATTCAGTGGATGAATGGCAGCAATTCAGTTAGCTGAGAAAGCTAACCAGCTAGTCAACGTTAGCGATAACAGGCCTGTCTTTTCCGCCATTTTGATGGTAGACAATAGCTTGCGGGTCAAGCCTCTCGTGTATTGTATTTAAAGTGATGTGCAACTGCTTAACTAGGTTTTGGAGGTTTCGTTTTACAAACCGAGGAAACCGCGTCTAACAAACTGAGATGCTTGAAATGTTAGTGTCCAACGTTATTGTCTTTTGAGGCTGCATTCGAGGCCAGTGAGCATCACCATTTGCTAATGTTGTTAGCATTTAACACTGTCTTGACAATAGCTAACGATTTTGGCCAGTAATGTCAATGTTGGCCATCATTTGTGGAGTAGTGCACGTTACATATTTTTAACTTTAATGTTAGCAGTTTATGGACTTTGCTCATCGTAGCCTATCGTGTTGGCTAACAGGACAAACGTTTCCTTTAAGTAGGCCTGTATGATGGACGTTAAAAAGACGCGGTCATAACCAGCATATCATAATCATTAACTTTTCTTTCACCACGTTGCTTTCAAATTCAAACATGCCCTGTCTGGTACACAATGATCCCAGTTTTACTGCTCTTTGGTGAGAATTTTGTTGGTATTGTACCCCAGATTTGGCTGTAACTTTTTACTGCGCTGTAAGTGTGCAATGATAAAGGATGTTAACATTAATCTCAAGGGCCCGGTTTGTCAAAACAGATTAATTTGGATTAAAGTGATCTGGATTTGAAAATCCCATGTTTCACTCTCTGTGATCAGGGCAAGTAATTCCTGTTACACATGACAAGACATGGGATTTCCAAATTTGGATCAAGATTAAACTGTTTAAATTAAATTGTTTAATGCCCATCAGTAATGCTGATGAAAAATTGTAAAATAGGCCATTTTGATATTGTCAAAATAGTTCTCAGTGGAAAAATGAAATTGGAGACCTTTGGCCGTATTGTTAAGATGACATGCTGCCACACTGTCATGCAGTCAGCTAAGTAATGCAATTATTCATTTTCTAGCGAACTAGAGTTGCCACCATTTTGAATGCATGCTTCAGGTCTGTTTATTTTGCAAGAGCTTGTTCGTGGAAATTGTCAAACATTGGGCACTGGTATTTCTTTCTTTTTTTAAAGGAATTTTGGTCTAAAGTTCAGGCCCTGTCAATCAATTCATTCAAGCTTTGCTGCCTTTGGCAATGTAAACTTGCTCTTCCACCCCCACTGAACTTCATAGTATGGTTCTCTTTTATCATCTATAATCAGTGTTACTATGTTGCTTAAACCAGAACTGTGTGTTCAGGGGCTTTTTGCCCCACCCCAGTTCATTTGAATGGTTTTTGCATTGTCAAAAAATGGGGCAGGGCTGTGAGATATTAGCAAGAAAGTAGTGCAGCTGCCTCATTCTTGTTTGTGTTGTCAGAGCCCAACATGCACAGAGATTGCCCACTCGACTGCAAGGTGTACGTTGGGAACCTTGGAAACAATGGCAATAAGACGGAGCTGGAAAGGGCCTTTGGTTACTATGGCCCACTCCGCAGTGTCTGGGTGGCAAGGAACCCCCCTGGCTTTGCTTTTGTAGAATTTGAAGATCCCAGAGACGCTACAGATGCTGTGAGAGAGCTTGATGGAAGGTACAAACCTGCATGCATTTTGTATTCAAGACATAAGTTCAGTGTGCGCGTGTAACTCCCTAACATAACTTAATGAATGAGGTATTGCCTTGGTTAGGCTGTAGTAGTTGTGATTTCATAATGCAGTATACAGTGATGCATAAAAATAGTATGCTACATTCTTGGAATTTTTTTGCTTAATTTTAATTGACACATTTTATAAATCAAGTTATTACCAACAGTAACTTGTAAATCATACTTTTGCATGATGTGTTTGTAGGACGTTGTGTGGCTGTCGGGTGCGGGTTGAGCTGTCCAACGGTGAGAAGCGCTCTCGCACAAGGGGCCCACCACCATCTTGGAGTCGCCGCCCACGCGATGACTACCGCCGGCGGAGCCCGCCACCTCGCCGCAGGTAACCACATCCCATCCTCCGCCTCGACTGACTACGAGTGCTGGTCTCTGGGTTATGACTAACCTTTTTTTGTCCCACCTCTCCAGTTTAACCTCTCCTTTATTTTCCCCTGCTCTCCTCATGCTGCAGCTCTGCCTTTTTCCAGTGCTATAAGTCAGCCAAGCAGTGTTTATGGTGTCATGCAACCATACTGTGTGTGTGTGTGTTTTTTTTGTTTTGTTTTGTTTTTTTTCTTTGTTTTTGTAGGACAGGGCACGTAGGGATTTCTGAGCAATTATCATCCTCATTTCCATTAATGATCATTGAACATAATTCAAATCATTTCAATTCCAGACAAGTA
This sequence comes from Tenualosa ilisha, assembly GCA_015244755.2. Lineage (NCBI taxonomy): Eukaryota > Metazoa > Chordata > Actinopteri > Clupeiformes > Clupeidae > Tenualosa > Tenualosa ilisha. Next base: position 4,578,665 of record PYXC01002194.1, read on the forward strand.
GTCTCTAGGGTGGATTTATTACTTTTTTTTAGTGACTGGGCTGTCAGGACAAAACAGGTTATATATTCATTAATTCATTTCTAAAAACTAAAAACAGAAACTTAAAAGATTTTCCCAGTCACCATCTGGCAGCCCAGGTGTTAAAACCTAAACTGTTCTCCTGCATTTTGGGAAGGGTTTGTATGGTAATGGATTTGGTTAGTTGCAATGCTAGCTTTTGTTTACTTTTTTTCTTAAGGTTGTTTTTATTTATTTATCATCTATATTAATTGAAAAAATGAACCCCGTTGCAGAGTCACCACCATGCCTCTTCTCACCAACCTGTGACTCAGTCAACTAGTCCTCTTTCAGCATCATGTGACCGCTGATCAGCGTGCCCCAATCAGCTTGGCTGGTGCTGTCACATGACCCAGGCATGGCCAACCTTCAGGTCGCATCAGCCCATTGGTTCCTGAGCATGCCGTTCTCAGCCTCCTCCTCCAACCTCCTTCTCCTCCAACCTTAACCCAATCGGCAGCGGCCCACTTCACATATCCGACCAATCAGCGTTTTGCGTTCCCAAATGTCTACACTACAACCTGCCAGCTGCAGCCCTCGGCTAACCAATAAAAGCAGGAAAAATCCACAGCCAGCCCCCATCCGCCAGACAACTAATCACCTCGCAGCATCTGGCCAGTCCTATTCAGCCAATTCTGCCTACCCAGCCGACAGTCTGCCTCCCCTTCGTCATTTCTAGCTTGTTGAAAACCAAAAGACTAGTAAGTTCTTCCTGCTTCATACGGTTTACTGCTGATAACAGTTTTAAAGTGAAGAGAAAGGTGCTCCCTTTTGTCAGGCAAATGGTTGGTTTTTGACACTTTTATTTTCCTTTGGTCTTTTTTGTTTGGTTTGTTTTTTTTTTTTTTTTTGAACAAGTTAGCTTTTGACACATTACACAGATACCTCCAAACATGTCTATGGAAGGTGATGAAGACATAGGGCCCTTGGGTTTTTCTAAGCTGCAACAAAAGCATTTGACCCCCTATGAGAAGCAGCCCTGATGAGAGCTTGTCTTTTTGTCATTTGATCGGGCTTTTTACTGAGTGCGTGAGTGAGTGTGTGCGAGAGTGCGTGCGAAGATGCTCTGGTATGTGAGTAAGAGGGAATGCTCTGTGACAGCTCCTTGGGTAACTTTGACTTTCATGGCACATTCAGGGCCCTTTTCATTAACTGAATGTGGTCTTAGGCCTCACAGTGAAATGGGTGCTTATAGGATTGTTATACAAGTGTACTGCTTCAGTCCGAACCTAATGTTGAATCTGAGATTGTGATTCAATCATACTTAAGCTTCCAGACGTCCTCCCCTCTCTTAAAAATCCTGTCTCCCTTCCCCTCACATCCTTTAGCAGGGATGGGGGTCACCATACATGTGTAGCACAGACAGTAGGAACGGGAGTGGATTGCGTTATAGAGGGTGAAAAGCAATTGGGAGGTCTCCATGACGCTGTGTATGCACCCTCACCCTTTCCTCTTTTTGTCTCTTCCCATCCCTCCTCCCAGATCCCCTCGTAGAAGGAGCTTCAGCAGGAGTCGTAGCAGGTAAAGCGATTTCCTTTTTTTCAGCTAGTGTGTTGGAAATCACAAGCCTCATAGACTAGGCTTTTGCTTCGTAAAGAGTCTAAGAACTCTTAATAGGCATATGTTTACTTTGCAGTGGTTGGGAACTTTGTTGGTTGGGAACAGTAACGCTAATGGTTCTGCCTTCAATTGCCAATTTGCTGATTGGAAATGTAAAATCTTTTTAAAGCAAACTAAAGCCTTTGGAGAGTTCCCTGACTTCCCTGGCACAGTGCAGTGTTGAGCGGAGGTACAGGCCTGGCTTTGTAAGTCAGCCCTTGAACAGCCAAATGGACCTCGTGTGATCTTGTGCCCCATGTAGCAGAAAGACATGGGCAGGCAGAATTGAAAGACTGGCGTGAAGTAGAGTTTGAATGATGTCCTTGACTTAATCCCATGTCCCCTTTTTGCTCTTGGTAGGTCACTCTCCAGAGACCGCAGGAGGGAGAGGTCTCTGTCACGGGACAGGAACCACAAACCATCTAGATCTTTCTCCAGATCACGCAGGTAAGCTACTTGAAGTGCTGTGATCCATTCTTTTGTTCTTGTAGCCAAAGACATTTGGAGAGCTCTTAACATGGAAATACTAATGTGCATAATTTAAGTAATCAGATGCTATTGACACACCCATGTCAAGCATCTCAAGAAGCTTGAGCCTTGAGTTTGCCCTTGATGTTTATCTGATTTATTTCTTTTAACAGCCGCTCCAGGTCTAATGACAGGAAGTGAAGCATTTTCTGTATGTGGCTAAAGAAGAACATTTCGCCGGTCAGAGTTTAAGACAATGAGGAAAAACAAAACGGTCGCCCATCAATGGATATTACTGCCCCAGAGTCTTTTTTTTTTTCTCCCCTCTTTTTTCTTTGGTCTTTTTTTAACGCCTCCATTTTATCTTATCTTTTTTTTTTATCTTTCTGTGTGCATCCTCCCCTGCTGTGATATGTAAGGTACCTGATATCTTCTGTTTTTTTTTTTGTTTGTTTTCTTTTTGTAAATAGTTGTTGTATTCAGGTGTCATGCTTTACTGTTAGTCCACCATTCTATTTGGCAGCATTCCACTGCTTTTGTCTCATAATGGACTGTCTTTATATTGGTAGTCCGAATGTAAAGATAATCACAAATTATAACTGTAGTCTGTGTTTTCCAAATGTGATTATTTTCCAACTATTCATGTAGAAACTTCTGGTCCCAATCTTCATGATGTAGAATGTTTTTTTTTTTTTGTTTGTTTTTTTTTTATTATTATTTGCGCTGCCATTTCATGTAGAAGGCTCTGGTTCTTTTCAAGAGATTGTGTGCTAGGGCTTCACAGGGGAAATGGATGGATGAACTGAATGGCACAACGAAATGGCTTCTTTTTTTAAAACCCATGAAAGTTTTTCCCCATATTTGTACCGTTTATAATGTTATCAAAATTAAAACTGGTTACAATAAGCTAAATGTGTCGTCTTTGCTGTAGCACAGTTTGGATTGCATTTAAGACAACGAGTGAGTGCGCAAAGGTTAGTGTAGGAGTCTAATCCTAGAATTCTGTTCGGCATGAGTTTTGATTAATGGTTGTATGGCATTTAATTAATACAATATGGTTCCAGTTTTCACAGAGCTGCCAAATGGTGCTTGCTTAAGTCTTGCATGGAATTTTGAAATGCCTTTTTTAGAGCTTGAAAAGTTTGGAAATTTGTGGAAAAGTCTGGAAGTGTAGCTCATGAAGGATCAATGCAAACTCTTACAAACTGAACCTAGTGAACACACACCTCTTTACCTGGCAGACATACATTTCACATGCTGACTTTTTTTTTTGCCTTATTGCTTTTCCATTTATTTGTGCAGACTTTAAAATGTTTGGAGGCCAGTCTGACTTATTCAAAACAAAAATAGAAAGTCTCCACTAACTTTGATTAGTATATTTTACTGATGCCCTGGCAGGAAGCAAGAAGAATGCAGAAATGACAAGGTCAAGAGTAGTGCCATAAAATGGACTTATTTCCGGTCCTCATTGGATTGGCATCTCTTGAAGAATCATGGTTCATTCTGCTATAGAGAATAGTTATAACTCATCCAGATAATGTGGTTCTCCCATCATGGACATTAATCTTGTTCAATCATAGATTTCCACTGAGCAGAATTGAGATTAAGATCACGTTTTTGTATCTTGTCTAAATGTTGAGTGCCTTGCTTGAAGGCTTGGTAGCAGCACAAAGTAAGACTGACAGCAGCCTTTAGCCATAATTCCTCAAAATGGCAATGTAAACATCTTTCTCTATGTTACTATGCAACTGAACAAGGTTCCCCCTTGTAAACAACACAGCTTCCAACAGTAGACTCACAGTAGCCATCAACATGGGGCTGTTAATATGGCTTTTTTTTTTGCATTTTCTTGACAGTAAATGAGTTTGTCTTAGTCCATTTGGAATCAATGAATGCATTAACAGCTTTGCTTATAGACATTTCCTGTAAAACTTTAAGGATTTTGTAACTTCATAGATGGACCTAATACTTTTGAAGGTAACTGTAGGCTGTTTGGCAAGATTCTGATTTTGTAATAATGTGATTTTGTGCCTTTACATGAACAATGAATGATAGGTCATTAACATGTGTTAACTACCCAACAACAATTCTGAACTTAAAAGGATTCCAGACTGGTAAGACATATTGGCCTAATAAGATAATGTTGGTATGAGCTGTGTTTAACAGGATTTTAAAAACACTCAAAATGCTTTATTTTTTAATAAAACTTTTAGAAAATCCCTTCACTCGCAGAGCCATTGTGTTAACATCTCAATGCTTTCTGTTGTAATGTCACTTTTTACAACAATAGCTGTTTACAAGTGAAAGGATTTTCTGAACTTTTAATGAAACTATAAACATTTTGAATGTTTTTAAATCATATTTATGTTAATGCCAATGTAAATTTTATAAGGTCAACATGTCTTACTAGCCAGGGATCCCATTGAAACTTCTCAGTGTATGCTCTGAGTGAGTCAGTAAATGGTCCCGCCAGGATTTTGTGACTTTTTTGTGTTTTTTTTAGCAATCAAAATACCTAATCTTTGTGTTTTCCAAAGATTTGCAAGGAATTTTGTGATGGTTTTCACTTTAAACTCCATCTAATCTCTACATATCAGTCCCTCAAAGAATTAGCATTTTTGGAGAGGGTTTTTGCAATCCAAATGCTTGATTATGTGGTGGTATTTTCTAAAAATGGCAAGGGATTTAGTCATTTTGTTTTTTCACTTTAAACTTTAACTGTTCTACATACAGTATTGCACCCCGAGTGGAATATAGCAGACACGCTGGGTGAAAAGCCTTTGCTTTTACATAGCGCACCAGCAGGTTCACATGCATCAGATCTTGGGATAGCTTAAGTGAGCTGGAAGAGTTATTTCTCTCTAGAGACCTAACTCGCAATATCCATAAGGACCGCAATGGTCATGATGACATCAAGGTTTTTTTATGGGTCATATTTTGCAAAACATTTGCAGCAAATATAAAATATGCAGTAGTCACAAAATAAAGATCTGATTTGGCAAGATTTTATGCAATCACAAAATTGCAAAAAAATTGAGGGATTGCAAAGCACAAAAAGCAAGTGTAGTGTGTGTATGTGTGTTTATAAAGGACAAGCTCCCTGAACTAGTTCCAAGGAAAAGTATTCATCTCACCCAACAGCTTCTGTCTTGATACGCTAGAGTGAATTGTCTGAATTGTCATCTGTTAGAGACATTGCACAAATTGCTGGCAAAACAAGTGGTATTGCCAGTCACACAAGGTGTTGGTTTGACCCTGTTTTTTGTTGTTCCCATGACCTTGTCTTCCCAAGAATCAGAATGGCTATTGTTTTTATCTTTCATCATACAAACAAGATATTTGAATGAAGGTATCTTGAGAGAGAAGGGATCAACCACCTTGGCACTAGGCACATTAGTCTAGGGGTCACTAATAGTCCAGGGGTGACTCTCCGGTCTCTTCATGATATTCTCATGGTATCCTTTTCCTATATCCAAATATTGAGGTGCTACTCATTGTGCGACCACTATAGGCAGCCTATTTCATGATGCAATAACCAAGGTTTTATTTTATTTGTAACCAAGTCTATTCCTAATAAATTCTTCGAAATAGGCATAGTAGCTCATTAAATATGTGAATTCATGATTCATAGTGTCAACCTCACCACTCAACCTCTATTTGCTGTCAAAGATTATGAGAGAAGGTGGATGTAACCTGTTCTGGGAATTTGTGTTTCTGACTAACTGCATTCTTTAAGACAGTGATTTATTAAGCCTGATAGTTAACCTGCCATTGAGCAGGTTAGTTCAGAGGCATATGATACCCCAGTAACTCAGCTGAGATTCTTTGTTAGTGAGAGTAATAAAACCGTACTCTCTGTAAAACTACCAAGGTTTATTGAAATTTGCCAGAATTTACGCTTAGCTGGCTTGATTGAATACCCCTCTGATGGTACCAAAATTGTTTTAAGCTTTATTGTTTAAACTTTACAGTCCACAGTCACCTGATATTGTTATTATATTCTTGTTTCTCAGTTAAAATATTCAGTTTAAAACCTTACAATTAAAAAAATAAATAAAATAATAATATGGAAAAATAATAAATTATGGAACATGCAACCCTCTCACATCTTATTCAGTTTGGTTTAATGTGGTACATAGAGGAAAATACACTATCTAACCACAGCAATTAGAACAGTTGAAATCAGAAGTAAGAGTAAGCCTAATCTGGAATAATATATAGATGTGAGCAAGTACTAGCTGCACAGACTAATGAAAAACAATGTGCTTTTAGTATTGCCATCAATTGTTACTATTTTGAACGTGGGTGTGTTTTGATTGACTACATTGTGTATAAAAATGTGTTAGTGTTTGGTAAAATTGGCTACTTGACATTGAGCCAAGTTGTCTATGTGTTTGTCATCAAAATACCCTTTCAATCAGAAAACAAACTGTTTGGCTTTGTGTGACTGATTGTAAGGTTCCCAAATGCTTCTCACCAAGCCAGGCAGATAGGTTTTCATTTTTTCATGTTCTCATCAGTTTATTTTCTGGGTTAAGCTACTGTTCTTGAATATGGTAAAAAACCAAAACGGTGCTTAAATGTTCTATTTTATTCCCACGCATTATTTAGTCATACAGAAGCCTATGGTTTGAATGCTGGTAAAAGTCTCCAAATGGAATTGTCAGGTCCCTGCAGCTACAGCAGGTGCATCAATAAAACAGCTGCAAGAGTCAGGCATCGCAGACTGCGTTCACTTTAACCCAAAAGCACCTCATAAAATCTGTGACTTTCAAGCCTTTGTCTGTTAAATGGTTGTTTGTGCCCCAGAGACTTTTAGAGGAACAATATCAAAACAACTTGCCTAATACTTGAACAGTTTGTCTAATGTGTTCTTGTGCAATGGCTCAATTATACCAAGTTGTGGTTGTGAGGTGTGTGGGTGTGTGTTGGGGGGGGGGGGGGTGAGTGAGCTTGTGAAAAATGGTGGTTAACCAGTACTGTGTTTAGCTTATCCCACAATGAACATTCCTCAACTAACCCTGTGTGGGAGGGAGCTTAAAGCAGAGTAGATTTACTTTACTTTTACTTTTACTTTAACCAAAAAACATCCATTAGATAATTCCATTCATGGTAGGTCAATGCAAAATGAAAACATTTGGCCACTTTAGTGATCAGTGTGGGGAGGAGAGCATGTATATGATAAATGGTTATATATGTTATGAATATGATGAAGGCCTAGATAGAGCAAAATTTGTAAGTGAATCCAGATTCTATGTATTTTTGATTTAGAGAGTTGCACTTTGCTGAGATAGAGCATCTGTCCACTAATTAGTCTGTTAAACTATTTGCTTACATACTAGTGCATGGCTAAGTTCCAGTCTCCCCCTAAACCCCCAGCCCTCAAAGACTTATGACTCAGTCATGACTATGGGAGATCAGGGCTTATAGTATGCGTACATCAGTCTGACTTCAGAAAATGACAGAAAAATCGCACATTCACTTTTTCCAATCTACACCAGCTACCAAGAAGAGCTACCTCGAACTTTCCTTCCTTCTTGCTGGAAGCGTATATGTTTACCTGTATGTCGTATGTCTTATGTCTATTTATTGTGGATGTCTGTGTGCACTTCATGTCCATGAGTGTAGCTGTGTGTTTTTTGCGTGAGTGTGTGTGTGTGTGTGTGTGTATGTGTTTCTAGTTTAAATTGCACATTTGGTGTCTGGTGAAACACAACTTCAGTCCTCTGTGTAATGCTTGTTACATAGTGAATTGACAATAAAGTACACTTTGACTTTTGACTTATGACCGACAGTAGCCACAGGTGATGGCTCTGCTGCTGATTCAACATGCTGCAAATGACCCAGCAGGTTTGCCAGGATTGCTGGGGCTGCACAAACCACTTAAATTTGGGCCACAGATATTCATCAGTGGGCCTGTCACTACTAGACATCCGACTGTCAGCCCCGTGTGCACACACTATTAGGGTTAGGAAGGATATTCAGACCATTTCTATAAAATGAGCAATGACAGAACAAAACATGACATTTAGAAATTGTTCAAAACAGTTTCCATCAAAATTGTTAATATTAGGGTCCTCACAGATCCTTGGTTTTGTTTTTGATATCTAAGGCCTTTTTAACAGTGTTTGTAATGGCCCGATCATTGGATTACAAGGATGCGGTGCTGTGTGTTTTGCATACATTTGTTTGACTCATGAGTTTTTTGTCTCATTTTAGAGGTTTTGAATATTTGAAGTAAATCTCATGAAACCATTTGAAAAAAAGGACACCAGGCCAATAAATAATAGTTGAGTGGAAAGTGTTGAAAAGCCAGCCATACAGATAGAGATATAGACATATATGAGTTTCGAGGGTGCTTGGTGAGTACTGATTGGTTGGTGTTAGCATTTGTTGGATGAATGCATGAAAACATCAGCTAAATGCATAATAAAAATAATAATAACAATAAATGCAACTATTCTCCTCCTAATCTTTTTACATGTAATTGTCTGTCAAGACTAGTGTTGATATCAGAAATGGCAAACAACACAGATATGTGTTTGAGATATTTAATTCAATGTGATTTAACTGTTGATGACATGACTGTCCAAAAAAGTATAACATGAACAGCAGGGGGCGATCATGATCCTCTGTTGAGGCCAGGTAGACAGCTCTGTGAACTGTATGACCTGTTCACCTCAAAGCAAACGAAGTACAAGGAACTGCATGAAGGATTTTCTTTGGTCAGGGTTTTCATTACTCCCATTCAGTGTGGCCTTTTACTGTATCTCCATACAGCATTTTGAATGAGTAGGTTTTATAAAGCATTTAGTTTCCTGTCTTTTTCTGACTCCAAATTAGCTGCTAACCTTATCCATGACACTGCTTATTTGCTTGTATGACAATGATGCCACACTGATAAATATAATCTCAAGAAGCTCAATGGAGTTTTCATCCATCGAGATTAATGACTTCATGTCTGAACAAAGCTGTCTGCCATAATACATGGTGGCACTGAAAGTGACTTTTCAACCAACAATACAGACATATCTTACCAAGTCCGCGAAATACTATAGACCACTATTGTATAAATGGCCTTGTTAGTCTGGAAGAGCAGAGAGCGCACAGACTATATGTTAAAAGATAAAAACCTGCCAAAGATGGACAAAGGGGTTAACCGTGGTTGAAGAGCCCTATCTTATGACAGGACGTTGCAAGGGGCTTACATTTATAAATTTACATGATTGATCATATGCTGATTAGCTGATAAGGTTAAGACATTTCATTTGTCGCATTAAAATCTGATGATAATGATGATGAATATGATACAGAAAATGGGAGGAGAATGAAAGGAAGGCGCAAGCAGAAGGGAACTGGGGAGCAGAATGAATGGGAGAAAGAAATGGAGAAGAGACGGGAAGAACAATAAGGGAAGAAATGGAAACTACAAAATAGCAGGAAACTGGGAAAAACAGGAGAAGACGACACCTGAGCTGATTAGTTTAGACACTCTGCTCCCCCAGTGGCATTTTGTTATGTTACTGAAATAAAGTCAATTCAACATTATTTCCCGGCATGGACTTTGACTGCTTTGAAAAACTTAGCAATCAAGAAAAAAACACAACATTATAAACATTTTCAGCAGCCTGGACCATATGTAAAGGTTAAGTAGGCTATAGGATAGGCTGGCCATTGACTGTTCTGTAAATTGTGTAGGCCTATTAGATTGTCTCTGAGTATTGCCCAAATGATTAGTCGCTTACATGTAAGAATGTTGAATTAGGGTCGAAATGTTAAGCGGACTATTGGGATATGTGATATTGCCATAACTGTCCTTTAAGATAGAGACAGACAGCATGTTGTCCAAATGTTTGATATGTAAATACTGAATGAGAATGTAAGTGGGGATATGTGGATATAGGACATATTTACTGGTCTGTAAGATTTGTGTGATAGAAGCCTTAGCTGTGTATTGCCACACAAATGTTCACCAACCAAAGGTTCAGTTTAGGTTGAAAGTGGGAATATGGCCATTTGATCTCCTGAGTAATTACACGTTTCCAGAGTTAATCAAACACATCACAAGACAAACAGTTACATAACTAAACAACTTAAGGGCAGTAGCTTTTCAAAGTTCTCCACAAAATTCCCTCCATTTTTCTAAGCAGGGGAGAGTTCTCCTAGTGTCTGCCTCTGTTATGTAACCACGGGAGCCGAGTGGAGTGGGAGGTTAACCCTTTCAGCAAGGAACCACTCAGTCAGTCACAGTCACACAGCACAGCATTACATAGCACCAATCAGTTTGCCATTACAGTTCTTTTTTTGTGAATAATTAAGCTGAAACAAGACGAAACAGTTCAACTCTGACTGATCCATATGTCTTTAAATAGGCCATAGCATTAACTCTCTGAAATAAATTATTACAAATTGGGAGGTTATGAATACTGGAATTTAGTTATAAATGAATATGACAGTCCAGTCCAGTAACTTCAAGTAGACAATTGGAAGACTGGGGCACACCATATTCTAGCGTACACACCAATTTTGTGTGTTGACTATGCATGGTGCAGACTGGTCCACATGTTTTCTTTCCCATGTGTTAGTTCTTGTGAGGATGTGTAGACTACATTTGTGTTTGTTCAATCTACAAAAGATCTACTAAAAGTTTAGGCTACCAAAAAGTTATGTTTAATGTGAGTTTAAACAAAGAATGAAGGACTTTTTATGTTGAACAGTCTTAAACTTCAACAATAAATATTCATAAGACTTAAATTAGGAGGTCTATAAATTCATTAACATTTCTAAAATAGACATACATACTGTCTTTGTATTTCTTAATTCACAGTTTTATAAACGATCAGTAGGCAAGAGGGAGAGGGCACATTTGCAGGTGCCTCTATAAACCCCTAAAAATAACACGACGTTCTTTAACATACAAAGTCACACTTTCTGCCATGAATGGTAATCGGTGTAATTCCTGCCCCAGGCACTGTCAGTTCTTGAACCCCACCTCTGGATCGCCAGCTAACCCTGCATTGTCCAATTGCGTGATTTCGGTCCCACCCCTAGCAATCCACAGCTCCCACGACACGCACCCAGTCCACGTGAACCGGCACGCCAAGACGGTCTCCAACTCAAAAACCCGCGCGCTTTTGCTCGTGTTACTCAACGCTCCATGACGTCAGGCCATGTGACTCATCGTCCCCACAGCAACTCTACCCACAGGCAAAAGGTCCTGCCACAATCCACTCGAAAACTTGTTGCTCCACGAAGTTATGTAACTGTCTCGGAATAGTGTGTCTGAGCGCGAAGATTACGGTAATTGCCTGTTTGAAGGTTGCTTGCGCGTAATTCCTGAAGCCCTTCGAGTGGCATTTCTGATTCCCCAGTAGCGTACACGCACACAGACCAACAGACGCTCCATCTGATGATTTTATTAAAACATGGAGCGTCTGATCAGAGCATGTTTTTATCCATAGGTTAAAACATTTTTTTATTATCATAACTGTTCGTTGGCTTTATAGTCTTAAAAGTGCTAATTATTAAAAAAAAAAAAACAATGTATAGGATGTATATAGGCTACACCTAGCCTACATAATTACAAGTTGTGGCCAAAAGACTGAAAGCCAAGTAACTTAATCTAATGTTCCTTCTCATTGTTGGCTGTCCACGCCCTTGACCTAACCTACAGGTTTATCTGAGCACACATATGCTATCAAAGGAATGTCCCCCTCCATTTGAGATTCCTTTAGGAAGGTTGACTGCATTTCCCACTGAATTCCTGTGAACCTTAAAATTATATCGTGGTAATACTGATTGGACAAGGAGGTGACTTCAAAAGGAAAAGCTAGTTTGAAAACAGTTCGCTTTTACTCCATGGGATAGATTCTTGGCTTGTACTTGTTACGACCCCAGAGGTCCTAAACACACCCTGTTTATTCACAGGAGGGTTAGGGTTCTAGATTTTAGGATAGGTTATTTAGCAGCTGTGGTTTTATTCTATGGTGATTTGTATGCAGTGATTGACATTTGGAGGCTGTTAAGATGGTTCAGGCAGTTCATTCATAGGAGTTAGGTATATGTTCCATAAGGGTATTCATGTATATGCCTGCACGACACCTATCCTGAGTACCCCTACACTGCAGAGAGCTATGACTTAAGGACTAATATTTCTACATAATTGTTGCATAAACATGATAGCAGCCCATGATAATGAAGTGGCAGTGCTGGGTGGGGATATTTTGAGTATAAGATCATATTAGTCTCAGTGCCAGTAGGCTAGTCTAAGCCAATGAAACACTTACATTTCTGAGACCTAAGCATCACCAAGGTATTCTTGACTTGTGGGTGACTGCAGGATATTGATCTCTGGGTTTGTGTATTTTACGTTAGCCATAATTATTTAGTTATTCCACATTTACATTAACTTTCAAAGCTTCTATTCAAAACAGCTTTCAAGAGAGACACAATGCAAGGAACCAGATAGGCAGAGTGCTTTGAAATCAAACTTCGGTCTTACAGACGCGAGTGCAAGACAGCTGTGGGAGGGTGGAGGAAGTCCAATTTCCCAGGGTTTTAGAGAACATACTACAGGACATTTAAAGGAGCAGCTGTACCTTTTGTCTTTCAACTAAACTCCAAAACTTTTTACATTATCATTGGTCTCTCACTGATATTTCTCAATAAAGTCTGTCCTTGAATTAGCCCAAGTCTACAAAGGAAGTATTTTTGCAATGGAGATGTAATCAGTAGAATTGCATGTGACGGAAGTGATGGTCCATTTGTCTCAGTGTCACAGTGCACTTTTACAGCATATGGTCTTCAAACTTTGCACTGTGCTACTAGAGTGCTAGTGTGAAAAGCTGGCATTTTCATGTTACGTGTAGGCTCTAATATGGTTGTGGACATTAAACAGCGGTGTAATAACCACTAGTAGGCCATTTATCACATTTAAATAATCTGCTTAGCAGAGACGCTTACCTTTAATTCAATGGGGGATTGTATTTCATACTTGACAGTGCCTTGCTTGACAGTGTAGGCCCATAAATGCAATAAAAGGAGTAAACGCATGTAATGAATGTTCTGGGTTTTAGCACACAGTTTATACCATCCAGTATATTTAATGTTTCTTGAAAGCATTTTGAAGATAGACTGCCAGCCAATTGAGACTCTGCTTTGCTCTGACTAGCCAAACAGAGTTGACCTTTAGCAAGGAACTCTGTACATCTGACTAAGCTGTACCGTGGCCATCTGATTATAGTAATATATGGACACAAAGTACAATAAAATCACTAATTACTGAATAAAAAAGTTGTGAAGATGGTTGTTTGTGCAACATTCATGATTGATGTATAGCAGATGACAGAAAGGATCAAGTTGTTGAAATCTGACACTGAAACACAGACACATTCAAGTTTGCCAAAAAGAGTGTGTTTAACAACAATTCACATAGCCCAAAGCTCTCACTGAATTTGTCTGTTTATATTTTTTGTATCATAGTATAACACTATTTCTACATTATTTAACTATTAACCATATTTCTACAGTTTTTACAGTTTTTAACTATTAACCGTATTTAAAGGCTGTAAGATAGTCACACCTGCACGGGACCAGCTACAGCAGTAAGACAGATGTGAAAAAATGATTGAGTGTAAGAACAGTTTAGCACCAGGTAGTGGTAATTGGCGTCTAATATGTCTAAAATTAGCTATAATCTATTATGCTCTTTCACCAATTAACCTGGCTACATAAAAACTACTCAGGAGCATATATGCTTCTCTTACCACTGCTATGCGGATGATACCCAGCTCTATCTGTCCTTTCCCCAGACTCCACGGTTCACGATCTCGCTGTCTCCGATATATCTGCATGGATGAGGACATCACTCCTAATCTCTCATGACTGCTGGTCTCAGCAACAACATACATCACGCATGTTCAATGTCCTTCTGTTCTACAGTGCAAACTAGGTCTGATCGTGACCACTGACCTTGCAGATCGTGCTCTGTGGTCGTGCGTTTTCCTATTCAATAAAGATCAGCTACCTAACATGCAACTCTGTTCACCTGTTATCTGTCTTGCTATGCATGTCCTATCAGCCAGCCTGTGCAGTGAGACCGCTACAGATGATCCAGAATGCAGCTGCACGTCTGGTCTTTAACCAGCCAAAAAGGGCACATGTCACACCTCTGTTCATTGAACTTCACTGGCTGCCCTTGGCTGCTCGCATTAAATTCAAGGCACTTATGTTGGCCTACAGGGTGAATGATGGCTCTGCTCCCATCTACTTGAATTCTCTTCTGAAGCCCTATGTCACCCGACGACCACTACGCTCCTCTAAGGAACGTTTTCTAGCACGGCCAACACCTTGTGCAGGTCGGTCCAGACTCTTCTCATATCTGGTTCCGCGCTGGTGGAATGACCTCCAAGTGCTACCAGATCAACTGATACCCTCTCCACCTTCAAGAAACTCGTGAAGACTAAGCTCTTCCAAGAATATCTCCTGGCGTAAACTTTGAGAATGCACTTAATAAGTTAATTTCTCTACATTGCGTTACACTATTGCACTTTCAACTTAAAACAGCGCAGATTCTATGTTAGCAATATGCACTCCTTGTTAGTTCATTGTGTTGTAGCTTGAATGTTATCCTCTTTTGTAAGTCGCTTTGGATAAAAGCGTCTGCTGAATGCCTAAATGTAAATGTAAATGTAAATGTACGCTGATGCCCTACACATACCACAAGGCTTGCTTTTGCAATATACCATTGTATACATTTTATACACTATATAAATCTACTATGCTCTTTGGCAAGTTGACCTATTGACACCAAACTTCTTCATGATCATACACACTGTTCTTTTGCACATGCCACAAAGCTTGGTTTTCCAATATACCCATTCATTCAGTTTGATGATTTTTTTTTTTATCATTCTATAAATCTATTATGCTCCTTAGCAATACTACTACTCACTGTTCTTTTCACTAATCTGTTATGCTCCCTGGACAGCATCCTACACACTGTTTCCCTACATATGTCACAAAGCTTGATTTTTTTAAATATTTTTGCTCATTGTTAATACATTTTATATGACACCATTATCCTCCTTAGTTAACCTAATGATTCCAAACCTTTTCAGGATCACACACACTTTTTCCTTACAGATGTTACAGACCTTGGGTTTCCAATTTACCCTTTCACTAATTTCTTATCTTTTTTTAATTCTACAAATCTATAATGCGTCCTGGTAAATTGACATATTAACGCCAAACCTTTTCAGGATCATTCACACTGGTCTCCACACATGCCACAAACTTTTGTTTTTAAACATACTCTTTCACTGATTCTTTCTTTTCATTATTTAAATCTATTATGCTCATTTGGAAGCTGACCTATTGACATCAAAACTTTTTAGGATCATACAAACCGATGCTTTCATATTTCTTTCATTCTATAAATCTATTATGCTCCTTGGCCAGTTGATATACTGACAACAGACCTTTTTGAGGATCATACAAACCGGTCCCCCACACATTCCACAAACCTTGATTTTCAATTTTCCCTTTTCAATTTACCCTTTTTAATCTTTTTTTTTCATTCCATAAATCTATTATGCTCCTTGGCCATTTGACCTACTGACAACAAATCTTTTTGAAGATCATACAAACTGGTCCCCAACACATGCCACAAAGGTTGGGTTTCCATTAAACCCAAATCTGAGGAAGGGCCATAAGGGCTCGAAACGTCACTGAGAATAATTAAAAAAAAAAAAAACTTGAATGGGAGCTCTCTGGTGTGTGGATCTTCACTTTTCTTTATACTGTTACATTTTTTGATCCATGGATGTGCGTGATTAAACTTGTTTTCCATGAAACCCTGTCATTTATTTTCAATCTTTTTTTTTCAGTATACAGGCTAAATCTATTATGCTCTTTGGCCAATTCACCTACTGACACCAAACCTTTTTAGGATCATACAAACTGGTCCCCCACGCATGCTATATAACTTGGCTTTCAAATTAATCCTTTCACTGATTTTTAATACTTTTTGTAATGTAAATCTATGTGCTCCTTGACAAATTGAGTTATTCACACCAAACCTTTCCAGGGTCATACACACTGATCGCCTACCCATGCCACAAAGCTTGGTTTCCCAGTGTATCCATTCAGTTTGATGATTTTTTTTCATTCTATAAATCTATTATGCTCTGTGACCAGTTGACTGACTGACACCAACCCTTTTCAGGATGATGCTCACTGGTCCCCCACACATGCCACAAAGCTTGTTTTTACTAATTCTTAAGAAATGTTTTCATTACATTAAGCTACTATTCTACTTGGCCAGTTGACCTATTGCCACCAAACCTTTTCAGCATCGTCATACAGAATAGTTCATTTCTATTGGAAGACCCATGTTTCATGCCTGAGAGTGGGCATGCTACATTCAAGATTCAATTGGTCCTTTCACAGACAAAAGACACACTAGATACAACAAGTTAGCCCCAAAACATAACCATATCTCCTCTGCTTTCCACATGGTCTTCTCAGAACTTATGATTTTTTTCCACGATCTGGTGAGCATCATCATAAAACTGATCAATCTCCAATTTACCGTAACCTAATCAGTGCAAAACCCATATCTCCTAGAGGAACTGATCACTTCCCAATGTTCATTATAGTCAGTTCTGGTCTGACATTTTTTGACGTTTTTTCAGTCCACCAAAGTGTGCACTGATGTCAAAGAAGTGAACAGTGGTTCATGTGACCAGACAACATTCGTCAGCATTTAGGTCATCTTGGAGGATTTATCCTTTGTATTCCAAACTGCACTATATTCAATAGTTCAGTGAGGGACAATTTGTTACCATCTGAGTTAGGTCTTCCATGCAAAACTCAGTTCTTGGATGGTTAAAAGTAGTTGCTAATCCTTGTGGGAGCAGACAGTCAAGACTGTTTCAGTCTGACCACAATTAAAACAAGATTGAACAGCCAAAGATGAATGTCTGAGAAGAAAGTCCTCTAATGATTGACCTGCAGACTTTATCCATGTCTCTTTCATTAGCGTCTGTAGACTCTTCCTCTTTATGTAGAATGAAAACCTCAGATAATATTTGGGCTAAGTTCAGAATTGATGAAGGGCAACAAATGATGTTCAATGAAATTATGTTGCTCTCATCCTCTCTTGAAAATACAGAGAATTTTTGTTTCATTGGAATAAAGATGTTCACAAAAGACCTGCAGTTGTTTTCTAATCAAGAAACAAAAAGGCCATTCAGCACTGATCAGATCGGAGGTTGTTAACCTCTGAAACACCACACAAAAGAGACACTGTCCCCTTTTGGTACCGGTCATTAAGCCCTACATCCTGCGGTAGAGATGCTGTTTGGCCAACAGCTTCTTCAGAGAGACAAGTTCCAAGCAGCCAACAATAGTCAATGCTCTGGAAACTTGGCATGCTTCCAAAGGAAAGGGGGCGTAGTCTACCCAGCAGGAACTGACAGAGAAGTTTTGGCTGACATAAACAAACCTGACTTGAGGAACACGTGGAGTGGGCGGAGATTTACTCAAATTTCGGCGCGGATCTCGATATTACGGGGAGGAGTCTTGGTTGCCCCAGTAAAATAGACCGGCTATTTTTTATTGCCTGCTGCAAAATTCCTAAATGAGACAAAGGGATTGTTTCATTTAATTTAGTTAGGCTATTTATGTTACTGATTGTTCTGCATGAGAACACATTAAAACAAATTCAGGATAAATCTCAAATAGGCAATTAGCATACAAAGGTTAAACTTTTTGGAGTTATTAAAACTTCTAATGGATTTTTTGGAGCTTTGCATTGAGAGCAATATGCTGCTCCACTTTAGTAACTAGTGAAAGTGTATAGAAATAGATCAGATTGTCTTTGCGTGGGTGTGGGACACTGGCATGCCTCCAACAATGAGCTCCACAAGGAGTCTGTGGAAGTGGGCAGCAGAGGTATTTCCTCAATCAGGAAAAAGGCAATGCATTCACGTGTGCCTGATTGTTTACTGTGATAAATACACGTGTTTTGGCCGGTTGGCTCCGCCCGTCCACGAGAGAAATCCCACGCCCACCGACATTCTCTTGCTGTGGTCGAGGGTACAGTCCAACCTATACAAGACACGAAGTATTTGACTACCTGGACCACTCTGAGAGGATACGACTCGCCTAGTCCATCCATTGACGATTTCGCATTCGCAATTTGGGTTTTGAAAGTGGATAAATCTCAAGAGGACTCTTGAACTAGCCTACGTGTGTAGTTGCGGTTTTCTCAGCTCTATGTGAAGCCTCGAAGGCTAAAATAAAAAAAAATACTTTGATAGGCAACTTTTGCTGTCGTCTAGTTCAACTTGAGGATCAACAGGATCAACACTGACATGTAAGTGGAATGCTATTTTTTCCCAAGCTCTTACAGTAAGCCATGCTTATTTTTTAATAAGCTATCAATTTAAAAAAAATATTCTACACACTTCGCATAGAACCATTTCATAGAAAATAACCTATGTAGGCAAGCAGATAATATATTAATTACATTGTTGCAAGCTATTCCATAGCCTATAGGCTAAGTTACAAACTTACATTTTGGCTTCCATTTTAACCTTACGTTAAAACATAGGGCTGCCAATTATAAAAGATTATAGGATAATAAGTTAGTTAACTTTTTTAGATCTCTGCATGAGGCATCGTGTAATAGAACGCTGCAATAGTCGTTTCAAAAGCAAGAGAAACAGAAAAAAAAACAACTCTCGTGTCAACCCCGGAGTGAACTTCACCGGTCGCACGAGTTTCAGATTCACGTGGAGTGAAATAGTAGGCAGCGGTCTAAGGTGTGTCAAATATGACTTAAACCAATCAGACAACACGTCCCCCTCCCGCCACGACATTTGATTTCCCCCCTCCTTTTGACGTCAGTTATTTCTTCAGTTTTCTTTTCTTTTTTTTGCGCAAACGTGGAGATCCTGCCCCGTCACGAGATGCCACTAGCACTCGCAGGCCATTTGAATAACACACTATTACATTATAATCCAAAACGTGTAGCCTAATAGGCTGCTTTTGCCATAGCCTATATCTTTTTCAGAAAGCAAAGAAAAATGTGAGCCATGTGCATTATAATTGTTGCTGTGCTCAGAAGTGTTTGGTCATATTAGGGTGGTCTGCTGGAAGGGGATTCATTTATGTTTTAGAAAGTATGGTGATGGATCTACTTATCATTTAGTAGGCTCTGAGAGATTAGAGATCAGGAAAGGCATCTGTCTCTCAGACAGGTCTGACAGAATGACATCAGACTTTGCCGCTCCCTGTCTGTTCACTGTAAAAACCACCCCTTAGTGAGAACCTAATAGTCATTTGAATGGGGAATTTCTGATGAGTCATATGAAATCTTTGGTTAATTTCAGTAGTAGGCTAGGTTCAACAACAAAGCTGTGAAAAGAAGAAGATGTATTGTGGTAAACTGTCTGCTATGAAAGGAAAAGAAAAAAGGGCTACACAGGCACAGAGGCATGTCTCTCAAGTCCCCACCCTCAGCTTCCCCTGTCAGACCCACACTGTGTGTAATTTCCCTGAAGTTACCCAACTGACCGTGGTGGTTTCCCAGCACTATCAGTATGGAGCTTTGTCTTCAATTCCATTAATTGAAACTAGGAAATGCTGAAAGGGATATAGGATCTAGGCTGAGCCGAAGAGTCACCGGCTATGAAGTCCCTTAAACGTAGATGAGATATATAGGCTATATATGCAGATCATGCGATTTTGAGAGGCTATTAGAAGTAGACTATTCTACATATTTGAGATACACTGAAAAGCTTTATCATGAGCATTCTTGAGGAATGACATTAAATGTTATGGTAATTGGAAAAGGGAAGTACATTTACAAGAAAATAGACTACCCCATATAGTATATTATGAAATACTAAAGTAATCTAATATGAAATACTAAAATAATCTGCCAGAGTAATCTGAGAAAGTTGGAAACTGATGATTTTGCAGCCACTACCGCTACAATCCCATCTCAATGGTGTGCTTTTATCACCCCCTAGAGGTTGTAGTTGGCTATAAATGGCTGCTTGGTTAGACCTGCCCCAGCATGTCTCCAGGAGTTTTGCCCAGACATGTACTAGACTAGACCTACCCATGGAAGGGTGGACCTCATGAGTCACTGGTGACTGACCAGAGTTTAAAAAGCATTGTGCCATCATAGCTTTAGTTTCAACAAAGTCTTACCATACCAGCTGTGAAGGTGGTTCACAAGGAAAGAAGCTCAGTTTGTTGCAGTCATGGTGAGATCAAATAACTGTTGATGTGGTTAGGATTTTTCAGATATTGTGTTGAAGTTCATTCGTTTCTTTTTTTGGTGTAAAATGTTCAGATTCTTTTTTTAAAACATCGTGGCTTCAAAGTGTAATGTACAAGTAAAGTTCTACATTTTATAATGCCAACAGAATAGTCAAATCATATTTTAGTGGGATTTTTGTGATTATAATACTGTGTGGAATTAACACAGATTTTGTTACCCTGGAGAGCATCATATCTCTAATCTCTAGTCTCTGTTCTCTTCACAGTGTAGAACCATGTCTTTCCACAAGCGCGTCTTAAGGTCCCTGGGCAATGGATCACCCAGGCGGAACCTGTTTGGGCCAGTGGATCGTGAGCAGCTGCAGCAGGACTACCACATAGCGCTGAAGCAGGACCTGGAAGAGGCATCGCGGCGCTGGGGTTTCAACTTCCTCACTGAAAAACCCCTGAGCGATGGTGACTTCCAGTGGGAAGGTGTTTCTGGGGCAAAGGTTCCCCTGATGTACCGCTCCTCCACCCGAAACAAGAACACCAGCTCTGTACGCGTGTCCACATCCTCTGAGGCTGGTGTGTCCATGGAGACAGAGCCAGTGTCAGCTGAGGCCACGCCGAGCATGTCACAGAACGGGAAGGAAAACGTTCCAGGGACACCAGAGAGGCACACAGACAACCTGAAGAACCTAGAGAGAACCCCAGTAAAAAACAATGTCAGTAGCAACTCGCTGAAGAGGAAACAAACCAATATTACAGGTGCGTGTGCCTTTATGCAAGTGTTTTAACCACTGTCACATCTTCAGTAATCTCATCATGTTATTACATATGTATGTGCTTATTACTGAGTGTCCTCCCTTTCTGGTTCAATTCCAGATTTCTACCAGGCAAAGAGAAGGGTAGTGGGCATGCCCAGAAAATCAGGCCAGTGATCGGATGACTGGGAGTGACCCAGGAAGTCTCACTAACCAGCCGTATACTCACTACTTCTCTCAGGAACTCATAACCCATTACATGCACTGCACACACTTTTCAAAACCTACCTAAAAACTTGTACATAGAAAACACCTCAAAAGCATTCTTTCTTTGCTAATTCATCTGGTGAAATCATGGCCGTCACACTCACAGGAACCCCTGTTTTTGAGGACCTCACAGCAGGGGGTTGCTGTTGCTTTTCGGGTTTGGTTTTGTAAAATCAGTCTAGCCTCTGGATGGTAGAACGGTCTACAAACATGCCTATGCTCTGCTGTGGACCAACATGAACTATACCACTGGTTTGTGCTTTATTTAAACTGTCTGAACTGTATCACAGTGTGACTGAGTGGGATAATCAGTTCTGAGCAAGACCAATTAAAGTGCCTTTGTTTACTGTGCACATACTGTATAGGTACCCATATTCCATCATAGATGAGCAGTGGCCAGATATAGAATAGGACTCGTAGCAAAAAGATGAGGTGAACTCAAAAACAGTACTCTGAAGGTGCACAGTTACCAAGGTATTTTTGTAATATTCTGTTATTTTTATATTGTTGTTCCTCTTTTTTTTTTTACAGTCACAGTAACACTTCCAAGCCTTTCCTGTTTATGTGTTATAGGAAATGATTTTGTGAAAAAAATCTGTCAGATTCACAAGATAACATGTGAAAGTAGAAAAATCTTAGGAAGACTTGTGCAGTGTAAGGCGTGTTCTCTACATCATTAACAATCTGCTAATAATACGGTTGCAGTTAACCTCATATAATATGCAAAGGTCTGGATCATTGGAGTTTATAAAGGAGGTAAAAGAAGACCTGTACAACTGTAGACATCTTCATGTATTCTTTTTGTTTTTAACTTTCATGTTTAATTCCCCCCGGCCACCAAAAGCTTCAGCAGGGCTTTTGCAGCACTGCAGGCATATGTTGTAGCTAACATTAAGTGCCACAATTTTAAGTCTATTAATTGTTTGGCCTTTGAAGGAGTCTAATACAGAAATAGATTAGACATCCATACATTAAGTAAGCTAATTCCACATACTAATGCACATTTTATTTTATTTACAGTGCAATTAACTTGTTCAAGCTCTTTCTTCAAGCTCTTTCTGAATGTCAATTCAGAATTATAATTTATTACATTTTTTTAATCTTTCTCTTGCTGCTATGGGTGACACAATGGGGGAGATGGGCAGCATCAAAGCTCAGTGACATTCACATAGAAACCAGGAAATTAAATGGCTTTGGATAATGTGCACCACCTGATGAAAACATGAAAACACTTTGATCAGTATCAGTTTGCAGTACCCCAAAAATTGCACTTAACCTGTTTCTTTGAGTGCACAGGGCCTTATCTTCTGTGTCTGAAGCTAAACAAATAAAAGTATAAATATATATATATATAAATTGACATATTTATTGTAAAAAGTCACATGTTCTGGATATGCCTTTTCTTAATTATGAGATGGAAATAAAATTATATGTACTGTATGTCTAGTGACTCATTTTTGTTATTTTTTAGTGGTATTATTACCTCTGCCAAAGAGGTTATGTTTTCGCAGGTGTTTGTCTGTCTGTCTGTTTGTCTCTCTGTGAGCAAGATCATTTGAAAAAAATACAGCACGATTTGAATTAGATTTTCAGACAATGTGAGTATTAGGCCAAGGAACAGGTGGTAAAATTTTGGTGGTGATCTGGAACACCATCTGGAATTTGCATTGGGTCAGTGACCCTACATTGCCTTGGCGCAGGTCTGCACTCTCCGAGTGCCTTTCTAGTTTATTGTTGTGTATTCATTTAATGGTAATTCTTTATGGTCTATGTTACACATTATGTTGCTCTATATGGTCATAATTTAACAATTAGACTAACATTTATAGAGATAAAACTGTCCATAGTGCTATAAAATGACTACGCTTTTCCAGCTTCTATTGACTGCTAGTATGCATATGATAAACATCACCATTATCACCAGTGTCTAGAGTCTGTTCACTCAGGTGCCAGCTCTCTACAAGGCTCTGTGACCTACTTGTTGTCAAGCAGGTTGCTAGGAAGATGACGACAGTATTTTTTTTATCCCCACACCCCCCATTACTGCCACCACCACCAGCAATTCTCTTGTTTACATCCTTACATCTACACAGTCATTCTCTCTCCTTCTGTCTCTCCTCCTGGGTCTACAGAGAAGACGGAATAGACCCTGGAGTCTCAAATTAGTTGTAGCAGTCACCCCCACCACTTCCCTAGCACTGCTCATTAGTGTGGAGAAACCCTTGCCAACGGGAATCTGGCCAAGTGACCTGTTGGAGTCAAATGGAACTGACACCCTCTGCACCAGCAGTCCTGAATGTCATCCAGTGGTTTCTATAAGGGAACCACCCTAAAAGAATACTATTAATATTATCCTATAATAGGTGGACCTAGGTAAACCCTTGTCTAGTTTAGCAGAGATTAATAAAATGAATTCACTCTACTCTGGTGAAATAAACCCTGGCCCCGCATCCATAAATCCATTTCGGTAGAACTGGACTACATTCAGGAAATCCAGCAAACTGAATTAGAACCAGTATTCAATTGTTTGTGTGCCTGTGATGCCCACCATGAAAGGGGTGGGGGCGCTGCCTTGCCTTGTGATTCTCTTGCGGTGACGAGTCTTGTGAATTTTTAAAAAGGATGCTCAGATCTACCGCTGACAGCTGCAGATAACGCGCAGCTCTGGAACCTGTCAGAGATTCCAACGCTTTCTCTCGCGCCACTTGTCCTTGTTTTCCTTGCCGCCCCTCTGTACACGCGGCAAAAGAGGAGCCTTTCAGCCTTCCCCAAAAAGGGGTGTGAGGCGTGAAAGCGAGGGGACAGAGTTGTAGAGCGACCGAGTGGACCATAATGGCACTGACGCATGCCCTGCTGCTCTCCCTCGCTCCCGCTCCCCTCCCCCTCCCTCTGTTTATCCAGCTTGAGCTCAGAGGGGCACCTGCACGCGTGCGCTAAACTCACCCTCCCATCATCTAAGCCCCTCGCTCCCTCTCTCTTTTCATATGTGCCTCAGCAGCAGCTAGTGCCGTGACTGAGCAGGACCGCAAGCATTGGCGGTCCCGAGCTAGATGAAATCAGAGCTGAGGATACAAGGGAGGACGATACGGTGAAATAGAAAGGAAGGAAGAGTTAGGGAGGCAGAAAAATCTCTGTGAGATGGGTTGCTGCGGGAGAGAGCAGAGCGCTACACAATGGCACACGAGGCACGGATAAAGCTGTAGTCAGACAGTGGGGAGACAGAGAGGGAGAGGGAAACAGAGGGTGTTTTGGGGAGGGTAGTGAGTCTGTTGTGACTGAGAGAAAGAGGGGGTGGGGTGGGGAAGGTAACAGAGAGAAGGATGGGCCTCCAATACAGAGCTGCAGTGGCACTGCCAATCCTGGATTAAACAGTATGGTAATGTTCCCCAATTAATCTTATCATCACCATACGTTTTGGTTAACATGTTTGCCTTCATTTACCTTCTCCATTTGTCGTCATTTTTTAACCATCCATTGCTCCATCATAGCATCATCATCCAGATCTCTGCCATGCTGCAGTGCATGTCTTCACACATGTACAAGTCAGCGCCACATCTGTGTTCAGTCATCAATCATTTTATGTTCAGCCTCTTAGAGCCTTGTCATTGTGTCATTTTGGAAAGAATAGATGCCTTTCTTTTCTCACCCCTGGGTTGTCAACCATGGTTGGCACAGTTTGTTTATGTATGCGTGTGGATCTATGTGATTGAGCTAGGCTATGTTTACGCAAAGACACTGTGCAGAGTGTATTCATTCTGCTCGATTAATCTCATCTTAGCCCGCTATCTGTATGAAATCCTTAAGTGTTCGAGGGATATCGAATGGATGCAAGTACCCTGGCTGTGATACTCTTTGACATGGATTTTTCTTCCCTGCTTTTTGCGGTTAAATCCACTCGTTTGCTGTGTGGCTTTCTGGCGTAACCTACTTTCTAAAAATGTCATCGGGTGACCGGCTGTTGAGATCATTGCGGAGAGCACCCGTCCTGAGCAGCTCTCGTGAAGCTCCTGTTTCTCTCGGATCGCAGGAAAATAATAATAAAAAACGCCATCAGAAGCACGCCGGCTCACTGTCAGTTGAATTAGGGCACGTGTTATATAGTGTAGTCATGTTAGGTATAGTCGGATCCTACAGTAAGTCCCAATTTACCACACGTTTCTTGCAGACTTTTCTTTTTCTCTTTTCTCTTTCCTCTCTGAATGATGAGATGAGGGGATTGTGAGGTTGGTCACAGCAAAGGGCATAATAATTAACCCCCGTCATGAGTCCCCCCTTCTATTCAGTGGGGAGCAAATATTTAAACTCAAAACTGGCACAGCCCACCGCGTGCAGACTATTATTAACCTCACTGAGCTCCCGTGTAATTTTCTCCTTGCTGATTCACAGTGGAAAGGCGTGCTCAAACTGTCAGAGTGACTGGCACTATGACTTGTAGGTTTTATGAACTCATGCTTGTTTACAGTATCCTTGAAGCAGTCCCTTATTTATTTGTCTTGAAATATTCACAAGGAATGAAACATCAGACAAGGTGTATTGTATCTGTAAAGTGATTGTGACTACATTTTCAGTATCACCATTATTAGGCTACAGCAATAGTTTGAAAGGCATGCAACTGTTAAGTTGCTTTAATGCAAGCATGCCCTTGATTCATCAAACTGCGACTGGGAGATTTGCCTGGACAGATGTTCCATATTTTGCTTACAGTGCAGTGGAATTCTTTATTTATTTAGTCCAGATTTGCTTATTTATTTATTTCTCTTACAAAATGCTGCAGCTTAAACTGGCTAGTTCAGCCCTGCATTTGGTCTCTCACACACATAAACCAAATTGAAGGCCAATTCGGACAAATTGGTGTCCTAAAATAGCTGTGGCGAAGGAGGGTGTGTTTATGTGCGTGTGCACAATTGAGTTTCTAAGTGTTCTGGTAGTGTTGTTTGTAAACACACACAGATCTGCCTCTCTCCTCGTGCTTTAGAGTCTGCTCTCATCATTCTTATCGGTGTTTGTTTAGGGTGATACTTAAACCTTGCCTGACTGAAATCAAACATCCTTTTTGATCTTTTCTCCCTGTTACTCTATTCCATTCTCTCTGCCACTTTCTTTTCCCTTCTCTCCTTCATTACCTCTCACATTCTCTCCCACTTCTCTGCCTTTTCTCCCACTTCCTCTCCTCCTCTTCCCTTCCTCCCTGTACAGCTGGATAAGAGCGAGGTGACCACGCTTGGCCTGCCACCCTCCACCAGCCACGGAGGTTCCGATGGCAACATCAGCGTGGACACGGCAGTGGCGGCAGGCTCAGAGGCCGGAGAGGTGCAGCGGACGCGCGCCGCCCTGGATCACCTGCAGCAGAAAATCCTCAAGATCACCGAGCAGATCCGCGTGGAGCAGGAGGCGCGTGATGAGAACGTGGCTGAGTACCTGAAGCTGGCACACAATGCTGACAAGCAGCAAGGGGCCCGCATCAAGCAGGTGTTTGAGAAGAAGAATCAGAAGTCGGCGCAGACCATCGCACACTTGCACAAGAAGCTGGAGCACTACCACAAGAAGCTCAAAGAGATTGAACAGGTGTGTGTGTGTGTGTGTTTGTGTGTGTTTGAGTGATATGCAGAGAGATTCATAAACATATTAGAGAAAGTTGGCCAGAAAGATAGACCTGGTGAACCAGGTGGGTAAATGCTTTTTCCAGGATGTGGTTTGTTGGTCTTCTCTTGATGGAAGTTAGGCAGTTATTGTTCCATGGGATAGACATACACCAAACAAACCCCCAAGGGGCAAACACAAACTAGATTACTGCTCCTGAGCACAGCACCTGAGCCATTTGTTTTGCTGCTTTTCCAGTCACCCATACTATATTTTAACACAAGGCCCTACCACACTGCTTTTTCAATCCTTCCTTTCATTCTTGCAGTTTCTCTTGTCTTTTCTCTTTTGCGCTTCTGTTCTTTCCTATTTCTCTCCCCCCTCTCTATGACTTGCCTTTGTCTGTCCATCTTTTGTCTCTGTTTTCTCTTCCCCACTTTGCTCTCACTCCTCTCACTCTCTCCTCCCACTGTAGAATGGTCCTGCCCGTCAGCCCAAGGATGTCTTGCGGGACATGCAGCAGGGCCTGAAGGATGTGGGTGCCAACATGCGTGCTGGCATCAGTGGCTTCGGCGGTGGCGTAGTGGAGGGTGTGAAGGGTGGCGTGTCAGCCCTCACACACACAGCCGTGGTCTCCAAGCCACGGGAGTTCGCCAGCCTCATCCGCAACAAGTTCGGCAGCGCCGACAACATCGCCCAGCTCAAGGACCCACTGGAGGATGGCCACGGGCAGGATACGCCACGGGCGCTCAGCGGGAGTGCCACGCTTGTCTCTAGCCCCAAGTACGGCAGTGATGATGAGTGCTCTAGTGCCACCTCCGGCTCAGGCGCCGGCAGCAACTCTGGGGGGGGTGGAGGGGGAGTTGGTGGGGGTGGGGGTGGTGGTAGCGGTGGGGCAGCCATTTTGGGCAGCCCCCGCCTGGACGGACACCACCATCACCACCACCATGTGCACAGCTCGTGGGATGCACTGCTGGAGGGGCTTCAAGAGATCAAGGCCAGCCAGGCTCACATGGAGGATGCCATAGAGGACATGAAGGGGCAGCTGCAGAGCGACTACTCTTACATGACCCAGTGCCTGCAGGAGGAGAGATACAGGTACAGGCACACACACACACAGACAAACACACACACACACACACACACACACGTTAATGTGGACACACAGACGCATGCACTCATACAAACAAACACACACACACACACACACTCATAACGTATAAATGTGGTATATATATTTTGGTTAGGTCACTGATGTAGCCTACAAAGTTGCCTTGTATTGGATGCGTCATGTCAATTGAACATGCCCACATGTGAAAAACCACTATGGTAAGGTGTATATATGACCCTGAATTCTGTTTAATTCAGGCATAAACCAGGGGGTTTATTCAGGTTTTTAAAAAACGGAATATGGCCAAATTCGTAAGATGACAATTGGAATGAGGAGTTAACATGACCAAATATTGCCAGTCTTCTGTTTAAAACTAGAATATTCCCTGCATGTAACGGTAGTCATTGTCTACACAATGCATGAGCCATTGAATAAGTATGGGGTTACTTATTCACCATAAAGAGCATCTTGCAGTGGATAAGCACATTGATTGACAAAGTGGATGCAGTTAAGAGACAGGGAGACATATTGAGATACATCTTAATACACACAGGCAATGGAAGCACCCTTGTACGGGATGAGGTGCAGAGATACGTTGCACATGCAAAAGTTGCAGAGAAAGAAAAGCAGAAACCAACAGGGACACAAGCTGAAAGATGCTGAGGAGCAGTTAGGCTGATGTACAGATGGAAACAGGCCAACAGATGAGAGAAGATGGAAAAGGTATGATAGAGTTTAAATCTAGACACATAGGCACACTGGTGTAAAAATACAATGGCATAGAGACAAAGAAACAGAAACAAATATTAGTGCTGAAAGATGCGTAATTTAACAGAGGAAGAGAAGCACATCAGCAGCATAGTGGTATAGTTACATATACTCTGAGACAGAGAAGAACGCATACAGATGGGACTTAGGTGGATGATAAACAACAGGATGGCATCTTAATGACCCTTGTGTTTGCTCCAGCCATGCACTGCACCCAAAGATTTATTAGTTTGATTGGTATCATTTCATTTGATTACTCTGATTCATGAACCGTTGCTCAATGGCCAGTCCTTGTGGTTGACAGTAAATACTGGAGCGGATTATTTCTGTCCTCCACAGCAAATAAATGAAACTACTGGAAGGGCTCATTTATTCAAACTAAGATCATCCCCACTATGAGCAGATGGCATTTCATTCATAGGTGATAGATGACCATATTTGTTTTGTCATTGGATTTTTCTTGTTATGTTAGCATTAAGACAAATTGTAGTGGTAAAGCAATAAATTGCATACACAAGGAAGGAACTGATGCAGTACATACCAAATATGTTAAATACACTGATACAGTCTGGGAGAGATAGAGAGAGCATTGATGGATGTGTGTGCAGGTATGAGCGGCTGGAGGAGCAGCTGAACGACCTGACTGAACTTCACCAGAATGAAATGACCAATCTGAAGCAGGAGCTGGTCAGCATGGAGGAGAAAGTGGCCTATCAGTCCTACGAGAGAGCCAGAGATATCCAGGTCAGCGGGTTCACCTCATTTTATGTGTGTGAGACATGTGCAGTGGGAATCTGTAGTGAGGATTATCCCCATGTATTAGCATCTTTGTTATTACAGATTGTGATGTTTTGTAGGCTGTGAAAGTTTGTCAACAGAGAAGTATGTTGCTGCTCCATAGTGGTATTATGTATTTTAATACTTATGTATGTGTCACTGTTGGCAAACCTGAATATGTGCCTGTGTGATTGGACACCACCAAGTGTATGCATATGTGTATATTGTATGTATGTCTGTGTGTGTGTGTGTGCAGGACTATCCACATGCATGCATTTGTAGGTTACATGTGCATACTTTTGTGTCCACATGTACATGTTGATGTTTATTTCTTGTTTGTTTACATTGCATATGTGTGTGTGTATGTTTGTGTGTGTGTGTGTGTGTGTGTGTGTGTGCGTTGACCTGTGCAGGAGGCAGTGGAGTCATGCCTGACGCGCATCACCAAGCTGGAGTTGCAGCAGCAGCAGCAGCAGGTGGTCCAGTTAGAAGGCGTGGAGAATGCCAACGCCCGCGCTCTCCTGGGCAAGCTTATCAACGTCATCCTGGCCCTGATGGCCGTGCTGCTGGTCTTCGTCTCCACCATGGCCAACTTCATCACGCCGCTCATGAAGACCCGTGCCCGCGTGGCCTCCACTGTCTTCCTGGCCCTGTTTCTCTTCATCCTGTGGAAGCATTGGGACTTCCTGGAAGTCTGGTTTCTCCCCAGCTGAGCTTGTTTTTCCTCCCCCACCTCCCCACCCTTCCTCCTTTTTTTTCCACCTCACCTCCTTATTTCATTCAGTCGTTCCTACTTTCCCTCCAGCCCTTTCTCTTTTTGGTCCTCTGATTCCATCACCCAGCGCTGCCTCACCTCCCTGTTAACTGGCTCTGAGGGAGACACGGATGTGACAATGAAGCACAGACCTTCTTGAGACATGACTAAATCTGCTGCATGGCATCAGCAGAAGATACAACTTGTGTGCTTTTTTTCTAATGAACAATTTGCACTTTTTCCCCACACAAGGTTGCTGTAATTTTTTTTTTGGCATTATCCTGTTCACAAAAAAAAAAAAAACCGGCGTGAGGTGGATTTGGACCGTGACGCCGACAAGCTTTGTGGGCTGTGAGCTCGCTGTGAACCACCCAACTTGCATGTGAAAGCTGACTAACGAGCACTAATGGACAGTGGTGGCTCAGCCGTGACTAATGAGAATGGAAGAGAGAGGGAGAGGTCTTCTGCAGACAGACAGAAACAGAGAGAGGGAGACAGAGAAAAGGGGGAGGGGCATGATACACACAGCTCTGGTTGGGTCATCCTTCAACCCCCCTCTGTCATCTTGGTACAGACTTTTACAAGACACTATGGGCCACATCTTGACTTTTATAGCCTTTCAAATTGTTTTGATTTTAATTTTCCCTCATCCATTATTGTGTCTTCAGTCTCTGCGTTCAGTTGAGTGGGATTTCTTTTTTATTCCAGTTTTGTTTGAGGCTAGCCCTTACAGGATGAAAGATAATCAAGAGGGAGAAGGGAAGGTGACAGCATTACGTGGTATAAAAAACTATCAGCTTATGTGCTGAATACACGAGAGTGTGCTTATGCATGCCTGAACACTGGCGTTCATGTATTTTGCAAGGAGATGTGGCCATAATTCTGCTGTCATGAGTGGTGAACACATTTCAAAGTTGTCAGACATGCTTGGGGCTCATTGAAATTACATTTTGTTCTCCTCTTGAATTTATATGAATGAAATTGTATTGTCTTTGAATGTTTTCATATCATGCTTTTTTGTGTCAGTTTTTGGCCTTTTTGCCTACTGCTCCAGTATTTTGTTTGGCTTTTCAAGGCTGGAAAAAGAGACGTGTTTTTTTTATTTACATGATTGATGAAATGAAATGTCAATGTTGGTAGACCCGTGAAAGAACAGCTGAGATTTATTTCTGCAGCATTTATCCATAACGCAGCTAGACCATTAATACGTTTTTATAACCACAGTGGTAGTGCATCATAGAATCTATATGATATCAGATTCACAGGCATGTTTCATCAGTGCTCCTTTCTATCCAGTTTGCTACCATAGGTCCATCACAGCTCTCTTGGATTCTTAATAAAAGACTTGAGATAGATCGGATGTGCCTTTCTCATTTTCATAACTGTGTTGTAGTTGCCTGACAAGTGTTGCTTGGTGTTCCTTGCATGTAGCTCAGTGACACCTGGTGGTCAGAGCTGTGCTTTTGAATGTTATACACACTGCTTGAAAAGTACACAAATACAGTAGGTTAGTTTCATGTACAAATGGAGATCTTCACTGAAGAGTTTTAAACTAAACATCACAGATACACAATGTGCTACTCTCTCGTTCACTCAGTCAAACACATTGTAAACCAGGTCAACTTATACTCTTCTAACTGTATATTTCAAGGAGGACATGTTCTGTCTGTAAAAGCAACCTGGCCGTGCAAAGAGTTTTGTTCTAAAAGTTAAACCACAGAATTACACAATTACAGTCAGATTACATAAAAATATGGGCCTAAACTGGGAACAGCCTAACTAGTTTCTGTTGTTGTTTATCCCAGTAATCTAGATTCCAGTGGTCTGTGGAGTGAGAAAGGACTTTGGCTGCTTTGACACCTTATAATGCTGAGAATTTTCTGCAGGATCTGAAGGGCCAGTGAGACTCCACTAGATGTTCACTCCCTAAACGCCTGGATTAAACCATTGCTCACAGTTAACTGAACTGCTCTCACATTTTCCCTAATCCTCGTGTGTGACTGATGGGTGAAAGGCGTTTCTGCTAGAATAGCTTAAAACAGCGGTGGAGCGAAACAAATGCACCACAAAACTTCTGCCTGAAGTTGATCATTCCACAGTAATAAAAGCCCATTTCACTTGAGGGAACAGATGAATTGTTTTGTAGCCAAGAAGTTTCAGTGAAGGAGAAAAAAAAAACTTGATTTGTGGTGTGTTCGTTTTCCCTGATAGCATTTGGCAAGAGTCCCGAAACAGTTTCATCTACTTAAAAGGGATAAACCAAACATTAAATCCAATGGACTTCTCTGCAAATGTGCTTCTCTGCTTCTCATGGATCTCTCTGCAAATGTCCAAACATCCTCTGAACAGTCTAATTTCCCTAAACAGTGTTTGACCTAATACCACAAAATGTTATGGTGTTACATGTTATGGGAGTACTGTAGATTTCTATGAGAACACAGTTGGAGTTAACCCTACTTAAGAACTCAGTGTGCCTATGGGCAGGTTGCATTTGCAGGGCCTTGCATGTGATATGGCTCCCAGGGCAGCTAAACATCTGAATTTCCCAGTTGTTTTCACAGGCAAACTTAGAGCAGTGTCAGTGCCCTCCAAGTGCAAGTGTGTAGCCTACAAGAAGTAAGTGTCTGATGTTTTGGGGAGAGCCCTGTTCTGTTGAGCAGTCTGTAGTACATACTCAGGTGACTTCTTGTCAACCACACAAGGTGCTAATTCATCTGGTAATATTGTACAAAGGTCAGCTGTAATGCCATTATTGACATGACGGGGCAAAACAATGACATGACAAGCTTGCAATAACACACTGTACACTATTCAGTTGTTGTTCAATTTCCACAATACATCATAGGTGGCTTCCTTCCTATTTAGAAGTACTAGTTTGGCCACTTCTGTATTTCCAACTAAATACCTTTACGCTTCCTTGGCCTGTTGTCAGAGTGCAGTGTTTCTTAAAACCACTGGAGGCCACCCTTGTAACCACATGGGACTACAAACACAACATCAAATAAATGAGAGGGGTAGAGACTAAAACAAATCTCTCTCTCTCTCTTTTAAGTAACTGAAGGTAGAAAAAAGCTCAGTTTTTCAAGCAAGGATTAAAAAAAACAACAACCTGTGGCTGCTTCACAGCCTTTTTGTGTTGTTTTTACAGATAAGGTACTTAAATGTCTCTACAGAACAATGAGTGAAGGTCAGTTTGATCGCCTTCTTCCAAATCTACCCCAATTCCAAATACCTCATAGTACAACTTATTTGTGTACATTACGATGGTCACACAAATTATTGTGAGGCTTCCAATTCACTGCAAAGATCTACTGGACATTATTTTCAGCGAAATAGAAAGGGAAAACAACTAATGGAAAGTGCTTTAA
The DNA here is from genome assembly GCA_015244755.2 of Tenualosa ilisha. Taxonomy (NCBI): domain Eukaryota; kingdom Metazoa; phylum Chordata; class Actinopteri; order Clupeiformes; family Clupeidae; genus Tenualosa; species Tenualosa ilisha. The sequence continues at coordinate 4,612,454 of PYXC01002194.1, forward strand.
ACAAAATGAAAAGAAAAAAAATTGTTACACAGGACAAAATGTAGGACACGGCTTGCCCAACATTTTGTATAGACTATTCCTAATCCTTGCTATCAGATAGAGGCACTGACTCAAGGGCAATCTATTTGCATAGATCTGCCATGTGATGGATAAAGAGGGATGAACCATTTGTTAAGGTGCAAAAAGACCATTTACAAAATGGAGCACAAACTACCAATACACAGTAGTCCTGTGTATTTAGAAGTAGGTAATGCTTTGTTTAGCTAAAGCTAAGCATTATCCGAGACAGATTCACACATGAATGCAAACAAAAACATGAAAGTACAGAAAAATCAGTCGCACTTTTCTAATAAATTAGACATTAAAACAGATGCCTCAAGGAGTCATACATTTCATAAGCCTTCATATTTCACTTACATTTGACTTCAGTTATTACTACTTACTTGACTGTATTGGTGATTGACAGGTATACTGACATTTTACACACACTAAAGATTAACGACTTGCAGTTGTATACTGGCTGCTGGCATGTATCCAAACCAATGAAGCCTGTGTCCTTGTATGTGGAGAAACAATAGTAAGCTTATATTACACCCAACAGAGGACACTGAACTCATTTCAACCAGGAAGTGCAAACAAAGAAATTGAAATCCTCAGACGCCAGACATGCGTATCTTAGTCTTTTAATCATCATCATCATCACCGTCGTCTGCCATCTGTTCTTTCATCATTACAGTAAATCACAGGTGCTTTCACAACACAGGACTAAAAGGCCAGAGCTGCTGACCACAGCAAGCGCCGACCACTGGTCTACATCTCCACCCTCCTGATGGAGTCAAGAAACTACAACCCCGACCCCGACCCCAATCCCATACAAAAAGAAAACAAAAAACAAAACCAAAAACAAAAGAGCGAGACATTCATTGTCATCAGATTGTTTCATTACAGGTTCATCATTACCCTTTGTTTTCTTTCTCTTCTTCAAAATGTACTTCCATTCATGATTGATAGGACAGCAGTGATATTTCCTGATTACCTGGCGACAGAGGTTTGACAACAACAGCCACAACCCAAATAGAAACAGCAGAGTAGTTTAAAAATAAAAACAAATTGTATTACAAAGTCAAAGATTTTTCCTGATTTTTGCTTGTTGATTTCCTGGCGTGACGTCTGTTTTTATATTGCTCTGCTCTCGTTCTGGAAGGAGACAAGCCACTCCTCTCCATCACTTTCTCCTAAACTCTGAACAATCATTCAATCAATTATTAAACTGACCAATTAATTAATCAATCAATCAAGTCGGTCAATGCCCTCCCCTTTCCTTCTGACAATGTGAAGAGATGTGATCAACCTCACGTCTTGTGCAATGTCTCCGTGTACATCAGCCTTTCACGTTCCACTGCGGCGGCTGCTGCTGCAGTAACGTCCATCAAGGAGGGGGTGCGGGAGGCTCTTAATAGACACCTCTCAGCAGTGCTCCCTCTCACCCCCACGCTCACACCAGCGCAGAACGCAGAGCTTGGTCCTAAGTTTAAAATGCCCTGGGTAAGAGTGTCTTTGAGTGGGAGTGTATGAGTGTGTGTGTGTGTGTGTGCGTGCGTGCGTGTCTGTGTCGAAGTGAGTCTATGTGTGTGCGAGCGCCTCGCAGTTTGCCTGTACATATACAGACAGCAGTTCCCCATCCGTCTCAGGCTGACCGTCACTCTGCTCTGGTAGCAGGGGCAGGATTGGCTGGTGGTGGTTGACAAAGGGGCAAAGAGGCGGGTGGCTGACGGAACTCCAGCCCCTCACGCTGAGCGCTGGGTGTAGAACAGGATGTAGGCCTGAGTGTTGCACACCTCCTCCACGGTGCACACGTTCATCACAGAGTCATTACAGTGGACCCAGAAACCTGCCCAAATGCAACCACGCACACACACACACACACACACACAAAAGCATGCCTTAGGATATTCACTGTCAAAAAAGCTGAACCTTTCTACAAGTATCCATTTTCTCGTTAAAGCATATCTATTGACTTTGGGTCTTTAATCTTGGAAATCAGGAAATGACCACTGGATTTAATTCTCTCTTCCAGTCAAACAATCAAATCTGACATGGCCTTATGAAATATTTAGAGCTTTTAAGTGCTGTACTGTGGGATAAAATCCATTCGGACTTAAAACTAATGTAACATTAAGTAATGGCTCATTCCAGTCTGAAACTGCCTGTACTCACCCCCCTCAGTGTTGTAGCAATACGCTGTATAGTGTCCTGAGCCAAAGCCCTTCCCGTGGTGCATCACCACAGCAGAGAGGTCATAGGTGAAGCCCTCTCGGTGGACGCCCGAGGCGGAGTCTCTGCAGCAATAGGGCTGGATGTTCAGAACCTGGTCGAACGCCACGTGCACACCGATTTTCTCCCGGTGGTTTCTTCCCGACCACCTGTGATGCCGGCAGCAGAGGGAGAAAGGCAACGCAGTTTAAGCATGGCTGTGTCGAGACTAAAAATGACAGCATTTGGTACAGCATAGACCAAATCTGCAAACTGGCAACTAACACTAAGGGTACACAAGAAAACGGTCATAGGCTGCCGTTTCACTATTTGGTCTGCATTGTACCAAATTCTGTCGTTCGTACCTGCCAACAGCACTAGGCAATGTGAAACAACAGGGCTACAGGCTGATTCACTCCAAACAATCCCTTTAAAGTAAAACCAGGTTTTGTCTTGGGGGAGAGATTTTGTCTTCTTCCCAGACTAGGTCTAGGTTTTAGGTCCAGCAGCTACTTTGCTGACTGAGAAATTTTACTCTGCAGATTGACCTGTATTAAACCCTGGATTAAGGACATTACAGTTTCTGATTGGCTGGCAAGTCAAAATCAGGACACTCATGAAGTGGTTCTGGTAAGAAACTTCTTTTTCTTCTTTCTCTAGGCTCAAACTAGTATGCAAGTTTTATAACCACACATTGTTTCAAATGTAATGTCTGTGTCTAAAAATACAGTAAATCAGCAAATACCAGAAATCCTCATCATGGCTGGAATCAATTAAAAATTGATAGTTTAAATTTAGCTAATGCTAATGTAATTAGTACTGTCCACATTTTTTTGGGCCAATATGTTAGTAAAGATTACAATTTAGGCATGGCTACACCGTTTCTCTAAAGTCAGTTTAGACCCAATTTGTTTAATTTAGGTCCACCTAGTAAAATAGAGGACATGCATTGATGGGTAGGGCTTACAAATGCATAGTAGGCCTACGCCATGTGTATACCAAAAATCGAAAACCAAAACCAAAATCCTTTTCTTTTTTTAAATCAACTTGAAACCTACAGTTCTTCAATATATGGCATTAACCACTACGACTTTAAGCCCAAAAAGGACCTCCGTGACACAAACCACAAAGTTACAGGCACACAAAGTTTCCACACAGTGCAGTGATTGGGCACATTTCCCTTTTTTGTAAAACTGTTGATGTGTAGTTACCACACTGGAGTTAGTTACAACAGCATTTTTGCACTTGTCAGCATGAATTACAACACCCATGTCTAAAACCAAAGGAGCCATGTCATCTTTAGGTCTTTGTAATGATGTGTGGAGGTGGCTGAATGTCTACAAAAACATGATTTGTTTGGTTTGCCGAAGGTTCAGACAATATTTTTCACAGATCTTTTAAACTGTAACTGGATCATTTTCATTTAATTTTATTTTTTAACTCCAGCTATTGTCTTGTGAAGTGTTGTTTGCAAGTGTTACTTGAGAAACTTTACAAGTAGCTTGTGGATTGGAAAAAAGCTTTTGCTTATTTCTTTAAAATCTTATGCAACAAGATTACTGGTCTCAATATCCTGGTCTCACACATGAGCCTTGAGAAGTTAAATAAAGTGCAAACTTTTAGAAAGCTCTAGAGAATGGGTTGCTCAACGGTTGCTTTGCAAAACTTTTACAGTGGTACCTCAATGTAAAATCCTAGTATACACAGGTAAGAGGTAATGCTTTAAATATGAAATATACTAAACAAGGTCTATGATGTCTGATGAAAGCTGACAAGTGGGAAAAAACAGAATTTACCGGAAGCGTTTGAGGTGTAACCGTAGCACCTGAGGCAAGCGGTAGATCAAAAGCTGCTTGCAGGCCTCTGTGAGAATCAGTGGCTTGTGAGACGTCTTTCGTCGCTTCTCTGTCACACAAAGAAAACACCAAACCAACCTTATTCACATACATTTCTCTCATACCTAACATACAAGCAAACAAATTGTCACAACACTACACCGAATTATCAAACGGTGTCCATGAGGGCAAAATCCCAATTATCTACTGGTCTCTGTTCACAATAGGAACAGGAATGTGTGTTTTTGAGTAAACATGTTAGAAGTCTGAAACAATGGAACCATAACACAGGAAACAAGTCAGTATTTCAAGTATTTCTGATTGAACTATTGTCAAGAACTTTTTACCAGACATTGACAATAACCCGAGAAATCCACACAGAAAAAGAAAGAACTTTAAAACCACAAAATAACATTAGGTGTAAGAGTGAAATGGTAGGGGAAAGTATTGAACACACCAAGAAAAAAACGGTAAACCAAGGCACCAAAAGGTAAGGAATCAGCTTGATTCTATAAGAAGTCTGAAATCATTTATGCCTCCCATCACATAAATTTAAGCCAGCTGGTAGATTTTATTGGACTACACAAAGGTTTTTTGTTACAAAAGTGTTGCACAAGATGTCACATTTCATGTCTGCAAAAAAAATCTTTGCAGACACTTGCTATCTTATTGTTGCTGATGCATACCAATACAACTGTTTGTAGACATATTCCAAAACTTCAGATTCTTCTACTAAGTACCATTGGGGTCATTCACAGGATTTCTTGTAGGTTAACCATTCAGGAAGTCAAAAAGACAGAGTAGCTGAAGACCCAAGGACCACTCAGAAAAAGTTCCAGGACTGAGAGGTGACAGGTATGTTACAGAGGAAACCATGTACTGTATTATTCCTCCTCCAAATCTTTTATATAGTATGTCCAACACCTGATCAACATACAATGCCACTGTAATTCATGGCTTGTCAAAATGTTTAAACATGTTTTTCCTCCAGTAATGCAGTCTTATGGGGTATGCTCATATGGAGGCAATGGTGGTGTAATACACTGTGTATTGTTTTCTCTGTAACAAATGTTCCTGCTGCCTCCAAGTCTTTATTGGGCTCTTTGTGAGGGTCCTTAGTTCTTGAGCTACACGTCTAACTATTCCCTCTGACTCCTTAAATAGAAATCCTGCAAGGAACTCTGGTGACTGTACGTTTGATGGTAGAATGATACTTCTCCCACATGCAGGTAATGGCCCCAATGGTGTTTACTGAAGGGGTCAGAAGTTTGCAAAGTTTTGAAATCTGAATAGCTGAACTGCTATGCATTTACAACAATGAAGTTGAAGATGTCTTGGGAGAGCTCTTTGTCTTCACCACCATCACGAGACATTCTTGTGCCACACCTCAGTACTGAAATCCTTTTGGTGACCCACCAAAGCGTATAAACTTGGCTGATATTGTTATGTACAGAAAGGAGGCAGAATTACCTTCAAACTACTCATAGACTACAGCTTGGTCCTTGCCTTTTTTGGTCAGTGTAAACTGTATTAAAATGTGCCCTACAAATAAATTTTACTTACTTATCTGGCCCTAGTTTTATGCCTTTTCTTGGTGTGTTCAATACTTGTTCCCCCTGCCATTTCACTTTATTAAACATAACATTATTTTTGGGCTTTAGAATTCTGCTTCTTTCATATGTGTGGGTTTCTTGGGTTAATACCAATGTCTGGTCAAAATTACATGTCACTAGTCTAATCAGAAATACCTTTACTGAAAAAATGTTGATGTGTTCAATACTTTTTTTTTTTTTTACCACTGTAGCTGTAACACAGCTGTTTCCAAAATGGCATACTGCCATACTACTTGCTGCATGAGACATGGGAGGCATCATTGCCTCTCTTGTATCAAGACAAGGTGTGTGTGTTTGACTTCTCCGCTAACTTCATGAGGTTTACTAAAACAAAGGCTCAGTTTTGTAAAGTTAGCACAGAAGTCAAAAGACTGCCCAATTCTGTGGTGTAAGAAAAAACCACCACCACCAACAACAACAAAAAATAACAATCTGACAATGGTACACCCTAGGCTTACCAGTTGCATGCTGTAAGAAGTACCGCAGTGTGCCATTTTGGAAACCATCAATGTTTTGTTCTATTTCACTTGCTTGAAAGTGTATCGAAACCATACCTATAGTGATTTTTCACTGTAAACAATACACTGATTGACTGGTTGACTGACAGACTGAAAGAGTATATGAAGCACATGTGTGCATTGAGGGTACTGACTGTTGCAGTGGTTGCATGCGTAGATGCGTCCCTCCAGCGCTTCAGTCTCAGTGAACTTGGCCAACATCTCTGTGAGGGAGCAGCTCTTAAGGCCCAGAGAGCCCGAGGCCTTCTGCCCACTGTGGTAGCGCTCTGGGAACTCCAAGGACAGGTCCCAGAACGGCTCTACTGTGTTAGACTTGTGCTTGCAAGAAAGACACGTCACCTGGAGGACAATGAGAGGGGGGGATAAAGAGACACAGAGAGGAAAAAAAATTTTAAAAGAGGGAAAGACAGGCAAGAGAAAAAAATAAAAAACAAAAGGAAAGGAAGAAAGAATTATAAAGAAAGAATAGAAAGATCCAGAGAAAAGAGTGAAGGAAGAGAAAGAATCAACTCGTGTAGATGTACAAAATTAATATCCCACGCTGAGCAGCAGAACATGAATAGAAACAAAGGGCTCGTAAGTGGCTCTCCCGAAAGCACTGCGCGGTGCCACAAGTGCTGTGATAAAGAAAAAGGGCGCTCAAAAAAGCCTGCATTGATAATGTGCTTGGCCTATCTACTGCACAGATCATGCTTGCGGCTTCACATTCTGCCTTTAATGGTACAGTCAGCTGCAGAGAACACCTCCAGGCCCTCCACTCCAAGCCCAAAGCTAGGTTGAACTAAGGATCTCTTGATTACAAGCTGCGAACCCAACGACATGGAACTACAGTAATCCAGAAATACAGGGTGGGGTTCTCGCTCCTCCTCTTCTATTTTTCTCCAAGCCTCTAATATTTAATGATACTTATAGCATTAGCAGAAGGCTTTTAGGGAAGCCAGTCAAGCCTAGGTTTCAATCAGGACACACCTACTCACACTCAAAGAGAGCAGAAATTAGGGTAGGCTAAGACAGTCTGTACCCAGCTTCACAGATACAGGCCTTGGCACAGATAATCCTTCCATTCCCACCATGGACACGTCCGATTTGAGTTTCTCAAGGTCAACCACAGGAGGGTTGCTAAGGGTGATTAATTGATTCGTTATAAAAGGCAAGACTCTGAGTCACAGGCAATGGAGTCCAATTACTTCATTATTAGATTGCTGTCATGTCAGTGATGACAGATGGGTCTGTGGTTTCCCGCCCATCGATTAAGTCTGTATGATGAACAGCATGCTCTGGATACAGAACCACAAGATCTTACATTTATACACAGGCAAGCGACTAAGCCTCAGCAGTTACCTCAAATATGAATAGGCTAGTTCCTTCACAAATGCTCTACAGTTGTCTACTTTGCAAACAAACAAACTCGGATGCTACATCTGATCCTTGCGTGTCATCAGGACAGCCATGCTGTTGTGGAAAACAGCTTTAGGTGTCCATCTCTGCAGCATGCTCATGTTGCTAAGTAAATCTGTATTGCATTAGAACTTCATTACCACTGTTATATGACAAAAACAAACACTTGCGCAACAAGAACATAAAATCTAACCAAACAATAAAGCTGTTCCTATTTACGGTACGTGGCACAAACACAATACTTGTTGTCCGTCAATAGTCTTCAGAACTCTAGACTTTTAAAAGCAGCAGGATTTAAAGACTGAGGATAACAGGCAGTTGAGTGCATGCAACCAGGCAGATACCAAACAAACAAAACACACACACACACACGCACAGTAAGGGGAACCCATAGGATCCATAGACCCATGTGGCTTCACATAGAGTAGCAGATGCTTTTGAGCTCCTAAGACCGCAGATTCAGCGGTTACTAAATACCCCTCTAATTTAGCTGGGCAGGATAATCTCATAGGATCATTAGCAAGAATCATTTCTCCATTTTCTATTAGCCACTTTAATCACCTGATTCTTTGTGAGCCTACATTTCTGTTTGTTTGCTCTTAAATAGGCATGCTCATTATCTGTACACATATGGTAGACCTCTGGGCTCCTCTTGTCATTCTAGAGGAATCCTAATGCATCCCTGGCTGGAGGATTCCAAACCAAAGGATTTAATGAGTTCCACAGCCATCTGAGCATTCAAATCAGCAGCGATTGCATCATGACTTTTACCTATCTACATAAGTTAAAAGATGTGCAAGTTTTTCACAAAAGAAACTAGCCGATACCATAACTTGAAATCTTTCATTCCAATTAATTTAAAACTTAAACTGATTAAAAATGTGCTCAATTAAAAACCAAGGAAAGTGGAACAGACAGCAGTTAATGTGACGGCATTCCTCAAAAGCAGAACATAGTACACTACCAAAACACCTCAGTAATACCAGATGCATGGCATGTGTGTTCTTTCTCTAGTTCCATTTGGTGGTTGTGTGTGCTCACATCACAAATATCTGATGTGATACTGCTGCAGACCTGCTTCTACTTTTGACTGTATCTTTTTTAGATGCCGTTTCTGACATGCTGGCCTCTTGTGTGAAAAATGGTTGCCACTTCTATTCTCTAGCTACTTAACAGATCTAGTGTGATGAGACACGCCTCTCCAATGTGTTATACAACACGAGACATGTACGTGTCTCACAGTGCAGGCAAAGCGCAAGTTTTAACAGTCAACATGGTTGCTGAAAAGAAAATAGACAGGCAACACAGTCGCCATGCACAGGCCACACAACTAACATAAATGAAGTGAAAACGGAGTTGTGTGAGAGAGATGAAGGGGGGGGGGGGGTTAAGCTTACCTGACTGAGCAGCTGGCCGTGGAAGATGGTGTTGAGCACCTTCAGCACCTGCTTGGACAGCTTGCGCTGGGTGATGGGCATGAGGATTCGCCTCTTGCTGCCATTGGACTCCAGCTCCTGCTGTACCTTGTCGAGCAGCTCGCAAAGGAACTCTTGCGCATCCTGCTGGTCGTAGCCGCGGAACGCCGGGATCAGGTTCCAGACCGAGTGCAGCATAGCGAAGGGCGACACCAGCGACCAGCGGCCCGACCACATGACCCTGAAGAGTGTATGAAGCTCGTGGCACAGCGACATGCGCTGGCGTGAGGACGAGCGTGAGGACTCCTTGTTGCTGCCCGCAGCCGGACTCCTGGCCTCGCCCTGCACCCCTCCAGTCCCACCTCCAGCACCTCCTCCGCCGGCATCGCCCCCACCTGCACCACGGCCTAGGGGGAATCCCAGTGCACCTGCACTGCCCACCATGACACCCTTTACGCCCTGCGAGGTTTTGGTTTTGGCCAGCAGCTCCTCGGTCTCGCACAGGTCCAATGTGAGGAAGCACTCGCGGAACTTTTGCAGGTGGCTCAGCACCTGCAGGATGGAGTTCATGTAGCACGTGTTGCCCAGGTTACGCAGGCCCGTCACACCTGGTGCCAGTCTCCGGCGGCGCGTGGACAACGAGGCGTGGTACCGCCGTGGCTTGGGTGACTGGGTGTTGGCGTTCCTGACTGATAGTGCTGAAGGTCTCCGCACAGGTGCCGATGGCGGTGGCTGTGAGGCCTGCGGCAGGCGTTCGGGTGGGTCGCGAAACTTGACAGGTACAAGAGCAAGTGTCGGCCGTGGCGCCTGTGTGAGCAAACGGGCACTTTTCCTGGGCGGCCCGCCGCTGTTGCCCGCCAGCTCTCCCATGAGCCTTCGCTTCACCTCGCGTCGCTCCCGTTGCTCCTGCCGCTCCTCCTCCAGCTTGCGGCTGCGCTTTTGCTCCTCTTCCTGCTGTCGCTGCTGCCACTGCCGCAGCACCCGGCCCAGCAGCACCTTCCGCCGGTGCCAGAGTGCCACCTGCGATGGTGGCCGCAGCATCCCCTCCGCCTCCATCCACGTTCCCCCCTCACCACCTGCTGCCGCCGCTGAGGAACGCAGCGAGCGCCGATTGGGGCTCCGGATGGTGGAGAGCGCCCCGCGCAGCAGCTTTAGGTCCCCCTCCGCATTGTCATTGAGCACATAGTCGCCGCAGACAAAGCAGAAGACGTCCAGCTCACGCACCTCCATGGCCAGCGGGTGCCGCGAGGCTTGGAAGTGTCCGAGCGCGTGGTCGTGGAGGTCACGGCCGCAGGCCACATGGGCGCACTTGAGGCATGCCCACACTGACTCGGAGGTACCACAGTCTGCGCAGAGCCATTTCTGTGGGTTCAGCGTTGAGTGGTCCTGTCCCAAGCGCAGGCGGCCCACGTGCTTGCAGCGGTCCATCGCAGCCGCCGAAACACCATGTGCTCACACAGTCACGGGTACACTGGCCACCACGCCCACAGAGAACACATTCTGGGAAAGGAAAAACACAGTACTATGACGACCCCCAACTTCACATTGTCTTCAGGGCCTTTAGGTTTCAAAGTCACTTATAACTTAAACTTTGCCTGGTAAAAAAGTGAATAGATAGATGAAAGACGATACGCACACACACATACAAATAGGAGCACAATGCAATTGGATAATTAATCAGATAAGGGGAAAACTATTCTGGCATCACGATGATTTAAAAGACAGAGAGGCCGTGCTCCTAGTCTAATGGCCACTGAAGTGAATAGGCTCCCATGCCTCTTGTGGGTCCTTTGTGCGACTCCCCTCCTGCTGTGTCTGCTCAGGCCTACAGAGGGGGGTGCTCTGCCACCGACCAGTGTTTCAAGAATATAGGCCTACCTTTGAAAACTGAAGATAACCAAAGTTTGTTGCTATAGACTTTTTAGATTAATATCATATTTAAGAGTACTTACAGTAAAAAGGCTGTAGTTAGTCCTCTGGTGATGGTAAAGGCACGGTCACCATTAGAAAGTTTTACTGAAGCTTTCAGACAGCCACCTCCAGACCACAAGCACACATCGGAACACTGCAAGAAAAACACAGAATAAGTGGAAAAACAAAATGGAAGTGATTTCGAGTAATGGTACGGCATAGAAGATCTCATAACCTAGGCCCAGGACATTAATGTCAAGGACAATAGCACTTGCCATTATTATTTTAAAGCATCTTGTGGTATACCAAATCGTTACAAAAAAAGATAACTATATCTCCAACTACTAAGAAATAAATACATGTCAATACAGTGCAAGGTTAGCAAACAGTTAATCTTTGGGATTTCACTATTGTGGCTGTTACATCCAATAGGTATCAAGACATTCTCAATTAGCTACCAAGTTCGGCTACGCCTGAGTGTTAAAGGGGTAAATATTTGGTTTTGATACCATTGTTCTGATATGGTCCGGTACAATGCAAAGCTAGGCTTGTACTATAAAACATACAACTAGCAAACGTTAATGTTATATATTTACACTCAAGGTTGTCAAAAAGGTAACGATTAAGTTAACATACTACCGTTATCTAGCTATCTATCAACTTGTCCTCCAGCGTGAACAGTCAGACTCGTTATTTGATGTTATATTAGGCTAATATTTTTCAGCTATTAACGTTAGACAAGTTGTAAACAGACCTGAAACCTGGGAAAATAATTTGCTGACCACTGTTGAGACGAATACGTAAGACAAGCAGAGCACAATTTAAGAAAAAAAAAACGTTGTGGCAATGTTATAAAGTTAAGCAACCATCTAGATACCTACGTTCACGAGGCTGAGACAGAGCTTCTGGTATTGTTCGGTCGCATGCTAGCCAGCTAGCCGTCTCAAAAAATAGCTCAGGTTTGGTGATGTTGGGACACACCATTTCAAACCACGGCTGTAAAATCTAGCTAAATGCTCTATATACCCATAATGTTAGCGGGCTAATTGGAGAGCTTCATTATTAATATGCTAGCCAGAATGTCATGAAACAAACGCATCGGAAAGAACAATCATACTTCAGGTGTGTCTGGTAACATTGCATAAACTAACTTAGACCATCGACTCTCAAATGTTAGTTAGCTAGCTGGCAAGGCAGGCGACTTGTAGCTATCAAACACGAGCAGGTTAGTTGGTCGGCTAGTTGGCTAGCTTATGCTTACTGGCAATGCGCTTAATGCTAGCCCAAACTACGTGGCTTTGACAAGCCTACTTTGCTCTAACCAGCCATCAACAGATTTTCCATGACGCTATTTGGTTAGCCATGTCTTTTGTTACTCGGCTGTGTTGATGTTTTCACATGGGCAATATTGCTGCCTGCAATTGCAACAATTGCACCAGTTTGCCGGTCTTGTTCAAAATTTTAGACAATGCAGGCAATCAATAGCTAGCGATATACTGGCTAGCTTGCTATAGCAGGCAAGCTATACTGATGTACTTACCAGAACAAAGACCACTCTGCTAGACCCTCTCTCTTCAGCGAAATCTCTCTACAACTTCTGGGTGGTGTTGATAACAACGCACAGCACAGTTCCTTTGTCGTGATTTAGCAGATGATTCAAAGTCAGGGTAAGATTTTGAAATCAACTTTTGTGTTAATATTTTAATAAAAACACCGAGGTCAACCAAGCAAGAATAAAGTCATTTTCTGTGCAAAACATTGCTAAACAAAAGCTCTCAACTTTTACTCACACATCAAACATCGCAATTGTAGTAGTTGACACTCACCGAGGATTTATGTGTTCCTTCTTTCACAGTAACGTTACTGTCCTACAATAGAGGTTTTCATGGTTTTTATTTTGTATACGGCTTTTATTTACCGCCATCATCTGCACGCGCGAGCTGTCACAGATCTCGAGTCAACCAAACTATTTTACTTTAGCCTTCGCTCTCTCTGATTGGATAGAAAGTGATCAATCTTTCGCCAACCAATTACTGTCATTGCATCTACTGCATGACTCCGACCTTTGCCGGTCAGATTGTAAAAGGGCTCCAAATGACTTCGTACGGTGATGCGTTGAATTTCACTGACCCGGTGCGCACTTTACAAAATTTCAAAAGATTCGTAGCCCTACCGTAATTTGTCACAAACTGCTTTGAACAATAGACTAAGGGTGTAACTGCGCATGCTTAATCATAATCCTCTTCCTCTCAAAATACCACTCCTCCAAACAATTAACGCTGTTAATTTATGGTGTAATGAAAATATTTCAAAATGTATGCATCTACCAGAGGATTTCATATAACAATATAAATATAAAACACAATGACCTAAACTCTGTCAACTGACACAGAGTCTGCACTGCTCCAAAATGACTTACTATCATTTAATGGTCCTTGATTATTAAATAAAACAAATCCTGTTCATGTCTGAATTCAGGGGTCGATACAAACATACATGAAAAAATTGTACAGTATCTATACATTGTAGACTATATATTCTTGCTCATACATCTCCATCTCATCAGTCTCAGAAGTAGAAATGTCTGTGTAAAAGTCACTCTTGATACCACATAAAACCAGCTCCATAAGAGTAAAAGCTTATGTAGCTTTGGAAGTCCAATTTGATGGTACTATTTAGCAGATCCCATAGAGGTGATGTTCCTAGCGCACACTTGCTCCTGGAAGCACTTGTTGCTTTCGAACCTTGCTGAAAAGCTCAAGGTACTGGGTCATGGTGTCCATGCAGTCTGAAGGGGCATACAGTCCCTCAGGTTTGGTGGCAAAAACAGAAGGCAGTTCTGGAACATTGCCACCCAAAAAGCTTTGCATGAATTCCTTCATAAGATTCCAACAGTCTCCTGGGACCACACAAGCACAGTACTCCACCTAGTGCAGTCACAAGAGCATTTATAAAATGATTAGCCATCAGCACAAAATCATGTTGAAAGTAAAACATTTCCTCAGATAAAGCTGAAGTATGTAGGCCAGATAGGCTTACAGTGCAACCCCAATTAAGATGACAAAAAGCTAATTTTAGTCAAAAGCTAACAAAAGTCAACACCGCTTTACGTCAGGGTTCTGTTTGCCCTGTCGAGACTTATTTCCCTATAATGACTGTCAGACAACACATTATACTTAACATAACTGGGACAAGGTAAAGTGTCTGCGTGAAACCAATAACACACCTCCACGGATATCCCCCTGGCACTGGAACTCATGGTGACCGTCCCCACCTTCACCAGGAAGTCGCAGTAACGGTATCTGGCGCCACGGCTCTCCACTTTGTGGCCCTTGGCATTCTGGAAATGGCTTTTAAGTTTCAGCATGAGCACATCAAAGTGGACGTCTGCTGTGAGGTAGGGCCCACCTTCAAACAGGGCCATGCAGCTCAGTGGCGTCTCAGAGTTATGCATGACGTATAGCAGCTTAGAAGGCTGGCCTGGGAACAGTGGAGCCAACAGATGGAATGGGACATTAGCCTACATGCAGAATCCCATTGGAATAAAAAACACAACTTTGTCACAGTTGTATTGACTAAACTAAAAGGGATACGCCAACATTTGGGGAAATACACTCATTTTCCACCTTCCCTCAAGTTAAACAATTGAGTTTTACCTTTCTCCAGTACATACAGCCGTTCTCTGACAGTAGCACTTTTAGCTCCTGCCTGGCATACCTCATTGAATCAGATTTGACCAGGGATTCTCAAACTTTATTGGACAAGGGACCCCTCATGGAACAGAAAACATTCAAAGGACCCCTCATAATCGCACACTAATTGAACTATACAGGCTTATATCCATTTGCTCAGTTAGATGATAGATGCTATGTCGAAGCAAAGTTTTTCACGGATCCCCTGGCAATGCACTGCAGACCCCTGTGGGTTCCTGGATCCCAGTTTGAGAACCAATGGATTAGACCATGGGTGGTTCTCAAAAAGCTTCCTCGGGCCTCGGTTCTCTGTTGTGCCCTGGAAATTGTTCGAGGCTCAATGCCATAGAGGATGTCTTCTTTAATTGATACGAGAAGGAGAGAGGAGAGAGGACAGAGGACGGAGGAGAAGGTCCGATAAGCGAGGAAGCACAGATGCATGCTTCGCAGAGATCGCAGAAGTGTATTCAGCAGGAATGCACAATCATTGGCTTAATTCAAGAGTCAAAAACCCCTTAAAAATCCCTTTGCATTCTGTCACATCAATGAGACAGAATAAACCACCATGCCAACTTTAACAAGAAAGTATTTTTTCCTTTTATTTTATAAAATGTATTATTTATTTAGTTGAATTAAAATTTAACTCTTCTATAGTACTAAGACCAACAGAAAATGAAACATGGTGATTTTTTAGGCTGATATGACATGGAATTGTACTCTCATTTCGGTGTAATAATTGAGGAACTTTGAAACCTACCACAAGATCAGTGGCAAGATGCAAACAGGCAAATGCTAATGGTCTAATCTGATTTAGTGACCTAAGGCTGGAGCTACAAGTGCTACCGTCAGACTCAGAGAACGCCTGGATAAATTGGAAAGTAAAACTGAATTGTTTAACTTGAGGGGAGGTGGAAAATAAGTATATTGCCCCAAATGGTGGCGTATCTGTTTAAAGCAATAGTTCAAAGTCAATCAACCCATAGCCTTGTTGTATGTGACTGCCAAGGAATAAGAGAGAATGTTAAGCACGATGTACATCAAATAGGGAAACGACAGAAAATGTTAACTTTTTTCAGTTTTGTTTTTCTCTGCCCTGTCAAGTTAGCATTGGTTGCAGGTTCGCGAATTTGTTGTGTTGTACCAAATGTTGTCATTCCCTACTGACAGCACTCGGCAACCTCAAAAAAATAGGAATAAGGGCTGACTGACTCCGGATTCTTCAGGTTTGTTATTCATTAAAGTAAGAGTCCACAATTCTGGCAAAAGAATTTTCAAATATTTATAAACGCACATTTAAAGATATATAAGAGCACATTTGAGTTGAGAAAGAAATTCACTTAATTAAAGTGACATTAGCTAAGAATCAGAGGTAGCCCCAGCAACTTGCCGCTTAGTTGGTGTTGCTATTTCATAAGTAAAGCTTCACAAATAATAACACCAGGTATACAACCAGCCCCTCATTCTGCACGTTGTTTCGTACCGAGGGTCTGGCCATTCGGTAGTGAAAAAAGATTGATAGCTGGAGGTGTTAAGTTAAGCTGGAAGTTAAGATTGGATTATTCACTAATAGGCTGCCTTGACTGATAGGATTCTAGCCCTGCATTCACAACGCGGAAGTACATAGGAAGGCATGGCCAGGCTATCACTGTAAAACACCAACTCTGATTGAATATAGATGGCATGAGCTGACAATGTACATATGGTACATCCCCATCCACACATGCTACACAGAATACCCCGATGTCACTGCCACAGCAGACCTCCAACTGTTCAAAGACAAGGCAAAAGCATTGTCATTTACACACCAAAACACACCCCTCATGGTAAGGCAGTAGTCCAGGCCACTTCAAAAATACAATATCTGATTACTCTTTATTTAAACAAAACAAGGACTACAGTAAAATAAAGCAGGAATGAATCCTGGTTCTAGATATAATTTTTTCAGTTTCAGGAGTTTGTGCTTACCGCTAGCGTTACCAGTTGCATGATACGTCTCACAGTCCACCCAGAAGCTGCCCTGCTTCACTGCACCAAGCTGCTCCAGTTTCTTGTGAAGCATGTCCACTGTCTGTTGCACACTCTTTCCCTCTGCCACTGGAACTTGGCACACACTGGCGGAGAGAAAGCAAAATCAACTGAAGAGGAGACTGCAAAACGTGTGTCTGGAATTTTCTCTTGTGCATAACCCATTTAGCATCGGCTCTAAAAACTAGAAAACTTGGGAACATGAAAGACAATAATTATCTTACAACAAAAGCAGGTAGACACACCGTGCCCAAAACTTAGAGATGTTTGACAAGTCTATTTTGATAAACGTTATAGTGGTTACTAAACTTTGACATCTAAAGTTAGCTAAGCTACTGTAAAGAACTGTGTTAACATTGCAGCTCAAACTTAAAATTAACGACACATTTTATTTTTGAGTGATAATTTGATGTAAGATAACGTTATGAAGAAAAGGTGTGGAAAGGTTTTTTTTTCTCAAGTTCACTGGAACATTAACAATAAAACTTTTAAGTCTTCCTGCCGAACCGACAACGGAGAACACTGACGTTAACCCAAAGTGGTTTGTAAGTCTTTTTTTAAACAGTGCAATAACATATTTCATCAAACCAAATAAAGTGCCACTGACAGGAGGCAGAGGACTACTAAGAAGTACAAGTGTATGATAAAAAACGTACCATGTTACCCCCATCTCTCTGACAGCACCCCTGCTACACACAAAAGACGGTGAAAGAAAACGAGCCTGGCGCTTCTTTCAACTAAGCAGCCTGAAACACGCTTCCGGTTTGAAAGGGAAGTGATGTATGATACACACAAAAAATAAACACAACTTTTACTTTTGGCTTGGCAAAAAACACGTGTTCACAAGAGCGTAATGTTGAAAATGATGCTGTAAACTATAAACTTAAACCTGTAATTTATAGATAACTCTCCCATACCATAAACACAACTGGAGTTGGGAAACAGAGTGATATTGAATACTTAGATACATTTTGGTGACGTAGTTGGCATGGTAGCTCGTTCTGGTCCTAACCGGATACGTCATCAGACAGTGCGACTCACACACGTGTGTCGTCGCTGAAGGCTGCGTGGTTGTTGTTACTGAAAATACGCTTTTGGTTTCCTGACTCCCGGACGGTTTTTCGTGGAGTTTGGTATTTGATGGAATAAAGATACTAAGATGCCCAAGGTAAAGAAAACTAAAGGTGGTGGAGGAGGTGCTGGAGAAATGATGGGGCTGGCTGAACAAATTATACAATCGGACATGGTGCGACCTCACGGCCGAGTTAAGAAAAGGGATCAGGTCACGGTAAAAGAAGAGAGCGACGAGTATGTTGATGAACGTTTGTCGCGGAAAATTTTGGAGCAAGCTCGCATACAACAGGAGGAACTTCAGACTGAATTTGGATTGACACCAGAGAAGAAGAAACCGTCCACAGTTCTGGGTGGGTTTTTGGTCTAACCTAGCTAACATCAGCTAGTAAGCTAACACCACCAATCTTTGGCTATGAGGTGACAAGATGGTGAGGTGACAGAATCAAGGGGACATTTAACTTTACTGTTGCTTTCTTTTAAGCCTTCTCTTGTTGTGTATTTTATTTGGATAAACTCGAGTGGTCACTTTGCTGCTAACAGGTGCCTTGGTCAACATTGCGTTTATAATGTTAAGTGCTCGCAGCATGTGTCTGTGTCTGCCAGTGCAAATTGGTCATACGTCAAATAAAGACAAATAGACAACAACCGCCGAAAGCATTTGTTTCTGCATTGTTGTTATACTCTATGCATTCTGGCTCGTGACTCGACAAATTCGTAACGATTACAATTAATCTTGTTGTATTGTATAAATGATAACTGAATTTCACAGGAAACTGTGTGTGTGGTTTCTTCAGGTCCTAGTACCCAGGATGGAGACTCTGATGAGGAGTGGCCAGCTCTTGGAGCAGCAGGAGCCGAGGATGATTTGGCGGGTGGTGGTGTGGTGGAGGTGGACCCAGAAGATGAAAAAGCCATTCAGATGTTCATGAGCAAAAATCCCCCAGTCAGGTTGGTCAGGAACTGCTTGCATTATAGTATAAAGCTTTTGTATATAGTTTTTGTTAATAAGTAAGGAGCCTTTTTAGGTTGTATAGTGAATTAAAGACACTAAGCTTTTATATTTGTTTCTTAGTTGCTTTTGTCAAAAGCCTCTTCCATTTTAAAGCATGACAAACCATGCTGTGTTTTGCTACTGTGTAGGGGACAGGCTTCCCTCACCTTGCTAGTTTCCAGTTCATGCCAGCATTGATGTATGGAAAGACATTTTTATTTATATTGTACTCAGAGAATGGTGCCAGATGTACTTACAGTACCTCTGATTACCTTTTCATTGCTCCAGTTTTTTGTAGTATAAAAGCATTGTAAACAAACTTCATAGTGTAGACATAACTGTACTAGTGTAACACATACTTTTGTGTGATTGTCTCTGTAGACGGACACTGGCTGACATAATCATGGAGAAGATCACAGAGAAACAGACAGAGGTTGGAACAGTGATGTCGGAGTTGTCAGGACGACCCATGCCGCAGCTCGATCCAAGAGTAATTGAGGTTTACAGAGGCGTACATAAGGTAGGGCTCCTATTCAGGTCTGGTTCCTTTTAAACCAAAGTTTATTTTATATTTTCATAATGAGAAGGCGTAAATCATACATTTGGGAATATGAAGATGCCCCATTACTTAAATGTACACACCCATATGTTTTCATTTACACATGAGTAACAAGGAAAAGAGGCTTTCCTTCACATAAAACAGCCCTGGTTAGCACAGTTGTGTAAGTCAGTGTGTTTTCTTTGGTAGCCTGTAAATGCACACCTGCTGAAATGGCACACAAAATGGGATTCAAGGGATAAAGTTCAGTTATGACCGCTTCAGATTGCACTATTTTTTGTCTTTTATGATTGACTGTGGTACATCAGATGATCATAGAGTGTATTGCTAATGTTTGGAGATTCTCAAAAACTTCTGACAACTGGTGCGTCATGGGTATCACATATAGAATATTATTGGTTCTTGAGCATATCACACTACAAGTTAAAGGGCACTAATTTATTTGACATGTATGCACTATGTGTTCACACATTTTAAAAATGTGTGAACACATTTAATAATGCAACATAATGGTACATGCAAGCCTTCAATGAAAATGGGTGGAGTAGCCTGGTTGTCATATACAGACCTGCTATGCAGCTCAGTATGGCTACTAAGCCAGTGTACACTTCCTTCCGTTTGCCTGAGATAGGGAACCAATCAAAAACTGGATTTTACCCCTGACATGATGGAGGTGAGCTTAATGCGCTTTCCAAAAAAAAAAATATATATGATAACGCACTCTGTCTCATCTCCACAAACATCATCATGAATTGTTGGACCAATTGGTTGTACGTCTATCCAAAGCAGACAGAAGCATTTTGATGTACGCCTGTTGATTCTGCCTCTGGTAATCAGGTTGGCGTGAATGTGAGAATAGGTGTTCAGGACAATATTGGCAAAAGAATGACGTATCAAAAGGTCATTTGTAGTGTTTTTCTGAACATCTAGCGAAAAGCATGATGAAGACTCTTTTTAGACGTTTTTTTTCAAACTAATAATTTTCACCTTAAATTCATATGTATGGGGTAGCCCTGCATATTGTGTGTTACGGGGAAAAAAATTGTTAATGTAATAAGTAAAATGCAAAATGTATGCTACACAAAAGTCAATTTGTTTCATTTATAATTCAGTCCTGTGGGTTGTGATGAATGTCGTTGGGGAAATTGAAGAATAGCATAGAGGCTGTTTACATAACTTCGTACATTTCTCATATGTTCATACATGAGAATTGGGCTAATTTGCTTGTATGTTCAGATGGCCTATGAATTCAGTAATTTGACCTGATTTGACCTAATTTGACAAAGCTTGTTTAAATGTTTTATGTTTCCTAGGTTTTATGCAAGTACCGCAGTGGGAAGCTTCCCAAAGCTTTCAAGATCATCCCAGCACTAGCCAACTGGGAACAAATTCTTTACCTGACAGAACCTGAGTCTTGGACTGCTGCTGCAATGTATCAGGCCACCAGGTATTTGTGTAGACCAGTGACTTACCAGTGACAAAGCACTGCTTCATTATATGGACCATAAAGAACTCAGTATCTAAAATTATTGATGTAAGATGTGTTATGTCAAGAGTCTTGATCTCACAGAGCTTTGTTGATAGGCAGTGGAATCCCTTGTTGAAGAATGTTTTCATGGGCATGGGTTTTTCATAGGGTGTTTTACCCATCTATTGCATAGTGTACATAATTAGCCTAGACTGTGCCCTTAAAAGACCATAAATAACCTAAAAAATGTATTTTTTTGCCATCATTGATAATATTAAATTTAATATTTTCAGTTATGATGTTGTGTTATGATGCAGTTATGTTATTTTAATTTAGCCACGTTTCATGTTTGTTAATAATGTGGTGTTTTTTTGTTATGTTGCTTTGGAAAGAAGCACCTGCCAAGTAATAATAACTTTAGATGACATTCAGTAGTAAGATACTGAGAGCAGAATAGACTGATGTCTCTTAGTCCCCCAATCATTTTCTGAGGAAATATTGTTATTTATCTTGTACAGGATATTCTCCTCTAACCTGAAGGAACGAATGGCTCAGCGTTTCTACAATTTGGTGCTATTGCCTCGAGTACGAGATGACATTGCTGAATACAAACGACTAAACTTCCACCTTTACAGTGCCCTCAAGAAGGCCCTCTTTAAGCCTGGAGCATGGTTTAAGGGTGAGAGATTGTACAGATACACAGAAACCACGCTGAACTTCACTTCAGTGTATTTGGATTGCAGATTGAGTACAATATCAGCCACAAGGTGGCAATATTTCTCTCTAATTCTCAGAGCCATATGTACAGAATATATCTATACAGGGCTCTGCTAATTGTTAAATATTTCAGTGGCATGTGAGTGTCAATTGTAGTTTGTTCTTTTTCCAGGTATATTGATCCCATTGTGTGAATCTGGAACCTGCACCTTGAGAGAGGCCATCATCATTGGCAGTATCATCACCAAATGCTCCATCCCTGTCTTGTACACCAGGTATGGCCTGTTCAAGGTTTTTCATTGTTGTTTGAGGAAAAAAGTGCAATTATACTCACGTTTTTACAAAACATTTTACAGTAAAGAATGAATGTGTGATCAGTTTGATGTAATCTTTCTTTACAAAGTTTCCACTAGTAAATTGCACAATAGAAAAACTAGACTACTTCCCCCAAAGGACATTTTCCAGGAAGTGCTTGACAGCCGATGAATATTCATACATCTATATACATCTATTCATTGACTTCTCTCTTCTTTTTTTTTTTTTTTTTTTTTTTGAAGTGCTGCTATGCTGAAGTTGGCTGAAATGGAATACAATGGTGCCAACAGCATATTCCTGCGCCTTATGCTGGATAAAAAGTATGCACTGCCCTTCCGTGTTCTGGACGCCCTGGTGGCCCACTTCCTGTCATTCCGCAGTGACAAGAGGGAACTACCTGTGCTGTGGCATCAGAGTTTGCTGACGCTGGCTCAGCGCTACAAGGCCGACCTGGCCTCTGAGCAGAAGGCTGCACTGCTGGAGCTGTTGAAGGTGCAGACACACCCACAGATATCGCCTGAGATCCGACGGGAGCTCCAAAACTCTACATCACGTGACTTAGAGACTGCCATGCCTGTCATGGCCATGGACTGAACATGGTTTCGTGGTTTTCGGTCACTGACTTCTTCCTGAATTTTGGTCAGCGCAACCTGTTGGGAATGCAGGTTGGAGAAATATGTTAAAAATTCTTATTGCAGATGAATGTGTATGATTATACACTCTTCATGCGCAAAGAGGAGCTTCACACTTGAGACCAATCGAAATGTATATGTTTGGATCAGTAAGGTTTGCCTTTTGCAGTGGCTTTTTTTACAGAAGGAAAGTGGAAAGGTTGCCTTTGCATCACATTCATACAAGGACCAGAGCCTGGTCAGTAAGTTTGTTTAGGCCTTGCTGGCTGGAACTGTCTCTGTCCTCTGTGTCTCAAGCATATGCATTTGAGGAATAAATCTCATCCTGAAGTTTGAATAAATGTTGTTTGATTTATTAATACTAACCCCTGTTTCAGTATACATTTCATTGCAGTTTCAGCTCTAAATTGTAATGGAACGTAAAGAAACTGGAACGCTGCCCACGCGACTGTTAAGAACCAAATTGAAGGGCACGAGGACAACTAAAATTCTACCGTGTCTGGAGTGGTTCGCAGATATTGTAATGGTATGTTATGAGCTGGGTGCTAAGGACCAGGCAGTTACACAATCAGCTGTAAGAAGACCAATTCGTTTTTTTTTTCTTAAACCGTCGACGACGAATATTTCAGTGACTTGTTCAAAGGTAAGGTTAGTCAACATCTGCTAGCAAGTGATTAGCGGGCTCCAAGGACCATTCGCTTGCCTTGGAAATCGCGGCGTAATATAATAATTGGTAAAAATTAAACATGTATTATTTGAATCAACATTTGCTTTGTTTGTGTAGGATTAACCATTGAAGTGCCTTATGGAATTAATGTGCTATGAAAATGGAGGATTTGATTCGACCTCTGCCAGCGCTTCAGATCCCGACAACCCCCACATAAGGGCCCTCTGCGACCCAGTTTTGACAAAGGATCGCCGGATTTGGAAGAATCTTGTTATCTTAGAAAAGCTTAGCCAGACGTCAAATAACTTCTTCGGCTCTGTACAAACGGACATCCAACCTTATATGCGACGAATATTAGCGGTGTGGATGCTGCAGGTATGACAAGATAATCTCCTAACACTGGAAACATTAGCCAAATAAACATATATTAGCCTAGCTGGAACGCATGGATTTTTTGAAATATCAATTATTTGCTATTTTTATTATTATTTTGGTATGCGAACATTTAGAAGAAATCACTGGCACATCAGGGTAATACGTTTCAAAAAGTTGTTCTATTTCCCACTCTTTCCTTTTTGGCGGACACACACCTCTTTCACCACAGGTTTGTGAGGAGCAGAAGTGTGAAGAAGAGGTGTTCCCACTGGCAATCAACTATTTGGACCGCTATTTCATGCGGTATCCGATTGAAAGAGGCCACCTACAGCTACTCGGGGCTGTCTGTATGTTTGTGGCCTCTAAACTCAGAGAGACTGTTCCACTCAGTGCATCCAAGCTTTGCATCTATACTGACAATTCTGTGTCAGTCTCTCAACTACTGGTAGGCAACAGTTTGTCAATAGCTGAAACACACCCAGTGTTCATCTACTGTCATTTCTCTCCAAATTAGTTGTCGAGGTGCTAAATTTAATTTACTTCCTTTCAATAGCAGTGGGAGATGATTTTGGTATCCAGATTGGACTGGAATCTTGCTGTAGTTTTGCCCTCTGACTTTATGGAGCCTATTCTGGCAGGCTTACCCATCATTCCACGTGATCTCCATGTTCTACGCAAGCATATCCACTCTTACATCGCTCTGGCTGCAACAGGTAGGGCATCATCACAGCGGAATGTCAGTGGACCGTAAGGGCTGTCTGAATCTCATTGCCCTCCCAAATCCTAAACCCTTAACCCTTAAAGATTGGATTGGCATGAATTAGCCAATCATACCATCAGTTCACCTCTGTTAACTTTTCGGGATCAGGGTTTAGGATGAGGTGGGGGAGGGTATTGGTATTCAGCCCATACATCAGTGTAACCATTAATATGTATCAGCACTCTTTTAGACCAGTAGGGGGCAGCAACTGTCTGCCTATAAAAGAGCTATAGTTGGAGCGATCACTCTGCTGAAATGCTCTGATGTGATGTGCATCATTGTAAAATATTCATGAAAGGTTTGCATTCACTGTATTCGACTTGAAGTCGACTTGCAGTGCATGTCTATATTATTGCCCGTTGTCTCTTGTCTGCCTTCCTCAGCATTGCTGTGGTATTTTTAAAGTGAAGATGTATCATAACTGATGTAATTTATTGCCAGGTAAATCTATGGATATAATATTCGTCAAGCTATAATGTCTAATTCCAAACTCGGCATAGTGAGAATATTGCTTTAAAAAGGGTGATGAGGGGGTGTACTGACATTCCCTACCCTGTCAGAAAAGAATAACGGGCATGCAATAGCCATATTGTGAGATGTCAGCGCATTCTTTTTGATGCTGGGTCATGGTAATCCTGCATTGTCTGCCGTGAAAGGGTCCACAAGTGCAGTTAGCTTGAGGCTGTGCTGGCAACAGGGCCTCAGCCATGTGAGTATAATGTGCTGTCACATCATCTGTCAGACAGATCCATTTGGCTGTCTGCTGTCTGGCTCTTGCCTGGCTCTTGTCTGAAAGTGTTTCTTGCACTTAGCCCAAAGGCAGGGAGTGGGTGTCCGGGCTGTGGGAGAGCCTTAGTTTTTTTTTTTTAGGTGTTCTAGTGAGGGTGAATAGACACTGAGATTTTCCCTCTACATGGTGCTCAGCAACCCTTCAGATGTGGTTAATTACTTCTTAGTAATACTGTTGTCCCGTGTTATTGTACTCTATTCTTGCCCTCCGATAAGGAATAATGTTAACCTGGGCGTCTCAGTCACAGTGAGGCCCTGGATGGTTTTGAGACTGAACAGTATGAGTTTTGGAATATGTGTCACCACCGTCCTTGTCTCCTCTCTTGTTTTAGAGTTGAGGTTTTCGGTCTTCTTGCCCTCTGTCATTGCGTGTGCCTGTGTCGCAGCTGCTGTACGGAGGTTGAACCTCTTGAGTGGTGGCCTATCCTGTGACACACTTCTTCAGCTGCTAACCAACACCTTAGACACAGATCTGGTAAGCATTGGACTTTTTAATCAAGAAAGAGAGCCTGGAGGTTGGAGACTTATTAAACCAAGAACATATTCTGTGTTTACCGTTTGAACTATACATCTCTGTCTTTATATCTTGATTTATCTTTATAAAGTATGAGTTTTGTGAATCTATTGATTGCATCCATTAAGGAATCAGTTTTAGTTAACAGAGTTTTTTTTTTTTTTTTCAGAATTCGCTTTACAGCTGTTTCAATCAGCTAGAAGTCGTTCTGGACCTCAGCTTGCCCTCCACATCTGCGGTGAAGTCTCGATCTAATTCTCCCAACTCAGAGGTTAGCAGCACACCCACAGATATCCAGGATGTCAAGCTGTCTCCACTGGGTTAGATCTGAAGTGTCCATCATGGAGAGCTTCAATCATTACATCTTTGGGTCTCTGATGCACTTGTGATGTGTTAGTCAGCTGTAATAAGTAAAATTGCACACAGTGAAGGGACTGTTAATAACTGAGATATTTATGAAAATCAATAGCAAAGCAGGAGCCCATGCAGGAAAAAAGGTAATCATAGGGTGACATGGAGAAGTCAGTTTCCTGTTCTATTAAATCATTTTAAACAAGGTTGTGATTATAGTTTTAATATAGTTTTTCTAGCAGGTTTTATTTTTTGTTTTTTTATGTGTGCTAGTTACATATTAGCTTCACTTTAGACAGTAGTTTCTCAATGGCTGCACTTTACTGCATGCTCATTACAAAACTTGTATGGGAGGTGCCCATGGGAACATGTTCTCTCTAGCAGATGGTCTTTACTGAAGCAAATATTTGTATTGTGTTTCAGACTGTGCTCTTGGTAAACATTTGATCTTTCAAAAGTACATGAATTCTCTCTGACATGCTGCTTTTCTGTGTTTGGTCTGTCATTATATGTGTAATAAAATGTATCCAAATAATTCTAATTTAATGAAGATTTTCTGTTGAATCACTTAAAATAATAACAAAGGTGTTCTCCAGCTTTGAGTGGATGGCTGATTTGTGTAAGAGTAATCAGAAGTAATGGCAACTGAGGCAGAAGCCAGACTGGCAGTTTCTTCTTGTGCAAGATGAAAAATGAATTTGATTGCATGAAAACCACAATACTTCTTTACCTCAGGAATGCCTTTGCATGCTTATTTAGCCTGATGACAGCTTTACACAAACTGGGAGAAATTTTTGTCACGGGAAGATTTATCTTAGCCTAGCCTACATGGTTAAGGTCAACGTTGGAAATTAAATTCTCTTAAAATTGTGTTAAGAAATCTAGTCAGTCAGTGGTGTATGGCCTAGATTTGGTATGGCAGGTCACCAAGGAATGGATACAGAAAAGATCAGTCTGGCAAGTTCCAGTTGTTATTATGGAAGCCAAATAAATGTTGTTTGAAAAGACACTTGAAACTGGGACACAAAAGGCAAACTTGTAAACTGTCGAACAAAGTGTTTTTTAATTAACACATTTGAATCACTGATGGCACATGTTGGTACAAAATATAACTTAAATCCTTTGGAAAAAAATGACAAGTATTTCCAAACATAACCTATTATACCTTAACTAATTACATTTTGTGTGGGAGAGTGTCAATACGTAGTAAAGGAAAGATTACAACAACAAAAAAAATCAACACTGGTGGACTCACAAATGGGCAGATTAATTGACAGTTACTTACAGCCAAATGAAGAGACTGTATTTCACAGGAATTAGTTATCCACTTTGCATGGATTCATCCAGTTAGATTAATGTTAAATTTAACTTCTTTGGCTGTGAAGCCATACACAGATTATTTACCCACTGTTTAATAATATGAGCTTGTTTTCTTTAAACTAAATGTTTTGAAGATAAGATGATTTGACCTCTTCTCATGAAGAAGATACCATACCCAACCTCTCTTCCAACACACTTAGTATGCGGTTTATTACTTAAAGCATCTCATGCTTTAAAATGAAACTAATTGGTAGCATCGAATTGGCCACTGTGATAAAATCTGAAATGGGTTTACGTGTTTTTCTTTTTTTTTTTAATCCCCAAAACTTCAAATTCCTGTGAGTGTCCCCGCTTTCCCTCTCAACAGGCAAGACATTTTTTCAGACTGATGCCAAATGTAATAACAATGTTTTAATCTGTAGGAATCGTGTCTTCTGTCAATTGACAATCTAGAGTATTAATTCTAAAATTCAAGTTGCAACCAACATGGAATTGAACTTCAGCTGTGAAGTCTCATGCTGCCCCGTGTCTGAGTTCAAATAAAACATCTCAAATAAAAAACAGCAGCTGAACCATCATTTCTTGATTATTATTCTTGCACTCAGGAGCTGGTCATAAAATCCCTTGCTGTCCATCTGTGATCATGGAAAAAGAAACAATCTGCCCGTCACCACAAAACATAATCAGCCCAGACTTTAGGAGCTGGCTGTAAAAGTGAAATATTAACAAACCGGTAAGACAAACAGGTGAGACGACACAGCTCACCTTGTGTGGCAGATATCACCCACCTTTTGTTCATTAGAAATCATTCACAATGCTGATCTATTGACTCAGACATTTACAGCAACCTGCCCCTTTCTCTGGAACTGTTCCTCCTGGATTGGCAAGGTTATGTTTCAGTAGAAATGCTGGCCCATTTAAACAGTGTTGTTCAGCAGTCAGTCTAGGTGTTAGTGCTCCTTGATTGTTTAAAACAAATTGGGTCTTTGGCAATGATATAGAATTTTAGTGGCTAAAAAAATCTGAACAAAACCCAAAATGATCTATGGAAATGTGAAATAAAACTAGTATGCAACGTTCTTTTTCTCAATGACTGAAATTTTAAAACTTCCCTGACTCTCTTCCAACACACTTAGTATGCTGTTTGTTACTTTTTTCCAGTCTCAGTAAAATGTGCATAAATTACTTATCCTAAGAGTCTCCATTCCCTGACATTTTACGACACTCTCGCAGCTTACCATTTTGGTTAGTAAAAAACACAAACCAAACATTCTTTACGGTGAACTGGCCAGTCTCACTAAATTGACATGCAATGGTCTTTCCACATTTTCATCTTATCACACATTCATGTGAACACTGGCCAGCACAAACCACTCTTTAACAAGTCCCTTAAAACCACAAAGAATGTCCCTCAGCAGCTCAGTAATGCCCAGCTTCACATCTGCTGAAATGTAAGATCAACCACATCAGTGGCTGGCTCTGGTTAGCCTCAGCTAGCTGCAGTGGTGGTGACAGCTGCCTGTCTGTAGGTTTCGGTCACGTTCTGACAGCCCGAGATAGAGAATGCGCTGTCGGCCATGCCAGGGGCCTGGTAGCAGACCATGTCCAAAGGCCCGTGCAACCGCCTATGGCCCGGTCCCTTAATGCCACAGTCCTCACGGAGGTCCAGCAGATTGTCCGCAGACACGCAGCCCCTCATGTTGCCTGAAGATATTGCTGGCTTCTCCATTGGCGCGGCAGGCGTCTCGCGGTCAGGCAAGTCCAACCGGTCGAAGGATTCAGAGGAGAGGATGCTGTCCTCGCTCACGGCTCCACGTGGCCGCACTCTGGTGACTCCCTGTGGCAGGGAGGCAGCTAGCTGATCCAGCGATCCAAACTCCTGCATGCCGCCCGAGGAGAACTTGCCGTTGCGCTTCAGGATGCCCTTGTGCCGTGGCGGGACGGAGGGGCAGAGCAGGGGCTGGGGGGTCTGTGCCGAATCGCTGCTCTCAGGGGAGGAGGATGAAGAGGAGTAATAACCTGACTCTCTCTCCGCGGGCTTCTTCAGGATGCCCTTGCGTGGCAACGGTTCATTTGTGGGTGCCAGGGGTGCCGGAGGAGCATTGGAGGTGGAGGAACCGAAAGGGGTGGCAGTGGGAGCTGGGCGCTCCTCCAGGGTGGGGGGCTGGGCGGGAGGCTGGGTATCGTTTGAAAGCTTCTGCTTCAGGCTACCCCGTTTCTTTAGGATCCCCTTGTGCGGGCGGGCCGCAGATCCGTCCTGCATGCTCTGGGAGACATTGTTCTCCTTGCGAGACCGCCGTATGGAGCGCTGGCGTACCATTTCACCCCCGTTGCCTCCTCCACCATGGGACCGCAGAAGACAACGCACCTTGGAGCTGCTTTCCAGCAAGGGACGCGAGGTACGTCGCAGCCAGTCGGCAATCCGAGTGGGACCCCCAGCCTGTGTTGCCGCTGCAGCATTTGTAGGAGCCCCGGCATTCAAACTAGCGGAACCAGCGGTGCAGCTGTTGACTGCGATCTTGCTCTCAGCCAGCAGAGGCCGCTGGTAGCCCCAGTTGAGCCACCAGTGGCGAGCGATTTCCCCC
This sequence comes from Tenualosa ilisha, assembly GCA_015244755.2. Lineage (NCBI taxonomy): Eukaryota > Metazoa > Chordata > Actinopteri > Clupeiformes > Clupeidae > Tenualosa > Tenualosa ilisha. The sequence continues at coordinate 4,642,231 of PYXC01002194.1, forward strand.
AGAGTGGCCCTGCGCTCTGGGTTCACCATCAGCATCCAGCGGATCAGACCACAGGCATCTGAACACACAGAGGAGTCACGTCAGCGGTCAATAGGACTGTAATTCAATTCCACTCAATTCAGAATTACAATACAATAACACTTTTGACAATGGGGGGTCCAGAAGCCTTTGCCGAAACAGTAGCCCATTTCCCCTAAGGGCAGGTCTGTGGGTCTATGCACTCAGGTTCACTGAATACATTCCTCTCCTTCATCATCACACAATGCATGTTTTACATTTTACATAAGATCAAATGGGTGGATCATTTTTTTCCATGAAGTTTTAGCAGGTTGTCAGCGGGCTGTAATAATTCTGAATATCAATGGAATAGCTTCTTTCAACAGAACAAAACAACAGTAGAAAACTCAAGGGCGGATGAATGGGAACGGGACACTCACCAGATGGCTTGGTGGGTTTGCGGTACTCCCCAGTGCTGATTTGCCGAACCAGGTTGCGGTGATCATGCCCATCAAATGGCATGGCCCCATGGACCAGAGTGTACAGTAGGACACCCAGAGACCAGCTGTCCACCTCAGGGCCCTTGTACGGTCGACCATTCACAATCTCTGGGGAAGCATACAAAGGGCTGCCGCAGAACGTCTGTAGGTACTCGTCTCCATGGTACAGATTAGACAACCCGAAATCTGCAATCTGTGAGAAAGAAGAGAAGGTAAATTATGTTTTCAATCTATGAGCGGCATCATAAGTGAGAGCATTAAAATTCCTTTCAGTCAATAAACCCCTAAGTATTTGTTTTATAATCGCTATTCATTTCTATGAGATAAGCAACAGTGAGATCATGTGGGTGAAAGTGTGTTTTTTACAGAGTACAGGAATTTATTGCCATTTATGTAAAACAGAACTAAAACCAAGAGCAAAGAACTACACAAATATGTCATAAAAAATAATAATATCCCAGAAAGGTGGAAGGGGACTAAATCTGTTTGTCGAGCTGTCATGAGGGAGTCACATAAGCCCAGAATGTGTTCAAGAGGAACAGAAATGTCTTCAAAAGGTGTGTCAACATCGGTAAGATGTGGGATTGGTTAGCCTTAATTTCTTTTTACCTTAATATTGCAGTCACCATCTAGGAGAATGTTTTCAAGCTTCAGATCACGGTGGACTATCCCATTCTGGTAAAAAAAAGAATAAAAAAATATGAAACTTCAATCTAAGTTTCAAAACATGCTTAAATGCCACCAGGAATGTAGGTATGACCAATGGATTAGCACTTAAGCCACTGTCAGTTACTTCAGGACCAGGCCCATGTGTCTCCTCTAATCTGAAATGTTTTTCTTTTGGAGGTTCTTTAGCTTTGTTTGTGCCAAATTAGTTTGTTTTAGCCAGATTCACCGGCCTGTGAAAATAAAGGCTTTCTTCTTACATTTCACTCGGAATTATCTTATCCCACTAGACAGGCCTTAGAGCTTTTCTTTCCGTTCTCTCTGAAGATGGGAATTCAAAACATCAGAGCGGGCCGGCTCAGAACCAAAGGATTGTTCTGGAATGCTAGCTATGTTCCAATGTCCTCTACCCTGTAGGAGGGCATGCCTCCCGTTGGAAAGGCACAGAGCAGCAACAGATCTAATTTAGCACAGTTAAAAAAAAAAAAAATACAGGTCACTCAAGTCTTCTCCTTGGGCAGTTCTTTGTCTGTCATTCATTAAGGAAAGGTTTGGCATTCGTATGAGAGGTTGGGGGTTTTGCATCCTATGCATAAAGTCCACGTAAGGTGCATAAGTTCATTTTCTTTGAGTGTAGATATGACGCACTACTCTGTCATGGGGCAACTGATCTTTTTAGACGTCCTTGACCCAGGTCACCGTCAACTAAACGAGGGTCACTTAGCCCAGTCTGCTAAAATATCACTAAGGGGTGACATAGGGGAGCAGAACAGCTGTGGAGGGCTTATATGTTAAGTGGTAAGATCGCCGCAGGCCCAGAGACAGTTTACAGTTTCAGCCTATACAGCTTGTATAGGACAATGGCCGGCCTGTCCACAGTCAGCACTCTGACACAAAGAGAATGACTATGAGGACACTGCCAGGACATTCAGTGTCTGCTGGTTCCTGCTCACTCATTAGTGGGTGTGTTTGAGGGAGATGGACAGAGAGAGGGAGAGAAAGAATGAGTAAAAGAGAGAGAGAGAAAGAGAGAGAAACAGACAGAGCGGTCAGACAGCTGGCCTCTGACCTTGACGCTGGTGGTTTATAGGCCCAACGCCTCATTACATCTCATTTCCAGCACCCACTAAATTGGGGTTATGTAAGCGATGGCCCTAGCACTGGAAGCGTGTGAGCAGGGGAGAGGGGGAGTGAGGGAAGAGAAAAGACAAAAGGAGGAGAGAAAGAGATAAAGTGTGTGCATGTAGAATGAGAAAGAAAAGGAGTGAGGTATGGAATACAAGATGAGGAGAGAAAAAGAAAAGATGCATGGATGATAGTGATGGCTTCCTGTTCCAAGTTCACTTGCTCATCAATTTTAATGGTTCATCCGCAAAGTGACAGTCTGACATCTTGTGAGTGTGCCAACAAAGGAGGTGTCAATGCCTCTTAATCAGATGCGTTTATACATATATTTGCACATGTATGTGCAGTACTATACAGCTGTAGTACTATACACACATGTTTTTATAAGATTACATTTGGAGTCATATTTTGACAACTTTTATCAAGCTACATTGAAAGTAGGCAGATTCTCAACATGTACTCCATTAAACTCCTCATTACTGGGAAGCTCACCCTGTGACAGTAGTGCACCGCAGACACGATCTGCCTGAAGAGGTGCCTGGCTTCAGTCTCACTGATCCTCTGTCTCTGGCAAAGGTAGTCGTACAGGTCGCCCCGGCTGGCATACTCCATCACAATCACAATCTTGTCCTTATTCTCAAACACTGTGCATGACAGAGAGATACAGAGAGATAGAGAGAGAGAGATACAGAGAGAGAGATTAAAACCACAGAAGGGCTTAAGGGGTGCCCACTGTGCTAACTGTATTAGGCAGAAAGGGGGGGTCTGGGGGTGTTGCTGCTTGCATAACCCTGAGTGGGTCACACACAATGAGCCTTGCGTGACAAGCAGGGCCAGCAGACACTCCTTCTGGAGAAGTGAGTCACTTCAGAGGCTCTACAATAACACCCGACCAAAAAAGCCAGGGGTCGGCAACTCAGGCCAATACACATTTTGGCTCATGAATGGTTTGTACAATACTACAAGATAACTTTACTATTACATGTAGAGGGGTAGAGAATGATTTGGTTGATAAATCAATGAACAATAATTGTAAATGCTTAACATATCATAACATAACATAACACAGTTTAATATAACTTGACAATTGAAATTGATTGTGATTATACAGTACCTTCATAGATGGTGATGATGTGGGGGTGATTGAGAGAGGACATGATCTCAATCTCTCGGCGAATGTGGACCAGGTCCTGCTCATCCTTGATCTTGTCCTTCCTGATGGACTTGATGGCCACCTTTTAAAAGGAAATAACAGGAAATATTTCAAAATCATGACTTTGCACAACAATTATAACTTGGTGATATTTAACACTGCCACTGAGGTCAGCTATTTACGTGAACAATTGAAATACTTGCATGCACACTGTCTCAAGTAACAATGGTCTGACGCTGAATAGATTTCACGCATACAACGTACAACATTGAGAGAATTAGGTATATGTTGACATTTTGAAAATGATCCACTGTGCATGGCAAGGGTACAATAAGTCAACCCACTGTGTTAATCATTTAACAAAAATAGATGAACGCACACCAACCGCGGCCATTGTCTAGGTCAAGCTTACAAATCTATTGTGTAGGACACACTTTGTCGTGGGTAGGTCTGTGTTTGCATCTTCACTTGTACAACCAGGAAAAACTGATCATTGTGACGCACATGAGAGATTATGAGCACAAAACACTGAACACACACACACCAAAAGGACAAAAAAACATGTGCACCTCTCACAACTCTCAAAACAGTATTTTTCCTCTCTGAAGTAACCCTTCCTTCTCTCTTCCTAGCTTTCTGTCACTTCTTAAAGCCAGAACTTTAGTACCAGCAACAGACTGTGTGGTGTGGCGGGGTGGTGTAGGTGTGGGTGTGGGTGTGGGTGTGGGTGTGTGCGTGTGTGTGTGTTGGGGGGGGGGGGGTTGAGGGCTAATGATTCCAAGGGACATGCCAGGGCGAGGGTACATTCCAGGGTCAATGCTGTATTGTTGCCTGTTATGTCAGAGGAGGCCCATACAATTAATTGAAGAAAAATTAGAATTTGAATGCATGGCTGTTTGTTTGGGTGTGAGAGAAAGGGGTGATGTGTGTATGTGTGTGTGTGTGTGTATGTATGGATGTATGAGTGTGTGTGTGTGTGTGTGTGTGCGCACACATCTGTTTGTGTGGACAGGATGCCTGATGCCACACACATGCAGGCCCAGGCGTTTCTTCATCTGCACAACCCTGTGAGACTGTACAAATAGCTGACTGTATGAAACCTCACGTGTCTAGCAGGTTCCGTGCGAGTGAAAGGATGACTCGCTGTGTGGATGCACTCACTTGTTTGTCTCTGCATCACCTCTGCATGTGTGAGTGTTCAGGCATGTCTGGTTTCAAATCTGTGAGCCTGTTGTGTGGTGTGTGTGTGCAAAGCTGAGTGTTTGTGCAGCAAGTGACCCACACATGCCTGAGATTCCTCACAGCTCTGCGAGTGGCTGTGTGTGTGTTGTAAGTGGACACCCATGGGATGAGACTGGAGTCTGGCATTTTGCTAGATTAACAGATGGCTCACAAAACACACACACTCACCCCCACACACACACAAAGAGGACAAACAGGGTACACAGAAGACCTCTGCCCTGAAACAACATGCCATGACGCATTCTGTACACACACACAGACAGAAATATACAGCAGCAGCACTCTCCATTCTTTGACTCATGCCTGTCTAGAAATTTGTGTGCGTCACATCAACTGTCTGGAATTACATTAGCGCGCATGCCGAGATAAAGGACCCACACCTGGGGGGCATCGGACAAATTGTTCAAGAATTTGATTCCTTTGTTAACCGTTATTGGGGAGTAAGAACAGGAAACATGCAGAAACAAACACTTCTTGTAATTAGACAAATGACACCTTCAATGTTACAGAAGGAAAGTGTAGTTAAAGCTATTGGGTTTCCTCACAATGAAATGGAAAATGAACTCACAGTAGTTGTTTTGCATTGTCAGTACAATAGAGCTGCCACCCATTACGGTGACCTACGCAGTACAAAAATGGGCGTTGCTCTAAAATGGCTTTGCCACCTCTCACCTTCACTAAATTAGGCATGATGTCAACAGTTATTCATAGTGCTTTCACCTGCATATGCGGGCACAACCCATCAACATACCCTTATCTCCATCTGTATGGAAGCTTCTGGAAGGGGAATTCCATGTATCGTCTCTTGAGCTGAGTCAAAAGGCCCCAAAAAAACTCACAAAACACACGGCCGTGGCTATTTACCCAAAACACTCCCCTCATCACACTCTGGCAAGCATTTGAGCAAACATACCTTGATTAATTTAGAAACACTGGCACGTGTGCTGAGGATAAGGTCTTTCCCTGTTTATTTTACCAGTGCAAACTTAACCTAAAATAATGTCACTAATCTCACCAAGTCCGACTCCTTGGAAAGAGAAAATAAGGAAGCATTAGCGTGTAGTGGAAAGCCCCAAGATCGTGTTGAGTTTAACAGTTCTTCCTTCTTTGAGCAATAGGCTACACTAACCTGTTTGCAGAGCAAAAAGTGAATAGGTGCATTTGCCAATAAAAGGTCAGCTCCACACAAACAACTTTTCAAAGTTTCAAAGCATTGTTTTCAAAACGCATCCACACCCCTTTTCTAAGGCGTGTGGACTGACAGTTATTATTGTACTTTGAAGTGAATCCACTGAGAACCACCCCTGCCCACAATAAAGTTTATTGTTTCAAACACATGAAAGTAGACATGCCTTCTCAGCACAATGCTACCTATCTTTGAGTTGACTTGTTCCCAGAAAAAGATAAAGAAGAAATATGACCCCCAAAGGTCTGCATCTCACCCCCCTTCTGAGGGGTGGAGGGCAGGACCAATAACGTGTCTACATCCAAGGTTACGGAGAGGGTCTAACACATGGTTTCTGCTCAGCATTATTTGTGGTTGGTGGCCAGTCTAGTGACATTTTTTAATGCCCGTGAGCCGAGTTGCAAACACAATAGTAATGTCAACTTTTAAAGTCTTGTTATTCTGGGATGTTTTAGACTTTGGAAGCATGGGTAAATCCCTGAAGGGGAACTTTGATCTGGTGGTATTTTTTGCAAAAGCCCAAGGAGGCTAATGCTGAACAGATATTTTCCCCTTACAGGCTTTGGAATTCATAGTTTCACAGACTCTGGATTGCAAGTTATTACATAAATACCTCTTCTTCCTGTAGACACCTTCCTGCTCCCCCTTTCCTACTCTTCACCACCTCCTTTTTCCCTGGGGCACAGGAGGGACTGGAATGCAGCTTTATACTTGTGGGAATGTTCCTTTTTACCTTCCTTACTTAGGTCAATATATATACATATACACACACACACACACACACACACACATATATATATATGTAAACACATTCCCACACATTGACACGAAGACGACTTCTAATGGATCCTAATTGAACTGTTTTCAGGGCCAAGCATCCTTGATTGTATAGTTACTATCTAACCATTGATGCCATACAGGTTTTGATTACACACAGACAAGTCTTCATGAACGTGTTGAGAGATTGGGGAACATCATCTGCAGTTTGCCCTCAGTCCAAGTCTTTGTGTGTTGACTGAGGCACAAGGGAGTGCTTGTTCTCTTTCTGGCAGAAACATATTTCAGTTCATCTGCTTCAGTCTCTGTGTTCACCTTATGCTAGCCCTTACATGCGATGGGGTCCTATGCGAGTGTGGGGATTTGTACCAGTAGATAAATAATTTATTTATCTTATCTACAGTCAAAAGAGAAGTTCCATTTGGTTTCGATGCAGATGCAGTAAGGCATTTTTTTTCCTGTTAATCTTTACTATCTTAGTTTCATTTTCATCTTTCCATTCACCACTGAATACTGCCATGCATAGGATTTTTGGCAGAGATTTGGAAGAGATTTAATATTTTTGACAAAAGTACTGTTGTAGATAAGAGAAAGCTGGACACCTACCATACAGGCTATTGCCATGAGGGAAAAACACAGTTCAAAATGTTAACCAGAAACTATACTGTAATAACTTGCCAGGCAGAGGACTTGTCAGTCTGTGAGTATTGTGGGATTAACTCTACCTGTTATGAGAAATAGCTACGAGGAAAAATTTCTGTCAAGACGTGTACAGTGCACTGTGTACATCACCATGGAACAGATAGGTACAGATTGTCCCAAACACTGAGAGAGGAGTGGAATTTGAAGTGAGAAGCGCCACATCTCAAGAAGACTGCCAACCTTTGCACAAGATACCCAAAGTTTCCTCAGCCAAGAGCAAATCTCAGCAATAAACATGAAGCACCATTATTGAGGTCACATGCACTTGTCCCAGACCCAGTCTTTCTGAATAATGCCCCTAAGCATAGAAAACCTTGGAACTGTAAAAATCATCTCTGATGAAGAAACAATTTAACAGTTTGACAAGTGTGTTGTCCATCCTGGAATGGCCCGTCCAGGCACGTGAATCTTAACCTGACTGATCGGTTATGGGAACTGGACCGTAATGTACAGAGCGCTGTCCCACCAATGTGAATCATTTTTGGGTAGTTCTCCAGGAGACTTCTACTGTATCTATCTAGGGAAAACTGACAGTTTGGATACAGTGATTAAAGCCGTTATGTCTGTGGCTTAGGATTCCAAAGTAGTATGCCAAAAACTCAATTTATTTTACACATTAAAGCTGTCAGTTTGTACAATCATATACTGAAGAAATTGCTAAAGTGGCCATATGAACAGTGATGAATAATGCATAATCTCCAACATTTCAGAGAAGAGTATTTCTCAATGGAAGCTTTTTGTGCATCCAAGGACTCAATATTGTTGACTTTGACAATTATTTCCTTACACATTGTACTTCCACAGATTGTTTATTTTTCTGCTGCCCTTAGGTTATTTCCAATGGGTTATGCTTTGCTAATTAAACAGTGACTACTGAAAAAGCTCCCCACCCAGTCAATCTACTTTCACAGCAATATTGCAGTGTTGGTAAAGCTGGTCAAAATATCCTTTTAAAAATCAATATACATGTTAAAAGAAATGATATTCACATGATTGTTTGGGTCTTAAACCCTAACTCTAACCCCATCAAACACTTTAATTCTTGAAATAATAGGCCTAATTGTACAACAAATAAATGGCAACACAAACACAACAACTGAAACTCTGCTCCAATTTAATGTCCTCCAAAACAATGTGAAAAAATATTCTGAAGGTTTAGTAGGAGCAAATTATTTAAAAAAAGGCCTTTCTTGTCACCGCTTGGAAATAAAGGGTCGAAACCCTTCAAACTGGCCGTTTAGGGTTACTGGAAGTCACTGTGGTATGACCAGGATGTTTTGATGATTTGGTTGTTGACAGAGGACCAGTAGTTCATAATGCAATACCACACCACCCTAACCGGTTTGTTCGTTAAGCCTAATATTTCTTTCTCAACTTTCAATGACTCATGTCATTTTCATATAGCAGGCAAATGAAAGTCTTGTATATAAAGTCTTCCACTAATTCCTTGGTAAAGGTCAGTCATACTATTAGGCTATGCGGGCCATGATCTTTTGCATCAGACATGCATCAGGCAAGCATCAGGCCTTCTTGCATACAACATGAGGTGCGGTTTGATTTCCTTGGGGAAAGAAAAAACATGCTCACAGCAGACCATTTTAAAACCACGACTCTGTGCCACTCAGGTGTAATGTCCGAAAGAACACTAGGCCTAACGTAACTCATGAGCCGAGGCAGAGTTGCTATTTCAGCAAAATCCACATGTTTAAAGCAACCTACTTACCAGTCTTCCTGATCTTTCGACTGCCTTTTTCACTTTCCCATATGTCCCTTTTCCGAGAGTCTCGTGAAATTCGTATCTGTGTTTCAGGTTGTGTTTGTGATGGTGCCTCTTCACCGCTTGCCGTTTCACAGGAGCTTGATAAACCGAGTCTCCACCTGAGATCCCGTTTTCAGCAGGTAAGCCTGCCAAGTAATCGTTTAAAGTTGGTAGACGTTCGATACCTGGTGCCTTACTTAAATCCATATTTTAGGCTTTTCTTATTTGAAACGAAAAAACTACTGTTTAACCAAAACTTTGCAAATTTTCAAACACTTCCTTGTATAGCAACCTAAGCCATATTCCACAGGTGAAACTATTCTCCAATGCACCACAAATCAACAACTCGGCGCGCAGGCTCCCTATTTGAATACTGAATGCTGTTGGGTTGCTGTGGGCGGGGTCTCAGTGGGGGACGTGTTGCCAGGTTTGAGCCACTGGGGAATTTTGACGTGGAATTACATGGACACATCGACGGACACATCGACACCTACAGTACAAATTAGGATATTGGAACCGTAGTTCTACAACTAGGGCCATACCACATATTCAAGCGAAGCCCAATATAGCAATACAGACAGCTCATATAAAGGTACATTTTAAACCTATTATGGGACGTATAAAAACACGCGTGACCAATCAACTAGTCAATCAAGTGACAAATTTGGCTATTAGCCTGAAAGTGCAGCTTAATAACCTATGATATGGTATGTATTTTAAAGAAATTAAAGCAATTGTACATGACATTGTACTTATCCTTTTCGACTTGGCGGTAACCTGTTCAGTGACTGTAGCTCTCTTCCTTCTGCTTCTTTCTTTCTGATTGAGCTTATGATGTAGGTAGGCTTTCTCTTCAACCGAAAACACATGTTAGGCTGATACACAGGTCTAATGGATAATAACTTTGACACTACAAACAGTCTGCATAGGACCAGACTGCTAAGTCCATGTAAATTCAAGATTGCACAATCATCTTGAAGTCAACTTATCTATCAGTTCCATGTCTGGGTCACTGTGATGACCAGAGTTCAAAAAGGTCAGGCTATTAAGTTGTGCACCATAGTGTCTTTTCACTTTTGAAATGTTAGAAATTTACATGTTTATGACAATTAATCACAATATGCTAAATTAAGCACAATAGTCTGTTTTATTTCTTGGAGTTCACAAGACCAAAAGGTAGGCCTGAAGTTAGAAGTGGCATGAAACTGTATATCATGCTGTCTAATAGTAGTGTTCTAGTACTCGATTTCGGACCATTTTCTGCTTTCCTGGTGTCGTCTCGGACTTGACCCTTCAAAAGCTTGGTATTGACTCGATCTCGGACCAGAGTGGAAGGAAAGTTGTTTTTTACGGTAATCTGTATGACCTTCTTGTAGAAATATAACAGAATGCTAGCAGATTTGTGACTTTTGAAAATATGTTTTATTTATTATCACGCGCCACAGACAAGCGTTTTCCTGCTGCACACACCACATTCGGCGTCAAATGATATCTACATTCATGAGGGTGACCGCTAGAGGGCGACGTCGGCAGCATATTTCTATTGTCGGCCAGGGCTTTAAACGTGCAATATATTTTTGCTTGTCCAAATGTTAAACATTTTCTTACCTACCTAATTAAGCAACAAGGTACTGTGGACAAGCAATGAAAGGATGTAGTCTAAGTATACACAGACAAAAGAGGACTATTGTGCATATTGTATGGGAATGTTTTCTTGTCAGTTTAGTCAAAAATGAATTTAAACATTGAAATGATTCAAATCTTAAACTTTGCAGCAATGATACCAATTGTCATTTCATGTTTAACAGTATGAATTTACTTTACAAAGGTTTACATTTTCATTAGTCATATTAGTAAAAGGAGCGAGAGAGATAGAGAGAGACCACCCTCAGCTTTTTCTGTGTGATACACACAACAGTAGCCTGATTTCCTGAAAGCTCACTTATCAGTTTGGGAAGCTGGGAAACTCAATTTAATGTCAAAGGTCATACTAACTTTCTAACCGCCAAATTGTCAAAAATGAGCTTTGATCGAGAGTGTCAGACTATCGAGACTGAGATCTCAACCTTTAGGCAACTCTATTGCCTGTAGACTACTCCCATCAAGTCAATATTATGGAGTTGTTGTAGATCTGCGAACACTACCAGTGCCTAGGCCTACAAAAGACTGTGCAATGTCAGTGTTGCACCATGACCTATGGTGTATCCAAGTCACACATTCATAGTTTTAAAACTGCTCATGTATTTCCAGGGTAACACGGGGTTGCAGACAAATAAATATGCAGACATCAACATTTTGCCTAAGCCTACGAACTATTACTCTATTCTCTAAACTACACGTTCCATGCTGCATCTGCAGACAAAAATCACAGCCCCGCCCCTTTTCTTCTGGAGGGTGCGCTTGGTGCTAGCTCTCACAACAGTGGGAGAGCATGTCTTAGTCCACATCCATCAACACGGATCTTATTGGAGCGCTTTTGACTGGACCGGATGCTTTTGTTTTATGTTTGGCGAAATCTTCAAGCTGCAGAGACTTTGCAAGTTAGATGTCAGTATGTTATAGCTCATTGCTAGATATTTAGCTGGTAAATTGATGGGTGTTAGCCGGATAGCATTCACTCTAAAATCCAAAGTTTCCATCCCTTGGGACTTTTGGATCAACATTAGCTAGCTAGCTAGCTAGCCATTATACGTAACAATTCAGTCTTGGTAGCGATTGCAAGTTTGTTTGTCACCAGACCACAAAGACAAAATTCCATTTTGTTAGCATAATTGCTAACTATAGTATGGTAATAAGAATGGAATGCAAATAGGCTAGATAGTTAAAAGACGTACTTTGTGTAATATCAGATGCAGCTTTTTTTCGCTGGAGGTAGAGCCAGCTAGTTTTGCAGGCGGCTAACGTTAGTAACGCTCAATTCCATCCAGCAAACTTGTTTACTAGCATCAGAGCTAACATTAGATGGCTGGCTCCAGGTTGCAAAGTGAAAGTGTTTACTGGAATTTTGTTTATCCCGAATAAACACCAGTTAGCGGCGACGTAGGATATTCTACGTTTTTGAAGGTGAATAAAGTCAACGTTACAGTTTTAGTTGCTTGTTAAGACCTCTATGAGATACGTAGTTGGCTAACCAGCAGTGTTGGATTTAGTTTGACATGGTTTGATTTGCCCAGATTGATTGCTCAGTTGATTCACTGTTAAATTGGCTAACGCTTGCTGTCCTAACTAACGTTAGCTAAGAGAGTACGGAGTGTTTGGTATATAAAAGAGTTAACGTAACTTTCTTTAAATTATGACTACTTGAACTGTTACAATGTAACGTTAGTTTTAATATGACTTCTGGTGCTCTCGCAGTTGGCCGCGAAATTAACCTTGACATGACAAGTAGCTAAACTTAATGCGGAACGTTACCGATATTTCAGTTCACCCAACATTAAGTTTTAACGTCGAATAGCTCGGCCGCCAACAAATAATATAAAACCTCAAACTGGCTCAAGAATTTTCCATGGCATTCCGAAGGTGAATACGGTGCATTTTGCAAGCCCCCATTTCAAGGTGGTCTAGCTTGCTGTACCTGGGGTGATCAAACATTACTCTGTGGCATCGGAGTGAGCTTGCCAGCATCCTAGTCATGGAGAGCAGCGGTGGCACCGGAAACCTACAGAAAATCACTCCTTTGGCACGGGAACTGACAAAGATATTCAGTAATTACAACAAACATGCAGGGCTGCTCAGAAAGAACTTGAAAGAAACAAACATCTTCTTTCGGGAGATAAGACAGAACTACAGCAATGCCTGTGCGTCTGCCACAACGACGGGGACTGCAGCGCTGGAAGCAGGTAAGATAAGCTAAACACCTGTGCTGTCAACCACCTATTCATCATGATGCACCTGCTATTGTAGATGGCTCTCTTTTTTTTACTAAAAAAAAAGATCAAGTGAACAACTGTGTTTCTGCTTACACATTAAGGTGTGCACAGATCCACTTCAGTGAACCAGTTGCAGTCTGCCCCTTACCCAAAAACTACATTTGAAACCACGTGTTAAAGCTTAACTGGTTCTGGCCTTTCTTGACCAGACACATGTGGAGTTTGACAGGACTTTAGCAAGTATAGGGAACTTTCTTTAGCTGAAAGAACCCTGCAAAAGTGCCACAATGAGGTGATTTGAAGGGGGGTGTTTCAGACACAGCAGAAGCAGCTGTAGGGGTAATGTAGAAGCATAGAAGATACTCAGTCAAACCCATGGTCAAACTGTAATTTTGTTTGCCATAGGAAAGAGATTTTCATCTGAGTGTGAACTGCAGAGAAATACTGAATAGGATTTAGCCTAGAAGCAGGAAAAGCCCCAAGCAGATTAGGGGTTGTTAGATGCAGGTTTTCATGTCTAAAGACGTTTAAAATCTCCAAATATTTCCCAGTTTAGCTCTCTGTTAGGAGAATTTGTAATAGGAATGAAAATTGAATAGTGCATTTTTATTTTCCAGCAGACTTTCTGGATACTCGTTTTAGGTTAGTGTAAACAGTAGATAAATCATCTGTTAACCTTAGACAGCCAAGCGTGCTACACTCATTTCTGACAGCAAGGCCTTTCTAAAGACAGTCAGACTTGTACCCTCAAATAGCAGGCCACAAGAGTTCCCATGCAGTGGAGGTTAGCTTAAGGTCCCCTAAATCTCACAGTGTTATCCATATATGTTGTCTGTTGGATGTCTTAGCATGGAGATTTATAGTATGTGTTTAGAACTCATGGCCTTGGGTAATCAGTGCAGTCAGTTTGTGTCATTATTGCTCTGTCACTGTGGCCAGTTTACACCACAGTGTGAAAGTTCATTTAGAGCTTAAGGAATTATTTGCCTGAGAGGATATCAGGATGATGCTAGGCCTGAAACTCTACAAACTCCAGCCATTTGTTGCACTGAAACAGTCCATACTTTCTGAGTTGGCAGCAGTGCTGTGTTATGATTAATCAGATTATAATTGTCTCATGAGCACATGTAGGCCTAGGAGTAATATGCTTGTGGGTAAAAGACTAAATCCCACAGTGTTGTGATGGGGGTTTTGTGGAAGTTTCTTGCCATGAGAATAAAGTTAACTTTCTAGTAGGACAAGGGCAAACAATATCTACTGTCCTTATTTTGCTTTACTGTCAATCGGGGGTGCATATCCCAAAACCATAGTTGCCTCCTTAGTTGGTTAGCAATGGGCAACTGCGCTGCAACCAACAAAGTTTCTAACCTAATTATATTATTTGTTTATATTTGTGGGAAACGCATCGTAGAGTGATGGGCTGAAACTTGCAGTCATGCACCACCATGACAAACTGAAGCATGACTTGAGATAAGGAGCAGCATAGCCCAAGCTCTATTTATGGCCTCACAAGATGAACATTAGTAAGCTTTGCATTGTGGTGCATACCAAAGTGTTTCATATTATGGTCAAGGTCTGACTGTACGGATTTTGATCATGTAAATCAGGGTAGCAATATGGTGTACAAACGGAGATGTGATTTCTTAAAAGAGCTTGAATTATTCTTATTTTCTAATAGTTATCATAATTACATAGCTCACTCTATTATCAAAGGAGTGTCAAATAGGGCTCTGCATGCATAGGTTTGACAAACAGCAGAAGTACATATGCTTCTGTAGCTACTGAGGTTGTGTGTCTCTTCTCTCTCAGTTAGGTTGAAATGGCATTCTAGGCCTAATCCTCATGCTAAATTGAAAAATGAGAGGGCCAAAATTAAATCTGGCTCCTAGTACACTAGGATGCCCTTGGAAGATTTTAATCAGAGAGGCTAAAGCGAGAGGCACGAAGGTTCGTTTAGTTCTATGTTCTATTTTCGCAAGGGGGTGGGGGGAGGAATCCCCTTTTATGCAGACCAGAGTCAAACTCTCATACACTGTTACAAAAGATCATTGAAAAGTTTATGTTGTGACGTAATGTGACACTCCCACTTATGCAGATCAGAATTATTTATGTTTGCTCTCATTGTAACGCCCATTGTTTGCACGAAAACAGTTTTAGCCACCTCAAATGGATATTTTTCTAAAATGACCTCCAAAGTGGAGATTTTTCAAAATGCTGTATTTTCTGGATTCCACTGGATATGTGTAAACACAATTTAAAAAAGAAAGATGAAAAAATATCCATTCAGAAAAATATCTAGATATGTGTAAACAGGACCTGAATCCCTGGCATGTTTTAGAATTTTAGAATCTTCTATTAGAATTTTTCTCTATTGTGAATGTCCATTCGCAAAAAAAATATTTTGTTATCCTTATTACTTCTTGTAATCTGCGTATTCACAGTAAGTACAAATAGTAATGCAAATTAAGACGAGGTGACTTTCTAGTCACATAGAAATGTGGGACTGCATTCTTGCAAAGCACTGCCATAGCAAGTGCTGTGTGATATCTCTACGCCCAGCTAGCAGTGCTTTGACAGAATATATAGTCCTGGGCCTGTATTCATAAAGAATCTTTAGGCTTAAAGTAGCTGATAACAGTCAAATTTAGGAGAAACTCCTAAACGTAACTTTAGGTCTACTAACTTTTTTGTCTAAGAGTAATTCACGAAGAAATTTAGCGCCAACAGGAGCGCCTGTCTGGGACAGCCTAGAAGTAGTCCAGAGGACTCCTAACTCACTAAAACCAGTTCATGAAACATCAAAGGCAGCAGTTTGTATGTAGCATGTCCTTAATCTTTTGAAATACACGTGCAGTCATGTATTCAAGGTATCTATCATCAAGGAATAAATAAGATAGATAGATAGGTACTTTTACTATCCCAAAGGATATTCTGGTATCCTTAAGCTTCCACAACATGACATACACATGACATACATACATTACACAAATACAGAGAATAAATCCTATCGTGTGCCTTTTAGGGTACTAATTTGTTTGGTGTGGAAGTAGTGTGTAATATGCAGGAGGATGCTATGTGTAGTGCGAAAGTGTCAGTTCAAGTACATTTCCAGTGCAGTTTCTGTTCCAGGCAGAGTATAAATATAAGTGTAATTAGGCTACAGTTTATAAAACACTACAATATAGAAAAAACAATATAAGCAGTTAAGAGAGAAGTGCAAAAGCTTAGTCCAGTCCTTGATATGTAGAAAAGAGTAAAAACTGAAAAGATGTTGAAATAGAATAGGGAGGTGTGTGTGTGGTGGGGTGTTCTGTGCAGTAGCCCAGTAAGAGTCCAGAAATGGTCCAGTCCAGTCTCGTGTTTGTGTAGGGTAATTAAAAAGAAAAGTAAAAAGTAGACCAGGTGAGGTCCAGGCATAGGACTTGTGGTCACTGTGTGGTCTAGAATCAAGCAGACCAGTCTGTCTCACTCCTCTGTGTGGGGTTGTAGAGCTCTATGGCCCGTGGGACAAAGGACCTTCTCAGCCTGTCAGTTTAGCATGTCAGGGACATGCCCTGGGTTGCACCTTCTGGGTTGCACCATTTGTTGTTGATGTATAACACTTGTTCTTGCCACACAGTTTGCCATCTCTGTCTGCTCGAACAGCAGAAAAACACGGTAAGTCCATGTCTCGGTAAACTATAGCAAGCTACATTCCTTGTACAACTTCTGGTTTCTTAACAGGGCAGCCAGTTCATCTGTCTTGTTAGCCAGCGTGTTCACGTTTCCCATCACTACTGAACTGTGGGTTTGAATCTCCGCCGCTTCTCCTGACGCTTAGCTTTCACCTCAGCACCAGCTCTGCAGCCCCTGTAGTACCACAGTTCCTCGGGGATGATATACGTCAGGACCCTGCTGGCATTTCTCCTTAAAGCTTACCAGCGGGTTTCTTGTATAAACAAGTTTGCTGCTGCTGTTCCGTTGTTTAAAAAGTGTCCACAAAGACCACAAAGACACGGAGCTTAAGCCACTCAGTCGTGGCGTGGAAGTGGAGAAACGTCTCTATGCGGCTTGCAGGGAATGCAAGGATTGCAATAATGCCACCAAAACCTTTCCGAAGTATATGTGCACTTATTCACAATCAAATTCAATTAGTCTACTTCCTGTGTATGCAAACATGTTATGATGAATGTATTTCAAAATGGTGCAAAGATACTACGTAATTCCACAGTTTATCCTGTTGCCATTTCATTTGTTGCCTGTGAACAGCGTCAGCACACAAGGTGGCCAAGTCTGTATTAGCAAATTTCTTCATCTTAATTTGCACTACCATTTTACCCATTGTGAATACACTGGTAACAAGAAGTACATAGGAAAGAAATTTAATTTCTTTGATGACTTTTAAAGGACTTGCTATCTGGCTACTCTGCATTCCAGTACCTATGCTAAGCTAAAGCTAACAGTGGGCTGTCAGTTTATGACAATGCATGCACAGGGACCAAATTGCTTTCGCCCACAAATAACCCAATTTCATTAAAATGTGGTTTACTCCTTTAAAGCTGCAAAAAAAAAAATAGATGAAATGCTCATTCTGTTTGGTCTACAGGCCCATCAGAGCATCAGTCTCCTTATTTCTTCGTATTATTCTTCGGTAGCCTAGGGACACCTTTATGAGGGTATTTTCCTGCAGCCCAGACAGCCTCCCTCCCCATTCCCTTTCGCCTGTTTCTGCACCCTGCAGATTAGGAGACTGGAGAGCTCAAATTAACTCATTCATCTCCATGGAGAAAATCATGAGTGAAAAAATGGCGCAAGCCAAGTGCATGCAGCCTAGCATTCACAACATGTTTGGGGCTTTGTGTCCAAGTGGAGCCGGGCTCAGATCTGAACCATGGGGATTTTCCAGTCCCACTTCCAGTCCCATCTCTCTGTATCACTAACTTCCTGTCACTTGTTTACTGGCCAATCTGAACATACAACAGTCTGTGTGCTGGAACTATTGGCCTGTAATACAGTATGAAGGATAATATGGGGTGGTGAAATGCAGATGAAATGTAAAAGTAATGCTTCCTTTAGGCAGGTGCATGTGAGATTGTTAGGTTAATTGCTCTCCCAGGTGTGTGTTAGTTTATGCGTCTGTATTACAATGTTTTTAATGTGTCTTTTCATAATCTGTTAGTCTTCAAGACTATTTCCCTGCTCAGTTTGAGAGGTGAGTGCAGCATAATTCAGTCTCATACTGTTGCACAGAAATGGATTAGTAAGATCTGCAGTGCTTAAAAAAAAAAAAACACCTACATTGTGGAAGCAAAACAACAAGTAGGCCAGTCACAGATTAGCACTGACCAAGTGGAGGTGTGTGTGTGTGTGTAGCAAGCTGTGTGAGAAGTGTTGCAGATAATTTTTTCGCCCTCTGTTCTTTGTCGTATATTCCTCCTCACCCCCCTAAAGCGCGCGCACACACCCCCCCCCATACACCAGCTGCCCTGCTAGAAGACTATGACTCAGCAGCCCTGTGGATTATTACCAGGCCTTGCGCACAGCTGAACCCCTGTTGCTGTTTTAAATGTGGAGCGGCCCTGGGATGGGTCATGAGACGGAGCCCCCCAGGACAGAGCGAATCACCACCTCCCACCCTTCACCCCTCACTGGGTTACTCTCTCTCTCTCTCATACACACACTCTCTTACAGCCTGACTTCACTAAGCTGGAGGAGACAAATGGACAAAAACACATCTCTCTCTGTCAGAATCAGATGCTGAAATGAGAATATTTCACTTGTTTATTATTTGTGCTGCAAGGCCCTATAGGCTACCCTGTCAGGCTATTCATTAGCCTGCATAACGAAAGCTGATGTAACTGCATGAATGTAAATAAAGCAGAATCTCTAATTTGATATACCTTCTTTTGACTGCACTACAAAGCGCTTTTAGCAGTAGAAGAAATGGCATTCTTTTGTGCATCACAGCTCAATTCAGACATAACATTACAAAGTTTGACATTTTCCTGTTAGCATGTGTATGCTGTATATGAGGTTTATGTGAGGCATGCTGCAAACAGCTTTAATGGGCTTCTTCCCGTCCTCCAGCTGCACCATTTGCATCATTTGACTTAACAACAACAAGCTCAACAAACATTTAGTCTTTAGTCATTTTTTGTCAGCGTTCACATGATCTTCACACAGTAGTGTCGTCATCTGTAACTGTCTGAGCAGAATTAGGCTCTGGGCAGCTAATCACTCTTTTCCTGTGCGTGTTATTGGGAATGTTTTTCTTTCGTGCGCATGGTTCAGTTGACGTCTCTCATTTTGGAGATGATGCTTGATCAGTTTTGTCATTTCATAGCCTTTTGCTAAATTAAATGTTTACAGCAATAATCTGTAGTCTCTGAACTGAATTTAAAGGTAACTCCAGTGTCAAACATGGTATACTATAAAAATGAAGTAAATGCAGGCCAGTGGATTGCCTCAATCTATTTTGTATTCTGAGGTATGGACCAATCTATTGCAAGCCTTTGGTCCAAACAGTGTCGCGCACCACATCTTTGATCAATGTCTCTCTCTATTGCACATGCAGTTTAATATTGTCAGATCTGTGACTGTTTTCAGATATAACTGCCTATTTATTGACAGTCTCAATTTTTTATTATTTTCCAAACACACAGCCAGGCTAGTGATTTTCATGCTTTGTTTTTGCACCATATTTGTGCGACTCGACTTCCTTTTCTTCTTATCCTCGTCTTCCTCTTCCTGTGCAGGCATGCAGCTCAACTGCATCTCTTTCCCACGGCAAGAGGAAGAATACCTGCACAGTGTAGTGTCCAGCGCGCCCTACATTCTCCTACTGGGCCAGGACTGTCCAGCCCGCTACCAGCTGCTCAACTGCCTGCTTGGGGAGCGCCTGTTGCCCCTGGGGCCCGACGCAGGGGCTCCCTGTGGGCCCCAGGGCCTCTCCTGCAAGCGGCGGAAGCTGTGCTTCACGCACGGGCGCCAGACCCGCCTCAGCCTGGCACTGCCCGGCCAGTACGAGCTGGTGCACCAGTTGGCGGCACACTGCGGGCGCTGGGAGACGGTGCCCCGGCAGGACCTGGAGATTCAGGAGGAGTGCGAGGACCCAGCCACCCGGCTGGCAGAGCTCGAAATCACGTTGCATCACTCGCTGCTGCAGGTAAACACATTGGGAACAGTTAGAGGGGGACGGTGTGTGGGTGTAGTAGCACTTTTTCAAATTAGATAAATCATGGTCTTGTAAATGTGGTCTTTCTGAAGGTTATTGGTTTTCCCGTTTAATTGTTTTTAAAGGCTTAAACCTTTCAGGCCTTTCAGGGACTCTAGACTGGAAGTGTTTGAAGTTGTTTCAGGAGTGTTTTTTTTTATAAGAGAGAGTGGGAGGTGGGCGCTATAATCCTCTTGCTCAGAATCTAGGCTGCTGAGTTGTTGTTTTGCTGAAAGTTGTCAGAGGGAGGAGAACGGAAAAAAAGGCTTTGAAATAGCTTGGCAGTGCTTAAGGTCCCGTGGAAATAATGACCAGCAGCCCTAAACAGTGGTCAGTGTAGAATGACGTTTTTATGGACGCTAGGTCTAGAGGAGAGTTATTTTATTCTCGCAAATTTGACAACAGACCTCATAGGAAGCCTTTAATGCATCATGCATTCTCCATCCTAGAATGGCATCATAGATGCTTTTTACAGTGGCACTGCTTACTTCCTCAATCCAGCTCGTGCTGTCTCTCATTGTTACTGTCATTTAGGTAGTACTAGCCTCGCCCCATAGCTCCTGCTGATGGTATGTATGGCACATCCCTACAGTCACTCCCGTCCACTCACGTCCACCGCCTAAGTTGCTGGCCGGCCTGCCTGCCTGCCTTGCGTCAGTCATCACATGCTGCACCAGAGCTAGGCACAGCTAATCCCTCAGACAAAAGGCCATAGCTAAAACCCAGTTCCAGCTCTGAGCCCTGGCCCTCCTTACCCCTAAGCCCCAGGCCAGAGATCGTGCCCCCCTGTCAGGCCAGGGCAGGTCAGCCCCCATTCCCCTTTCCATCCACCCCCCCCATGGCCTTGCTCTGCTCGAGCACTGCTCCTTCTCAAGGCTGCAGCAGCAGCGGCCCCTACTTACATAATGGGTCCATCACTGCTCAGGGTCTGCTGCCTTTCACATGACCAGGGCACAGGCAAGAGATGAGAGAGAGAGAGAGAGGCACAGTTTGGCTGAGGGGGTGGGGGGGTGTGCTAACCGAGAAACGGGGGAAACTTGGGATAGGTCGGGGGTGGGCGGCGGGAAAAACAATCATATTTGTGATGGTGTTGTTGCCATGGCAGTGACAGCATTTATTTGGCCTCTGGGCATGCCTCATAAATACCTCTCCAGTTTGTCACAGTCATGAGCATCCCCCCTCCCACCCCCCTGTTTCCCCCTCTTTTTCCCCTTCTCTGTTTTTACATTTATTATTACTTTTCACTCTTTCCTTTATTTTTGTCTGCTCGTCTGCTTGATTGAGCTGTTAAACAGGTCGGACTGACGACCAGGGAGACAAACTGCACAAACTGCAGATCTGGAGATGTGGCTTCTTTGGTAAATCAGATCTGCTTCATATACCTGTTTCCCAGAGGCTGCTAAATAGGTAGTGGCCTTAACAGTCACATGCCACTGCGACTAAAATGGTGCACAGAGATGCTAGATTAAGGGTCAGTAGGTAATGGTCTTGGAGATGAGGATATTGGGGATATTGGTGATATTCTTGTGGATATTGGGGATATTGGTGATGTTCTTGAGGGGGAGCTGCTAAAATGGCTGGGGCAAATACAGCTGCACATAGAAAAGTCCTTGGTCTGTTTTCACAGGCTGCTTAAGCTTAAGGAAATGTTCATGTACCACCTGAAATGCTTGACTAGTTTCTATCACCCCCCCCCCCCCAAAAAAAAAAAATTGGGCATGGATTTAGCTAACTGCTTGTCCTTAAAGTGAAAGTGAATGTGGCACTGGAATGTGAGATCTCTATCTGTGGGAAATCCCAGGAAAGTCATTAGAGGCCATGGTTTGACACAGTGCTTTTGTAACGGAATGTTTTTATTGTCAATTTTTTATGATTATTCTGACCGTGAAGTTAGTGCCACCGTAAGAGACTGCAACTGATGTCTTCTGCCCAGTCGATAAAAAAGTTTCAGGTTTTTAAGGCCACCTTCCCTGTTTGGAGAAAACCAGTGACTGATTGTTGCAGAGAGATTTTGAACAGGCACTGTTCTGTGCAAGCTTCCTCGGCATCTTGTTCATAACAAAGTGTCTGATTTTTACATGCCTTTGTGTGGTACCACATCCTCTCTTCTCGGCATTGATGGGTAAAGTTTCATGTAAACATGCTCTTCCGGCCTGTATTTTGGGTTTTACCTGCACTGCAAAAAAACAACAATACTTACAAAAACTTCATCTGAGAAAATCCTTTAGATTCAGTGAAGCTTTGCATGACTTCATACTGTTTCTAACCCTCATGTTCAAATTAGTCCTTTCATTGTGTACGTTATCAAGCTGACTCCTTGAAGTGGGCTAGTGGCCTGTGGGAAGACCCAGGGCCTGACGTGGTGGAGGTTTATGGATTGATCAGGGCAACATATACTCTCTAGAGCCACATGTTTAGGAGTCTTAGGTGAGCTCACTTCCCTCCCTCGCATGATAGTGCTCGACTCATTAGAGGCAGGGGTCCCATGGGTGCTGCCTTTGGTGAATAGAAACACCAGACTTCTCACACTGCTGCTACATTCACCACCGCCGTGCTAAGTAAGACAGGGGCCCGTTTTTGGTTACCGGCTAATGAACACGCTAACACGCTAATTAGCCCAACACCACCCTCCTCCCCCCATTCTTTAATGCCTGGACCTGCCACTTCTTATGAACTGTGAGAGACCATGATTGATGTTGCCACCCCTGTCGATTTATTTAGTTATTTACTATATTCACGTTTTCTAGGCCACCTTGCCTCCTTAGAACAAACCAGTGATTGTGATGATTTTTTTTTATTTTTATTTTTTTTGCAGAGAGATCAAAGGGTTGTACTTTTTGCCTTGGTTGCCAACAGTGTCTGATGCAACGCTACAGTAGGTCTCAGGGACAGAGCTAGTGAGTCGGCTTGGGTTAGTCAATGGCCAAGCCCAAATTGGAGCCCTCCCCAACCCCCATCACACTGCCTCTTAAAACAGCAAGCAAGTCGGCTATCAGTGAAACAATCAATTAACATGGCAAAAAGAAAGGAGCCCTGGTATGTGTTCATCAAGACCATGGGTGTGACGGGGACCAAAAATAGATGCACAAACAGGCTGTTTGCGACTGAACCGGTGCTTTCTTTTCACAAGATACAACGTAAAAAAAAAAAAAAAAAAAGGGTGGGGGGGTCAGATTGTGGATTCCAAACAGCCTGGGGAGGGATTTCTCGTTGGACTACATTTGAAAATGGACTGCTTTCATTGCAAGTCAAACATGCCATTTATTTTGGATTGGTGGCGAACAAATGTTTGCAGGCCATCTTTGTTCCAAAGAGACTCCTCAGTTGGCTGGTGCTCGTGCCTTGGAGACGAGACTGACTGTCTCTTTTGTGCCTCAGTGTTTGTCAGTGCTCTCTGTCTCTGTCTCATTCCCTCTGCCTTTCACCCTCCCTCTCTCACCCCCCCAGTCTCTCTCTCTCCCCCCTCCCTCCCTCCCTCCCTCCTCTCTCTATTTCTCTCTCTCTCTCCCTTTCTCTCACACATATATTTTAACTCTTTTGCGTTCTCTCTCCCTCTTTTCTTCTTTTTCTCAGTTTCTCTCTCTCTTCTCTTTTTTTGTCTTGCACTCACCCACTTCTCTGTTGCATGCACATTCTCTGTGCATCTTCCCTTTACAGTAACTTTCTATCTTGGTCTTCTAGTTTCTCTCTCTCTGTCTCTCTCTCTCAAATTGAATGAGTGCTTATTAGCATGACTGTAAGTACAGTGTTGCCAAAGCCAGTCTTTAGACTTGTAACATAACATACAAATTACAGATATATGTACCAGTACATCAGTAGAGGTACACTATAGCAGAGTAATGCAGATTAAGTGTAGAACGAGCAATGGTAGGAGTAGTAGTGGGATGGTGCGCGTGTATGTGTGCGCGTGTGTCTAATCTACTGCCACAAGCACAAGTTTTACGTGTGAACCTACACTGGCACTCTTAACTCAGGTCAAGTCCCTCAGGTCATGATACTTAAAGACATATTGTGCTACTAAGACAGCAGAAGGCCCCTCTCCAAGGAGTATGGTGAAATATAATGTCATATTTTGTACAGTGTAGAAGGAAGTGCTCCGCTGTCTCATTTGGTGTTCTCTGCCTGGCAATGACTACATAGCCTATTCTGTGTTCTCTGGGCTGCCAGGTTTTCCTGTGCCCACAGCCAGGTGCCAGTTTTTCCTGTCTCCACTGCTAAGCCTGTACTTGGTCAGGATTTGCCTCTGCTTCGTATCTCTGACAGAGACGAGATAACCTGCCAATTCATATTCTCTTTTGAGGATCAGATAGGAATTTATTCTACTTTGGATGATAATTTGGTTGTTCTTCTTTTGCTTGATTCATTATGTTTTTGATTCTAATTGGTGTTTGCAACATAGAGCTGGACTGAGCTTGATGTGTGGTAGATTTTGTTTCTGCGTTAGTTAGCTTCAGTACCAGCTGGTATAGAGGACTTTTTCAGGGGGTCATTTCTTGCTCTTCAGTGCCTCACTTTGGATGGTGTTTTTGGGACTGCTGTGTAGGTGCATCTACAGTTTTAATGCTTTTTTTTTAACAGGAAACAGCAATGGAAAATGGCATACCGAGTGGACCCCATACCTCACTTTCATACAGCGCAACAGGCTGGAATATGCTGTCCAGTATTTTGCACCAGATTGTAATTGGGATGTTAAAATTGTAGAATTTTCTTCTCTTCTCTTCGGGCCTAGCGATATTCAGGCTTTCTTTTTAAAGGGCTCTTCAGGCCTTTTCTTTTAGTACCTTCACTGCCAGGTTGCACACTTTAGTGCCTTCACTGCCAGGTTGCACACTTTAGTGCCTTCACTGCCAGGTTGCAAACTTCCCAGTACAGTTTTTACCAGATCAAGGTAGTGTGTGCTTTAGGGCAGTGTTACCTAGGCTGAATCTGTATCTTTTTTCCTGACACCAGAGCTTTTTTTTTTTGAAAAATCGTAATTTTTGTCTTGGTTGGGTTTACTGCCAGGGCCCAGGACTGGCAATGCTGCTCCAGCTGGTCAAGGAGCTACTGCAACTCCTGTTCTGAGGATGACCACAGCACCAAGTCATCAGCAAAGAGCAGGCATTTCACCTCTGTTTCTAGGAGTTTGAGTCCAGGGGCTGCTGACTGTTCCAACTGCACCGCTAAATGATAAAATTTTGAACAATGTTGGACTGAGACTGCAGCCCTGCCTCACTCATGTATTTTGTTTGAAAAATTCTGTTTGTTTTTGTCCAATTTTTATGCTAGATTTTTAATTTTTGCATTGATTTAATTAAGTCATATAGTTAACCATCTAGACCACTCTGTAATTTTGTAATGTAATTCATCATTCCAAATAGAGTCAAATGCTTTTTTAACATCAAAAAAACAAGCAAATATCTTTCCATTTTTTTGGTCTCTTACGTGTAGGTTGTAAATGTGATCTGCTGTCCTGTGGTTTTTGAGAAGTCCAGTTTGACTTTTACACAGGGTATTGTCTTTGTTAAGGAATAATTATTTGGGTCCAGTTTGTTTCCACTTTTGTAGATTGGGGTAATAATCCCATGATTCCAGGTGTGAGTTTGTCTTAAATTAATCTGTTTTTGATTTAGTGGAATTTCACTGTGTAACTTTTTGAGGTGTTCCACACATTTCCATTTTGAATAGGTAGGGATGACACTTGTGTGTCTGTTCTGCTCAAACTGGTCGGTATGACTCTTGTTTTGTTGTACTCAAACTGCTCCACATCTCCCAGAACTGATTATTATTGTTTTTGTTTTTTTTTTGTAGATTGTGTGTTTGTAAGGCTTTAGTGTTTCACAACAGGCTAATTGATTCTGTGGGGCTGTTTCACAACAAGTTATTTGATTCTGAGGGCTATGTTTTCAGGCTGATGGTGTTGTCTCAGCTGTTTTCTGATGTTCTTGCATTCAGCGTCAAACCAGTCATGGTTTTGTTTCTTTGTGTTCTTTCTATTTTTTCTGTTAGTTCAGCCTTCTGTGTTGATCTCTGGAATATCAGGTTCATCTCATTCACAGCCATATTTACACCAATTGCATTGTTGGTGAACTGTTCGTTAGTCAAGTTAGTCATTGGCTTTGCCAATTCAGGTGAGTCTAGCTATTGCCTGTGTGAATTTAGAGTCCATCTGTAGGTCAGAGTTTATGAGTTTAGGCAGCTTACTGGGCTCCATGCTGGTGATTATTGACTTCCATCCTTGTTCAGAAACACGTTCATTTGGTTGTGGTCAGAGAGAGGAGTTAGCTGCCTAACAGTCAATGCATTGAAGGAGGAGGAGGGCCCATGTCAGTTATTGCATAATCAACTACACTACTTCCAAGAGATGAACAACATGTGAACCTTCCTAAGAGACTCCTTTCATAAAGCTCAGCTCTCAACAAGCACTAACTCATTACCAGTTTGGTTTACGACACAATCAAGGTTCTTTCTTTGACTGAGGTTTGGTGTGATGTAGACGGCATTTCTACCGAACACTAGACTATTGTCTTCTGGGTCAGTTTGATCAGGTTAATTTCCAGGTTGAGTGTTACAATCTCCACACAGTAGTACATTTCCCTGGGCCTGAAAATTGCTTGTTTCTGTTGTTCTGTTCTGTTGATTGTGTGGATGAGCTCTTCATCAAAATAAGGGCAATCTGCTTGGGGGATATGCACAGCACAAAGGTACATGTCATGTTTTGATATGCCAGTCTTATTGTCTAGTTTTAACAGAGCAGTGAGATTTTCCTGTTTTGATGACAGAAATGTGCTTTGCAAGAGACTCCCAATACCACACCAGAACTCCTCCTGAGGCTCAACCACGTCTCCCTACTTTCAGCTTATAGGAGGGAATCATTATTATTTCCCCACATGCTGAGGGACAACTAGTTGGTGTGTCTTTACCACATCATGCCTCAGTTAAGATAAAGATATCAAACATTTGCACTACTCTCCCTCTCCCTCTCCCTCTCCCTCTCCCTCTCCCTCCCTCTCCCTCTCCATGTTCTTGCTTTCTTTTATCTTTCATCTCCTTGCTTCATGCTTCCCTTTCCCTTTGGCTCTCACGCTCTTTATCTCTCTCTGAGTCTGTCATTGGAAATGGATGGCACAGCGAAAAACATTTGCCCCAAAGACCACCCGTTCCCATGAGAAAATTAAAAAAAGGTCAATGTGCACCCCCCCTTTCCTTTACTCTCTCTCTCTCTCTCTCTCTTCTCTTCTCTCAGTTAAAGAAGTGCTTTATTAAAATGCAGATGGTGGTCTTCATTCTTCAAACAACCAATCAGTAGAACCATTTATGATTAGCCATTTATTCATAAATGCTGGTTGTGACGGAGGCCATTGGTTCCATTTACTCACATACAAAATATGTAGGCTAAAAGGCAGTTCAAGCCATTCCATTGTTAAATGAGATTTCCATTTCATTCCATTGTTATTTGTTGCTCCTGTTTCAGTATTCCATTGAAATTTCTGTGACATTTCACACTTTAAGAGTTTGAAGGAATTCAACCATTCAGATTTCATCACGTAGGGAAGCCAGAGTGTCAAAGATGCAAGCTTACTAGAGGCATGACTGAAAATGAGCCTTGATACTTCCCCGCCATGCATACAGCTAAACAGTCGATACTTCATTGATCCAGAAGGAAATTTGAGCATACAGTTGTTGCTCAAGACACATACACTCACAAAACACCACACAAAATATGCGAAAATTGTAAGGGTAAAAAAATACAATACAAAATTGTGTGTCCACATACTCTGGTGGACAAGGCACGGGGGTGTTATGTGCAGTAGGATGCTGTTTTGAAAGGGTTAGTGCACAATTTATCAGTAGAGGAGTAAGCCATTGTAGAGGTATAAAACCACTGATGGAGTGCAAACAAGGGCAGCAAAGCGGTGACCAGTGCCAGAACAATAACTCATAAAACAGTAACAGGTAGTTTTAGGTAAAGTGTATACCACTCATCACCATTATACCACTTTGAATGTTCACTTAAAACGTCCTCCGTTATTACCTTTTACATGGATAGATTTCCTGCCATTCTGATTAAACTATTCTGATAAAAATTCTGGGTCGTCTGTTGACATGCAGCAACATTCTATTACCATCAGATGTTATTGGTTGTGTGACGTAACTCAAAGGGGTAATCAAAGCTGTCTATTAGGTGCGACTAGGAGGTAACCAAGGGAGGGTGACTCATCACACTGAAGTAGGTGAATTTTGAATGAGAGGTGAGCACAGTAAACTACTGTCAGTTGTCTCAGAAAACTAGTGTTACATTGGCAAAGATATCACCAGCCTACATGACCCCATAGTTGTCCAGCATGTGGGCGGAATGTTGTGGATGATCACAGCCACAGTGAAATAGCTGAGGCTTTATTTTCACAAAACACAGGCTTGATTATGTTGAAAGATGAGTGGAGAGTATGCACGAAAAAAGGCGGGCTGGTGTGTGTGTGTGTGTGTGTGGTGTGTGTGTGGTGTGTGTGTGTGTGTGGTGTGTGTGTGTGTGTGTGTGTGTCGGCACGTTCATTGTTTTCCGAAAGGAAGCGGAAATGCTGCTGCATTCAGTCAGAAGGACCCTTGGGAAGTACAGAGAGGGCAGATCAGGGAAAGATGGAAAGAAAAAAAGATTTCAAAGAGGAAGACTATAACAAAGCAGAACAACACATACTAACATACACTATGGTATTTCTGCCATACCTTATTAATTAGATACAGCCACAAGCGAATACAAAAATACAGGACTGTATTGGACATCTTACGAATATGTACTGCACATCACCCAGCAAACCTTGCAAATGAGAGGTTCAGTATGTGTTGTGAAATAGAGATCGAGAAGCACAGTGTATAATGAGGCACAAATGTCAACTAGGACTTTTTTTCTGTACAAAATTGAATCTTTGAGGAAGTTTTGCCGGCAAATTTATTTATAGATAGCCAAGCACACATACATACACACACACACACACACACACACACACACACACACACACACACACACACACTTCCAAGCATGACTACACACACACACACACACACACACACACACGTGTTATGCGCACACACACTTACAAGCATGACTATACACACACACACTTACAAGCATGCCTACACACACATAGACAGAGACATGGAGCGCCTTGTCTGTCTGTAAAGCTTATCTTCTAGGTGAAAGGTGCCCCGTTCCTCTCCTGTCCATAGCCTGTCCTCTTGCAGGGTTCATTTAAAATGCAAATGATTAAACCTAAACAAGCCCTGATATGATTTAGATATATGAGATCGGTGTTATATTAGGGCTGCAGATGAACACTAGGGCTACAGATTGGTAAAGCTTCATACAGGCATGCAGAACTCTCAACTCTTAAACAGCTCTGGAACTTCATTTGCTTTTTTTGGAAAAAAAGATGAACTCTTTCTCTTCCCTTCCCACAGCACTCTGTCTTTCTGACGCAAACACCACTCACTCTCTCTGATCATACTATTTCACTTCTGCTCTGTTTAGGAGGCCAAAATCATGGTCGTCCCATGCCCCGGTGTTCAACCGATCCAGGAAGCACTGGAGGACTGCTCACGCAACATCATTCCCATCATCCTCTACGCCCTGAGCCAGGACGCGCTCACTCCTGAGCAGATAGATGACCTGCACAAGGTCAGAGAGCCCTTCACTACCCAATCTGCTTCATCCGCATGCCTTCGTCGTCACCCTCGTCGTCCTCCTCCTCCTCGCCCTGCTTGACCCCAGAGGCTTCTCCAGAGTCTTCACGGGCGGGCAATCGAGAGCGGAACCGCGAGCGTAGCGCCCTGTACACCCATCTGTTGTCACTGGGCTTCCTAAGCGGCAGTGGCGGCGGCGGCAGCGGTGGTGGTAGTGGTACCCTGGAGAACAGCTTGAGCAGTTCCACCCCGGCTCCGGTGCCCGGTTCTGCCCCCATGCCCCAGAGCTTGCTGGGCGAGTCATTTGAGCGACTGCACCGGCTCCTGGGGACCTTCGCTAAGCTGGTCGTCCAGAACCAGCAGGTGGAGGCGGCCAACCGACTCAATGGGGTGCACTGCCGTTGCCTTGACCTCTTCATCAACCAGGTGAGATGGCGGCTGAACATAGCATCGGGGCTTTGACTCCTGAAAACCTTTATAGCATCAGTGTCAGTCAATGTAGCATATGAAAGCTAAGATTTGTATTATGAGTAGTGCTTCCAAGATTGGAGAACTACAGTGGTCTAAGTGAGATTAGTGTGAGGTACTTCAGCTTGTTTGCAGTGTGACTGACCGACAGACAAAGAAGAACTAAACGCAGGATTTCTGTTATAATTGTATGGCAAGTGCCTCAGCTATAATTAGGTATAGTAGGCACACAGGTATAATTAGGTACTAAACAGGTGAAATGCATGAAATGTTATGGAAAACCTTTCCAGTATGTCGGTAAAGCTGAAAATTTGCTTCCAGTGAATTGCAACTGCATTTGTTGTGAAGACACACAGGGTTAAGTGTTGGCAGATGTCATGATGTCTGCTTTGCCACATGAAAGCACACATGGCTTTGAAGGGAGGTGAGGCGTACATTGATTGTCCTGAACGTTTTTACAGGTGGGGCTCACAGGTGAAATTAACTGGTAGAATTCCAGTGCAGTTTCTGGCATGTTGTACCAGAGAGCATTCCCACAGTATTGAGGGCACCCTGACTCCGAAAGCTGTAGAAGACAGAGTTTTGAGGCATGTTTAGGCAAGCAGCTTTGGAAGGCTGAAGCAGACGCCTAGATAGAGAGGCCGCAGATCTGATTTAAGATGAAGTCTTTCTTTACACGCACCTGGGTATTTATGAAAACAGGTATATTTTCCCTCCCTGCATTAGAAAACAATTCTGTTTACGCTATGCTCAAAAACAGCCAGGGGAGGCTGTCAAAAACATGTCAGATAAATAGAAAGCCTACCAGAGATCTGAAAACCGAGGAGGTTTAATGTTAGTGTTAGAACTCCTATTTTCCCCATAAACATTTAGTGTCTGAAGCCGAAGTCTTAAGAGATCTCCACTTTAGCCAGGGTTTTCAAAGGTAGTCGTTTTCAGTGACTGAAATCTTTGTTTACATGTAAATAATAAATAAATACACTTCTGCTCTGTTTAGATATATAAATAAATATACATTTTTATAGATATTCAGTTACGTGTAAACGGGGTCAAAGTAAATTTAAACATTTGTTCAGGCATTGAAAGATCTTTTCTTTGAGTGTTTTGTTAGAGATATTGTACTGAAATGGGTGAACAAAAATAAATGATTGTGTTTGTAAACAAAAAAAGTAAATCCTCAGAAAGGTTTTTGCCAAGAATGAGGTCAAATGTGTTTGTATTGTGTGTGTTTTGAACGAGAGAGCATAACTTGTACATTTTAGTTCATTAATGTGTCTCCAAATGAGCACCTGAAGGAACAAGGTAAGATATTCAAGCAAATAAAGTGGTAAGTCTATTTGTCTTATAGCACAGGTCCACAATTATCATGAGCTTATTGCAGATTTCTCCCCTGTGTCTGTCTGTGTGTGTGTGTGTGTGTGTGTGTGTGTGTGTGTGTGTGGTGTGTGTGTGTGTGTGTGTGTGTGGTGTGTGTGTGTGTGCACGGCAGGCGTTTGACATGCAGAGGGACCTGCAGATCACGCCGCGGCGGCTGGAGTACACTCGGGAGAAGGAGGGCGAGCTCTACACTTCGCTCATGCAGATCGCCAACCGCAAACAGGAGGAGATGAAGGAGATGATCGTGGAGACACTCAGCAGCATGAAGGAGCAGCTGCTTGAGGACGCCGCCAACCTGGAGTTTACAGGTCAGTGGTCATGCCAGGGTCATGCAGGGGTCAAACACTTTTGCTCAAAGTTGAGACCTTACTAGTGGAAATGGCTTTATTGTACAGCATGAAACTTATAAGGGCCTCGAGCTCTCAAACTCCAAAGGAGCAGACAGAAGGGTTGCCATAGAGATTAACTGTCTTGCTCCGCAATTGAATGCTTTTGAATGCTTTTCTCTTGACTTTGCTGTGCTGGTGCAACCGAGTCAAAGCAAGAGAGCTTGCCCACCATGTGTTTTGTTGTGTGGGTGTTGTGTTGTGTTGTGTTGTGCACTCGTGTTGTGTTGTGTACTCGAGATACCTAACCCATCATGGACCAGTCCTGAGAACTGGTGAACAAAAACTTAAGAAAGGGATTGAGAAAAGGTCTTAAAGATAAATGAAGGGGATAAAGGTGTATTTACTGAGACTCCTCTTCTCTCAGAGGGCATGGTCTATCATTATGGATCAGTCAAGGTGCAGAGATTGATTTCTCTTACAGTTGAACTGTTCTCTAATTGGTTTGTGTGTGTGTTTTGTTTTCCGAAGGCCATTTATTAGGCCTATGATAGGATCAACACTCAGAAATCCTAATTGGAGGCCTCATAGTTGTAATGATAAATGAGAACCCAATTTGCGCAGCGGTCCTCCCCATCTGTGGTTCTGTTGGGTCCATACAACCCAGCTCAGTCCATTCATTAGTGTTCACACGATCAGGCACAGTTCAGTGACGCTGTACTGGGCTCTGCAGTGTGGTCTGAATGAATGAGGAGAGGAGGCCTGTCCATCGAGCCAAAAGGGAGAGGTCCTGTGGGCGCGGCGGTAACAAAAAAATCTCCAATGATGTAACTCCTCCCGACACGCTTGTGAGGGAGTAAACAATGCTCAGGCATTACGTAACCCACCCCAGAAGCATCTCGGGCTTCCCTTTTTTTCTCCCCCTGTCAGACTCTCTTCCATCCAATCAGCTGAGTGTTGCACTTCAGCAAAGTGTGGTTTTTGTTTTCTAACACACGCCTGCTGGTATGCTGAAACCAAATTACTGAGGGTGGTGTATCTGCAAAGTTTGGGGAAAGTATCAGGAGTTTTAACAATTACGTCACACTTTCCCACACTCATAAACACATACACGTGTGTGTGTGTGTGTGTGTGTGTGTGTGTGTGTGTGTGTGTGTGTGTGGGTGGGTGGGTGTGTGTGGGAGGGTCTGTTTGTAGAGGGCAATATTGTTTGCACTAAAGGAAAGGGACTGACTCGTCCAGACTTCATTAGTGCAGATTGGCAACTCGTGGCCCAGCAGTAGGACCCATTCAGGCCCATCCCCATGGCAACAGCCCAGACTGTTTAGAATCATCAGCTGAGCTGATTTGATAACTTTTCTGTGGAGGGAGAGGGAGGGAAAGAAATTAAGAGAGAGTGGATACAGGGAGAAGAGGGAATTGGTGAAAAAGAGGACTTGTACACAAGCCTCCCAAACGGCTGGGTCTTTCAGCAAGCAGCAAGAGCAGGTGTTTGTTGAAAAGCTAACTGGCAGGAACACTGTGGTTTTATTGACTGTTACAAAGATGAAGTGTTGCTCTTTCAGTGGACTTGCTAGTTCCCACTGAAAAGTTGTTGTTCACACACACACACACACACACACACACACACACACACACACACACACACACACACACACACACACACACACACAAATTCACAGGTTCTCCTTTTCACCCTATACAGGATTAATTCATACTCCACCTTCATTATTTCACAATATCACGTAACGCTGTGTGGAGCTGATGGAACCTTGTCACTGTCCAACATTTTCCTTGAAGATCACAAACATTACCTAGCGAATCTGATTCTGATTTTTATGTCCTTGTAGATTACAAACATTACTTTGTGTAAAATCTGATTCAGGTTTTTATGGCACATTTTTATGCAAGATTAAAAAACGCTTTATTGTTATGAAGGACATAATATATTTATGATAATTACTTTCATGATAACATTGTTGTCATATAAAACTGAAATCATTGACAGGCAGTTAACTCATCTTAACAATGCTGTACTTTCGAATATCCGAAGAAGAACGAAGAAGTACACCAATACTGCATTTACCCCACTTCTAATTAAGCAGTGGTGTGTCGTTGTGCCCAGAGTTTGAATTTCTGATTGTGTGATTTGCACACGCTTGGCTGAATGTGCTGTTAGATGCACTTTTATGAAGTTTTTTTTAATAAAAGTGCAATAACTGAGTTGTAAACTAATTCTAACCATCCTAACTCATAACTTATCCCTCTCATATTCCTCGCACAGATATTATTGTGACGCCAAATGGGGAGCCCCTGGCCTCCAAGGACATCAAGTCGTGCATCCATCAGATCCAGGAGCTGATTGTTGTGCGTCTGAACCAGGCAGTGGCCAACAAGCTCATCAGCTCTGTGGACTACCTGAGGGAGAGCTTTGTGGGCACTCTGGAGCGCTGCCTCAGCAGCCTGGAGAAGTCGCACAACGACACGTCTGTGCACATCACCTCCAACCACCTGAAGCAGGTACATGCACACACATGCGCACACACACAAACACACAAACACAAACAAACACACAAACAAGCAACCACCTCAGCACAGTCGTTCAATTGAACAAAAATGGTCAGGGGAAAAAAAATCTGTTGCAAATCATTGGTTTGATTCCATGTAAGAGATGGAGTTAATGTCAAAACCTCTAGACGTGTTTCATTCAGTGATTAGCTGTATGGATGAATAAGAATTTCTGTATTGCTGCTTCGTAAGTCACACACTGTCTCTCTCTGTCAGATCCTGAACGCTGCCTACCATGTGGAGGTGACATTCCACTCGGGCTCGTCTGTGACGCGCTTGGTATGGGAGCAGATCAAACAGGTGAGCCTGAGTTCTCCAGCTGCGGCACACTCTGTTCAGATGAGTCAGAGAAGAACCTAATCAGCAGGTTGACATCATTCTGTGTCTATGGGCCCTAATTTTACTGCCTGCTCCCATGCATCTGTGTTTGATCTCTTTTCCTTTAATTGTTCTTGGCTGACTTTACTTTCTCTCTCACTCACTCACTCTCTCTTTCTCTTTCTCCATCACTCACTCATTTATTTCCTCTCTTCCCTCTATTGTCTTCATCTGACTTTGACTCTCTCTCTCTCTCCCTTTTTTTTGCTCCCTCTCTGGTCTCTCTCTAGATAATCCATAGGATAACATTTGTGAATCCTCCAGCCATCACTCCAGAGTGGAAGCGTAAGGTGGCTCAGGACGCCATAGAGAGCTTAAGTGCGGCTAAGCTGGCCAAGAGCATCTGCTCCCAGTTCCGTACCCGCCTCAACAGCTCCCACGAGGCCTTTGCTGCTTCTCTCCGACAGGTAAAGCACCTTGCAAATCGCACACACACACACACACACACACACACACGGCCAACGCCGTCTATGTTTCTCTCTCTCACACACACACACTCCACCTCAGTACTCCATCCACCTCTTTCACCTAGTTCTCTCATCCTTCTCTCTTTAGCTGTGACAGATGTACGTGCGCACACTAATGTGCTTACACCTTTTTAATATACCCTTTGTCACATGTCTTCATTTTCATGTACGCTTGATACATGTGCAAGAGGGTAGCCCTTGGCATATGAGAAGGACCTTTTGGAAACTCCTTTTCCCAACCAGCATGCCTAGACATCTTTTGGGAGTATTAGATGTTGTGAATCTCATGTCAGGTGAGATCTCCGTTACATTCAATCTTCAGCCTGGTCCACATGCCTCAGGTTTAGCCTGATTTGCAGACCTTGCAAAACCTTTTTTGTCCCTTCTGTGCTTCCTGTTGTGGGCAGTGAGCTTTGGACGGCCCTGATCTCGTCCCATCTCATCTCTGAACCGCAGGCATGCTACACATTCCAATGCTCAGTAAGGCAGGCTCAGACGGCCAGGGTTTTAGACCACAGCCCTTTCATCCCATTGGACTCAGTTAAGAGCCGTGCTTATTGGGAGATCACACGTGATTGGATAACGTGACTTCCGTCATAAATAAAGAAGAGCATTGTGTGTGCGTGTGTGTATGTATGTCTTGGACGTAGGGTGAAGGGATATGTTTGTGGTCTTGACGCGCTAATTAGGAGTGGAGGAAGTGTGTGATAAACTTGAGATAAAGTGGTCCTGGACAAATGTCTACACACACACACACACACACACACACACAAACACACACACACACACACACACTCTCAGGCTGTTCAATCTGTCTTCTTCTTATCCGTAATGAGTTTGGCTAATTGTGTTTGCCTGCTAGTTCTGCTGAGGAGTTTAAACTTTAAGCATTTCATGACTTGACTGAGAGGCAGGCCATTTGATTGCATGCTTTTCTATATTTAGGTCCCGATTTGGCATTATGAAATTAAGTATATGTATATGATAATTGAGTCACTGTGTGTCTGTGTTGTCATTGTTAATATGTGTGTGTGTGTGTGTGTGTGTGTGTGTGTGTGTGTGTGTGTATAGTTATTGAATTAGGCTGATCATTTGATCTTCAGATGAATGTGCTTCACTACAAAGCTGCTATTTCCATCACTGCATAACGTTATAATAAGGTTTCAATTGGCCATATTCATAAATGGAAGATGCAGCTGGCGGCTTCAAGCCAAACTAATGCGAAACAGTGAGCAAAATATGTCTCCAATCAGCAGTGATGTGATATGAGTCCAAAAGTCTATTCTCACAACACTGGAATATAATCTAAATTAAAAGCATTCTGTGTTTGAGGGATGGCAGTGAGAAGGTTGTAGTGTGCCTCCATGTGTGGAAAGGGGTCTGTGATATTTGCTCAGTGATGAGATCGGACTACTAAAGGTTACGATTGTGTTTGCAGCTAGAGGAGGGTCACACGGGTCGCCTGGAGCGGACGGAGGACCTCTGGCTGCGGGTGCGCAAAGACCACGCTCCTCGGTTGGCCCGCCTGTCGCTGGAGAGCCGCTCGCTCCGAGACGTCCTCTTAAACGGTACTGAACTACACCTCTCCCTCTCCTGCCTCCCTCTTGACCCAGTCTCTCACGCAGCACACTCTTTTCTTTAACTAAGAGCATTGCTTTTTCCTCCCTCTCTTTGTCTACTTGTCTTTTTTTAATGATTATGATGAACCGCCTCTGTGGAACTGTGTGTGTATGTCATGCTTTGTGTTGTTGTGTTATCAGGTCATGTTGTGTACGTACGTTTTCTCATCTCTTTAAGAGCAGTATCGGTGACTCCATAATATATAAGTCTGTGCCATGGGATTGGCCAGTAATGGCAGAACTAAAACTGTACAAGGTGTACAAGGACACTCAGTAATGTTTGCCAAGTTGTGTCTTAACCTTGATGCCTTGAAAAAATCAAGAGGTTAAAATCTCTCTCTCCACCTCCCCTTTTCCCATCCAGGCAAGCCCAAGCTGGGCCGAGAGCTAGGCCGAGGCCAGTATGGAGTGGTCTACTTCTGCGACAGCTGGGGGGGCAAGTACCCCTGCGCCCTGAAGTCCGTGGTCCCTCCCGACGACAAGCACTGGAACGACCTGGCTCTTGAGTTCCACTACACCAGGTGAGCACAGAGAAGTATGTGAGGACGGGGATGTGTGATTGCCGTTCCTCTCGCTTCCTGAAGGGAAGGGGCTCATTGCCAAACAATACTGTCTGCACGTCAGCCTAACCACAAATGACTTGCAAACAATGAACAATGTTCAAATTTTTTTCAACACTAAGCAAATTTAAATTTGTCTGAGGGACAAGCTTCGGCATTGTGAGCGGCCTTTTGTGGTCGACCGATAATGATAATTCACAATAACTGGCCAATATTAACTATTCGGCTGTTTAGTATTTGGAGAATAGGCTAAATAAAATAAATTAATTGTTTCAAGAGGAGAGTTTTCACCACCTTAATTCTGTGATAATAAGCTAGTTAATATGAACACACATCACCCATCACACAGGATAGTCATCATGAACACATTGCCTAACTTGTAGGCTAGAAGAAGTATAGGTCAAATGACAGATTTTCTTCCCCTCACATTGAAATTATTCACGGATGGATGTTGATGAAATATTTTTTGTATGGGCCTACAGAAAGACCAACCATGCTGTTTCTGATGATTTTCTTTAACTCATTGTTTGACAGGCAACTTTGGAGTGGCATGCATTTGACAGTGTGCGTGTCTAATGAGGGCCTAATGCATACGGTTTCAATAATAGAACCTCATTGTTTCTACAGCAATATAGCCTACATATAATGTGGCAGTGGTGAAAGAATTGAAAATAATGCAAATAAAAGAGACTTGATGAAACATGGTAGGTTATGCATATGCCCATATGGCCATATGAATAATGATGGAGTGTTTTTAATGCAGGAGACAGGATATAGGTTATGGCACTACGTGTGTAATGCTCGGAAGATGCGACTGAGAAAAGATGTGGCTATATCACAAGCAACAAAAGGGAAAAATGGAAATCCCTGACTGTATATTTTGCATTTTTGGCAGAGTAATATTAGCGCGAGAGCAACAAAATAAAGGTGAGTCGAGAGGGCAAAATAGCTCCGCTTTTCTCAGATTGCACAAAATGTTCAGATTTCCCCACTTTTCTCCTGAAATCACTTTGTGAGCAGCTTGAAAAAACGTTGCGGGATGTGGAATGTCCTGCGTGGCTGTGCACGTGCTCAGGGGATGTGGAATGTCCTGCGTGGCTGTGCAGGTGCGCAGCCTAGAAGGAACGTTGCTTGTAAATGATCTCATTTTACTGTTTAAGTCCGAGACAGCATAGGCAAACCCTTTTGGCTTGGCTCTAATTTTCTGCTGCATTCGTAGTCACCTGACCTGTTTTAGTCTTGGGTTATTTTTGTTTAGTGCCAGTCAGACTGTCATCATTCATATCAGTTGGTGTGTTTAGGTGTAGGTGAGGCTAACTACTACAGGTTGCCTTTGTTTCTTGCTCACTTCCCACGTCAATTCAGCATATCACATTTGATCCAATGCCCCGTAGAAGTTTATAGTCTTATTACACTGTTCTTATACATGTCATTTCACTATGGAAAGCAGTTATCATGGAAGTCGCCCTTGGGGCCAGTCGCTTTGCATTCATTTGACGGCTAGTTTGCTCCCTGAAGTTTAATTGATTTCTGCCTGTTTGATGATGGTCTACCAACAGTCTGCCAAATCAAATGTCAAATGTCATGCATTTTTGGTGGATTATACCCACGTGCCTAAAATTCCTTTATGCCCGCTGGTTTAATAAGCAAAAGAAACTGTCTTTTGAAGAAAGTAACTTGCGTTGTGGTGTTCTTTGGACGCCCACAAAAGCGGACACTCCACATTATTTCATGCCAATTAAAGCCTCACCGTCACACTGAAATATCAAAGGATCCTTGGTAGCTCTGTCCCCAGCCGTATAGGTCCAGCTGTGCTTCTTTCAGCCCATAAAACAGGGCCCTTACAGGACAGCAAGACCAGCACAGCTTAGGGTGGTAGGATGGGTCACGTCACGGCGAGTGGTTCAGCCGCCTCTGGCGTCCCATAAACCTGAAACAATGGAAGCCTTCACCTTACAGTACCAGTTAAGTAGCTGTTGTGGGACACAAGCTTGGGTTGAGGCCTATAGAATGACTAAACATTCTCCCAGAGGAGCAGTTAGCCGAGGAGCCGTTAAAGTAGGTCAGTGGCTCAATAGCGTGCTCCTGATGGCGTGTGCTTTGCCACAATAGTTTCTCTCAGGGTACAGCCAAACCACCCACATTCTATTCAGTCCACGCTGACTCAATGAAAGAATGGAGGACGATAACATTACTGAAAACATACCTTTATGTAACTTATGGAATGTTCTAGGTGAAATGTTATGTGAGCATGTGTTGTATTGAACTGGGGCACTGACAGGATTCTCCCCTGTGACAATATCTTGCACCTGTAGCCGATAGGCTCTTATCAGCGTGATGGGAGGGGTTGGGGTTGCCAGAATGAAATTTTAGGAAAGAAGCTAAAGGTTCTGATGTGTTGATGAAGAGCCAGGAGTTTGGGAAGTGGAATGGGCGCCCTCATGAGACGGGGGTAGAGTGACAGCACAGCCGTGCTCTCACGTCAGCCTGCCGGTCTTATGTAATATGCTCCAAGTTGGTGAGGTACACACCCTACCTCAGTACATAGCGTACAGTGCCACACCCTAGAGGATTGTCCTGATACACCCACAACATGACACTGTCTTTGTTTTTATCTGTCACTTTTCTTATCTCTTCTTTTCTCCCCCATCCTTCACCCTCTCTCTCTCTCTTCCTTCTCCCTACCCCATCACTCTCTTTCTGCCATTCTCTTCTCAGGTCCTTGCCGCAGCATGAGAGGCTGGTGGATCTGCATGGCTCAGTCATTGACCACACGTACAGCGGTGGCTCCAGCATCGCAGTGCTGCTTATCATGGAGCGACTGCACAGGGATCTTTACACAGGCCTCAAGGTAGTCAATGCACACTGAGCAGAGATGAGCTTAAGTAGAAATGCTCATCTTTGAGGGTTAGTTTGTGATAACAGAAGGTCTAAGTATGAAAAATGTAAGAATGTTGAGATATTACACAATGTACTGCTTCAAATATCTGCTCAAATCTCTACACATAGAACCATACTGAGGATAGTGTGTGCGTGTGTGTGTGCGTGCGTGCATGCATCTGTGTGTGCTCCAGGCTGGCCTATCACTACGAGAGAGGTTACAAATTGCCCTGGACGTTGTGGAAGGAATCCGCTTCCTGCACAGTCAAGGATTGGTGCATCGAGACATCAAGCTAAAGAATGTCCTGGTAAGTTCTACATCCTTCAGTTTCAGTTAGACCTCATTAAAAGAGAAGTGAGATACATTGTTAATGATTTCTTAATGAATTCAGTAAAATTAGAACATATAACTTGGGAAAGAATTACTAAATGACTTTTTTTAGGTGATGTAACTGTTCCTACTCCATTTACTCTATTATTGCTGTTGCAGGCTTCAAAAAGTAAATGAGTGCAAGCTTGTTAACTTACTTTTCCACTAACAGGAAGTGCTAAAAACAACCAGATGTCCTGTCAGTAAGCTCCAGCAACCTGTGAACTCTCATAAGACATGTTGAACACTATGGTCTGGTCACTCTTGACCTGGTCACACTTTGGTCACACTGACCGTCTCTTCATGCTTGACCAGTTCAGATCAAGCATGGTTCGGTCAGGGAGTTGGTGTTTCAGTTGTCAGAGCTTTTCATGCCATGTTCTCCTGTCTTCAGCTGGACAAGCAGAACCGGGCGAAAATAACAGACCTGGGCTTCTGTAAACCAGAGGCCATGATGTCCGGGAGCATCGTAGGAACCCCCATCCACATGGCTCCGGAGCTCTTCACAGGTCAGACACCAGTTACACACAAACCTTGTAATTATGCATGCTAGATAGATGGACATTATTCTGTGTATTGAGGAGCAGGATTTTAAGTCCAGTGGAGTTTAGTTTTATATGCAATTTACAGACCACACAGATTGCACTTGCAATTCACTCTAAAGCCAAGCTACGACTACTGCATCTGTCATTTCAAGAACCATTGCAAGTGACCCAGCAGCGATTACCTAGCGCCCTAGCCTCTAGTACTCTTGAGTTCCCTCTGTGCCAAAACTCACCTCTTTCAAATAGAGAAAACAAACAGAAAACTCAAGGACTTTGATTGTTTTTAGTCTCCTCAGCCACATCTGGCTCAAGCTGACCTTTGCAACAATGAAACTATTACATCATAAACTGCCGTCATTGCCGGTTTCGAAAGACTCTATTTGGTGGCGTAAGACCAGGGCATCTTGATGACCACTGCCTCTACTTCACTAAATGGACTAAATCGACA
The DNA here is from genome assembly GCA_015244755.2 of Tenualosa ilisha. NCBI lineage: Eukaryota > Metazoa > Chordata > Actinopteri > Clupeiformes > Clupeidae > Tenualosa > Tenualosa ilisha. Next base: position 4,684,062 of record PYXC01002194.1, read on the forward strand.
CTCTGACTCAATCGGTCAAACACATGTTGCTAAACAGCCCGATTTACACAGATTTGAACACGCCAGGTAGTGATCTTAAAATGTCAATGAAGTGTGAACTGTCCTATCAATCTACTATTGACAGTAAAAATAGAATTTAAGGCTACGTGACTCACTACAAAGCTTTGTGCTCTCACTCCAGTTGATATTGAACCATATCTTCAGTTTCTATGTGTTGTGTTATCTGTGTGTAGGTAGAGTTCTGTTTGATTGCTGAGTAAATATATATGTGCGTGTGTGTGCATATGCACTCTTTTTAGGAAAATACGATAACTCTGTAGACGTGTATGCCTTCGGGATCCTCTTCTGGTATCTCTGCTCTGGTTCGGTCAAGCTGCCCGAGGCATTCGAGAAGTGCTCCAGCAAGGATCAGCTGTGGAACAATGTCAAGAGAGGTGAGCCCCACCACCCCTGTGACCTAATCCTTCCTCGCTGTTCAATCCCTTGTCCTCTCTGTGTGAGTAGTGGCCTGCATGTCTGTGTACACATGGGAGTGGGTGTGTGTTTGTGCACGTCTGCATCATCATTCATGTCTTGGCTTGCAGGCTGAGCACTGGAGTGTTGATGTTATCGATGTCGTCCAGCTCTGCTCCCATGCATCCAATGTAATCTGAACCTTCTGTTTAATTTCATCATAAACTGGAGGGCCCTCTTAGCCTCATGGCATGGAACTGTCTGTCTGCTTACTGTACATGTCTGTCTGAGAGTTTGTCTGTGTCAGTCTAAATGACTCATAGAGTGTGTGTGTGTCTGTGTGTGTGTCTGTGTGTGTCTGTGTCTGTGTCTGTGTCTGTGTCTGTGTCTGTGTCTGTGTATGTGTATGTGTCTGCCTGTGTCACTGACCACCCACTGTAAGTTTGAGTGACTCACGTTCAGTCCGTGAGTGTGTAAAGTGTCTGAATGATTTCTGCCTCACTCACATTCCTGCCTTTGAGAGACAGACAGAGTGCGAGAGTGAGAGAGTGAGTGTGTCCGTGTCCGTGTCTGTCCCTGCCTGTCTGCTTGAGTTTAAGTACACGTCCGTTCACCCTGATTACAGTGGGTGATTCACTGTCTGTCTGTACACACAGAAATGTGTCTCATTCCCAACAACTGATGCCTCTTTGTGTGTGTGTGTGTGTGTGTGTGTGTGTGTGTGTTGTGTGTGTGTGTGTGTGTGTGTGTGTGTGTGTGTGTGTGTCTTTATTTCTGTCTCACTCACTGTCTGACCCTTCCTCTGTGTGTATGCGTGTGTCTGTCTGTCTTGCTGTTTTGCTGCTTCCTCTTTGTGTGTGTGTGTGTGTGTGTGTGTGTGTGTGTGTGTGTGTGCGGTGTGTGTGTGCGCGCGTGTGTGTGTGCGCGCGCGTGTGTGTGCGCGCGCGTGTGTGCGCTTGCATATGTGAGTCTTTCTGGCTTGCCTGCACCCCACTGACCTCCTGTCTCTCCTCAGGCTCACGTCCCGAGCGGCTGGCCACCTTTGACGAGGAGTGCTGGCAGCTGATGGAGGCATGCTGGAACGGCGATGCGTTACAGCGCCCCCTGCTGGGCATCGTGCAGCCCAGTCTGCAGAGCATTATGGTGCGCATGTGCAACCTCAGCCCTGAGCGCAAGAGCAGCAGCCTGGACGACTCCAACTGATCATGCCAGCAACAAAACACTCCGCTCATATAACAACACTCATGTATGGGCCTGCACGGTTACACACATGGAGATACACTTTCAAAAAAAAAAACACACACACACACACACATATACATATACACACCATCATGAGCATGTATGCACAGACACATGCTCGCACACTCTCTTTAAAAACAAAAAAAAAAAAGAGATCCGTTTGGATAAAGAACCCAAATGGATAGACTGTAGTGACAAAGAAACCAGTTGTGTTTTGTATAACTCATAGGTGTTGTTTTTGTTTTCCGTTCCCTTGACAAACGGTCTAATGTACACTATTTATGATGGCCTCTCTGCAAACAACATACATGTAAACAGTGCACAGATATTTGTGTTGACCTGGTGTTTGTGGCGTTTGTGTATTTATGTGTGTTCTAGCACCACACTATGCTTCTTTCTTAGCAGCATGCTAATCGCTGCTTTGTCATAGGATTGCTACTAGACATGAACATTTTAAAAGTAGTCCATACCCAGTATTACGCTAAAAAAAAAAAGAAGACATGATTTTAGTCGATATTTAAGCTGGTTATTGGAATATTACTGCTATTCTGAGATGACAACTGTTTTTTTTTTAATAAAATGATTTTCTGAAACTATTGATTGTGAAGAGCCCCTGCTTAAAAATGGTTCATTTTGACTTCCAGAAAATCTCATATCTATTATGTTCAATAAAATCATTTTTTGTTAAAATGTTTGCTTGCAGGCTGATTTTGGAATGTTTTCCAGAAAATGATGCAAGCCCTGTCCTCATGTGTCACTGTAAGTTCTTTGAAGGGGAAAACGAATTTGGATCTCTTGAGCTACTCAAATACTTTATTTGAAGCTAACAAATTCTAGAAACTTCCAAAATCACCCTTCTGGCACATTAGTTTTATGTGTACAAAACTGACTCTTGTGGAAGCAAAACATGCAAAAGCAATGTCAAAGATCCTTGATTACTGACAGTTTCGTGAACAGTCCGTACAGAACGCAGTGAGACCTTCTACCAAAGATTCTAGAACACTGCCTCAGAACCTTTGCCTGGTTGTTCAGCATTTTTTGACTGCATAGGCCAACTGAACGACTTAAGCCCAAAATCAGTTAACCACCAGTGGATTTAAAATGGATGGAAGGAGCCAATCATCACCTTCTGAAAAGTAAGCTTGCCATGTCCTCAGTTTTAGCTACTGCCATACATTACCAGATGTTTCTGAAGCTGTGATTGGATGTATAAAGTGAGAGGAGGCGGGGTTAAAAATGATTCTGAGTTAACACACTTGCCACACATCAGAAATTACATCCTTCCTTTCCATTTTCATATTCTGTGGATTAGCCTGCATACAAAGTGTATAACCCGGTGTCCAAGACAAGGCCTAGTTATGTCTTGGTTCCATTTGCTCCATCAGAGCTGTTCTTGGATGCAGAGGCGGTGTCTGATATGGGCAACTTGGGTGGTTGCCCAGGGCGGCGTGGGCAGGAACATGATAGGGCAATTCTTTCTTTCTTTTTTTTTTGGATAACGTGCATTGGTTTTTGTAGAGCCCATCTGTGGAGCCGGTCTGTTAATATATTCTTCCTCACTTTCAGCTCAGACAAAATTGAGGATGAGGAGGATGGGTGTGACAAGGTGGTGGATAAGGTAGAGCAGTATGATGATGACTTTGTTGGGGAGTCAGAAATAAATCCAGGTGAGGGTCAGGTTGAGGATGAAGAACTTGATGATGTCGATGCCTTTGTGGAAGAGGAGTACATGCTGGATGTAGAGATAGAAGACCCGTCAGGAAAGACTACTGGTCTCAAAGGCACAAAGGAGGTACTGTCTTTATGCTTTCAGATATTCTGCTGATTGCCCTGACTAATATAGTAATACAAATACTATAGGCCTATATTTAGTCTTGGATATTTTTTTAGATTTTATTTAGGTTTGATGTTTTAAGATGACGTGGTCCATGGTCGGCATTGTCCTAAACTGACATAGTCAAAAGGAATTGTAAAATTATTCCTCTCCTTAGTCCTCTGAGTTTGGTCAAGATAATCTAGAAGTTCTAGAGGGCGTGTAAAATTGCTGTCAGTTCAATGTGGAGATCTGATGTTTGGATGTGGCTTTGATGAGAAGGACCCACACATACATGATGTGTGATCTTGCCCTATAGGTTGCACCTCCAGCAGCTCACTCTGGATTTTGTGAGTAGCCTTCTCTTGTCAGATTTAAGTGCTAAGGCATTATATCAGTCTCATGGCAATCTTTTCATAGTAAAATAACTAGGCTCATACAGTTTTTGCCAGTCATTTTCATACATATCTCAATACCATATTCACCTTTTCAAAACACCTAATACTCTCACAGAAACAGTAGTAGGCTATAAGCCAAATAGCATACACTTTTGCACTGATTTCAGGTGATATACATTCAATCACCACTTCATCCAAACTTCATGATTAGTTCTGTCAGTTTACCACCAACAGTTATGTACAACTACTACTGATTTTCAGACATTCAGACACTCCAAATCACTAGCCTAATCGCTAATCACCATAGACTGAATAAATAATATATTTTCCTTATTTTTCTTCCTCTATGTATCTATTTTACAACTTTATTTCATTTTAATATTATTTTTGCTATAATTAAATATTTTCAAGGATAATGTGGTATGATAACATTTACTCGCTACAGGTGTTTCCAAGTTGTAGGATACAGGCTACACATTCTGAGATCGCACATTGTACACTGGGTTCCATTGTACACACTTTATGCACTATATGCACTTTATCCTGCCCCTTCCTGCATGCGACAATAAAATTTCCTTGTGTCCTTGTGTAGTATCCTTGTGTTAGTAAATTATGAGGGAGTTTGAAAAATGCATCACAGGTTACAAAAGCAATAGGCCTCACCATCCTTATTATACACATTTTACCCATCATCCTGCTAAGGTACTGTGTGTTATGTTCTTTTTGTGTGTCTGACAGCCAACGTTTTTGGTCGTAAACTGTCCATTTGGGATGCCAGCAAGTTCATTAGCAAGTGGAAGCTGTCCCACATGAAAGGCTACCAAATAGGCATCTACAGCCAAACCGAAGCCCACAAAAACCTGCTCAAAGACAGAGAGCTGGACTGCAAAGCCAGTGTGAGCACACCTGTTGTTCTGTTTTGTTTTGTTTTGCTTTTAAGCTCTTTGGCACCACCTAGTGGCCTTCTCAGGTCTGTCGCAGTCAATGGTTTACTGAACTCCCTTGATCATTGGGAATGGCATAGATAAGCCAGTCAGGTACGATATGTAGAGAAAGGACCAGCTGAAGCATGAATATAGGAGGGCAATCTTATGTGTTACACCTAAATAATATTTAACTATCCACTTGCATTTACTTACATTTGGAGGCCCAAGGTGACTATCAATAACTAAGACAACAGGTTGTATTTAAATAACCTAATGAATTGCCTATGCTCTTTCTTATGCATAGGTTCCACTTCCTATTGTGTGCATGATGGAGGAGGAGACTCTGCGTATTCTGGAGAAGATGGAAAAGTGTAAAAGAACATTTTAAAACACTGAGTTATTTTGGCAATCCTCCAGTAGTTCACACTCACAAGACAACCCCTTTCCAAATTATCAGACTGTAATGAACAGAATCATATTTGAGAGAATAATGCACATAGCTACGCTTCACATTACTAAACGGACCCAATTGTTTGTGTGTATTACTCGTGTAGGGGTGATCGATATTCTGTGTTGTCTATGTTCAAGCATACAGGTCTGATTTTGGAGCCAGCCATCAGCTGACCAAAGATGTCCGGACCCGTATTAATGTGGTCAAAGCCCAACTGGCTGCTAAGCGCCACTACGTCCCACCCAGCACTACTGGCTGGCAACTTTTTTTGCAGAACTGGTGTCCGTGGCTGGCGACTTTGCTGAACAACGAAACATCCAATGAGCCAGAAGAGAAAACCATGAAAGAAATGTTTGAGGAGGAGGAGAGGAAGAAGGAGAAGGAAACAGAGTTTATAGAGTCGGGTAGAGAAAGAGATACTTTTGATCGGCTGTCACATGATGAGACCAAGAGAGAGAGCAACAAGGCTCCGCAACCTGGATGGGGGCAGTGGCTCGGGAGCCTACTGTGGAGAGCACCTGCGAGCACTGAGGAGAAGGTGGAGGAGAGGCAAACTAAATCTCTCCTTACCGAAGCAGAGGAGCATCCTCCCCAGGCCCAGTGGGGCCAGTGGCTTGGCAGTCTTTTCAAGAGGATGCCGGCACATATTGAGGGCAAGGACAGAGAAAAGAGGAGGCTTCCACAAGCTGAGGGAGAGGAAGATTACAAGGTGCCTCTCCAGCCAATATGGAGCTACCAGCTGATGAATGTTTGGAATAGGTCCCAAATGAGCGAGGTGACAGAAGCAGATGACAGCAACATCCCTCACATGAAGGACACGCAGGAGGAGGAGGGACAGAAGTCCCGGGCTGGCTGGGGACAGCGGCTGGGAGCTCTGCGGGGACGGTGGGGCAATGAAACAAAAGTGTCCCCTGCAAGCAGCCAATCACAGCATGTGTAGTTCGTCCATGTGAAATACTATGTCTCAGGAGATGGGATGTATTATTATTTGTAGTTTTGGCTGACAAATTACATTTTTTGTCACAAATAAATTCTGAGCAAGACTGTGGAGCAACCTTCAATGCTTTTGCCTACCACATCATGAATACTATTTATGTCTATGTGTGGAACAAAGGGAAATACAAACAGGCCAACAAAACAACCACAACACGGAACGTTAAAAACACAGTCATTTACTCCAAGTTTGGTGCAGTCCTTTACAAAGCGGCTTCACATAGAAAAATACAACCCATATGTTTTGTCTACCCTGTTTCACTAAAGCTTTGACATCAATAGCTGGTAAAATTTCAGAGACAGAATGAATCTTTCCTGTAACTTAAAGGAAAACTCTGCCCATTTTTGAGGTCACTGAATGCTGTGAAAAAGTGAGAAAATATGGTAACACATAGAGGACCATCAGCTGAAGCTAACTTATGTGGGGCAAGTTTAACTGAAACTGACAGTTAACATACCCCTATTGGTTAGCGTTAGCTGCCAATTTGCTATTCAGTCTATGCTGTATCATCTTTTCTCATTCTTTTTCCCAATGACTATTTGGTGACCTTAAACAACGCAGCAATGGGTTTAAAATGGATGGAGTTCTCCTTAAGATGTATTTGCCACAGAATGTAGAAAATTCCAGAAAGGAGAGTAGACAGCAAATCAAGCCAGAAATATAAAGGGCAGTTTGGACCACGAAGACAACTGCTTCCACACATTATAAGCCCCTTATATCATCAGCAATGATGAACATGGTAAAGGATTGATTCAGTAGTACCTTGACTTCACTATAGACAAGAATGACATCAAATATGCATCTGTTGGCGTATTAAACATAATCAGTCTTGTCACTTTTCCTCCGTAAACAGAGTGAAGCAAAATAGTTTACAGGTTGTGACTGGCAAAAATGGCCATATTCACATCCATGTGAGATTTTCCTGTAAAATCGCAGAGCACTACATAAGTGCAGAGACCTGTGTATTTGTGCATTTTGTAGGCTGTATACATCTCTGTGAATCAAAGAGCTTATTAAAAGTCAAATTACATGGAACACATTTGAAAGCTAGTCATTTATAGCTATAGATTATCTACACCCTCAAGATGACAGATTAACCTTAAAAAATAACTTAATACGGAAGACACTGAACTTAACTTTTTCCAAAATGAATAAAACAGATGATTGAAAATCCATCTCATTGCATGAGTCATGTGACATGTTGGCCTTATAATATGGAGTAATATGGTCAGGGAATCAGTGTTTTATTTCCATCAACATGAATACACTTGTAATGAGGACTCAAAGTGAGGGAGGGGGAGTATTAGTGTGAATAGTTTATGCTCTCCAAGTCTGTACAGTAACATTTCTACAAACATCACACATTTGCCAGTATTTTACAAAACAGCAACTGTGGCTTTCATATCATATCTAATCTATAAAATACAAAGTTATCACAGAACCCAAAAACGGCGAAAGGCAAATCTCTCAGACAAAGCATTGCTTTTCAAACAAAATAAAACGATGAGGAGCATTTTCAAATGATATAAAATTCTCTCCCAGCATTTTTGTTTTCATTTATTTTTTTACAAAAAGGTTTTCTTTTTTATGTATCAAAACTCAATTGTAGCACGTGTCACAGATCTTACTATTTACCCGCTGATCAGATTTCTTGAAAGTCTCCCACTGATGTTATAAAACAAACAAAAAAAGGCCTAGTGGTGGACAAGGCAGGCCGGCAGGTTCACAGTCTTAGAGAGAATTCCGGAACTAGAGGTGCCCTCATTGCAATCGGCCTTGTGAGGAACCACAGTGATTCAGCAGTTTATAGCAACCCCATGACGCCATGTGGTGGCAACGCCTCTGTTAGTTCATAGCAGCTAAATGTCTGTCTTTAGTCCCCAAAGTTACACGTACTTCAAAACGTGTCTTTAAACATCGGCATCATATGCTAGTCCTTCAGTGTTTGACCTTCCCAGTGTCAGCAAGAGTCCCATCCTGAGGCTGTCATGGCTCTCAGGATTCCTCATAGCACAGTCTATTTCATAAGAACAGACATCTGGGGAAATCTGCACTCCTGATTAGCATCATCCTTCACAAAAAGTTTCATAAAAACGTAAACATAAAAATGAAACTGTACAACTGGCCCTTTCCTGGAATGGTGAGTGGTTGAGATTGGACCGGGTACTTTGCCCCGACAGCAGTGTTCAGTCGGAACCGAGCCACCCAGCTAAAGAGGAACTTACTTGTGTTTCCTCAGTTTGATATAAAACAATATTGATTTTAAAAAGCGACAGCAACTGGAGGTGAATTCCTGTTTTCACGGGTGAGCATGGCATTGAACCGGACATCATAAACGATCAAAAAAAGTGCATTGCTTCAAGTATGTAAACAAAATATAAAATAATAATTAAAAAAAAAGATTTGATAAAACCATAATGAGGAGATGACCTCAGTGGGATCAGTGCAGCCCCGTCATGACCTGGGGCAGTCGACGCTCCTGAGGTTTGGCACCAATAAAGAAATTCTACTGAGGGGGACAAAAGCAGAGGTGATGGAGAGGTTTCCAGGTGTAGAACATTCTAAATGAAACACAGCTTAAGACACCAGGAAAGGACTCCTCAGACGTGCCCTCCTGGCACGCGTCTCCAGCCAATCAGAGCAAACTGGTGTGTGGTCATGAAGGTCAGGAGGCAGGAAACAGACTATGGAGGTGTGGCTCTAGGACCTGCAAAGACACATCCCTCCGTCAGGCTGGTCACATGGATGTGCTGCGGTGGCTGTTGGTTGGACAGAGGACGAGAGGGGAGGGGAGGGGATGGGATCGACCAGGGAGGGGATGGAGAGACATAAAGTGGAGGACAAGGAGAAGAGTGGGGTGGTGCAGTGCATCGGTGGGGGGGGGGGGATAAAGAAGTAGGGGAAACACAAAATGGAGGCAGCAAAACAGAAAGAATGTGGAGTTATGGTCAAGATGACAACACTAGAAATGAGACAACAATATGAAGGCACAACACAACAGTAAGACAAAACAATGGTAGATGCTTTGGTTTGTTTTAGAATTAGGATGTGGAAGAAATGTTCTGGCTGTAGTCATGGAAGTGAAAAGGTGCCCCAATGATAAGTTTAGAGGAAGAGTGCGATCCTGATACCATAATCACAAGGATCACAAACTTCAGTGGAGAAAATTAAAAAATAAGAATCTATGATTATTGGAAAGAGAAGAGAGAGAGGAAGAACACTGTTAGTATAGGCTATGGCTGGGAGCTCACACTTGACTCGTGGTGAGCTTTTATTGGAAAAAAAATCTGAATTCAAATGGGGAAAAAATATCAGAATTCAGAACTTGGCACTAGAAACAACACCAAAAAATGTAAAAGTTCAACGTATGATGTACAGTAAACTGCTGATGGAAAGCTTTGCTCTTTACCCATTTGTAACTTGTAAAGGAACTGTTGTAAAAGGTTAGCTAGATGTGATGGGTTTTAGGTAAGAGGCTAATGCTAAAACGTTAGCGCTATGTCAAAGGGCAGACAGGAGACAGTTAACACACATGTGGTGGTGACATGAGGAGAGAACACTTGGAGCACAGAGGACATGTACACACCAGACAGCCACAGTCCAAACACTGAAATATCACAACAACGGAGAAGCGGCCCTACTTAGCTAAGTAAAAGGAGACTTTGTGCGACTGTGCACTGACAAAGCCCTGTGTAGAATTGAAAGAAAAAGGAAACAGGAGAATAGAGAAGAAGAGAGGGGAGAGGAGAAGGAAGACAAAAGTAAGAAAGACACCACCACTGAAATATGGGAGATATGGTGTGAGAGTTTGTCCTTTGCATGAACTTCCATGAGCCTCCATTCACAGCATTTGTTTACGCCATTTGAGCAAAGGAAATGTAACCACATTAGCATGATAATGCAGAATGCTCTGGTATCAATTGTGGAATATAAACTTCTTGCTGATGATGCAGGCTACAGCGTTAACGTGTTAACACTTAGTATAAGGCTCTCTGAATAAAAAGCAAACATGCTTTTCTTTTACTCTGACTTCTGTCAATTGTATGATTTCATGGATTGTATTATTTTATAAATTCATTATTTGACTAACAACTTTGACAGTCTCAGCCACAACTCGTAAAAAGTCGGCACACCATGTGTTATACTCACTCTGATCCTGATGAGTCGTCATCCATGGTCCCTTTGGCCTTGACGCTCAGGGCAACACCATTCAGCTGCTCTGGCACACTGGCCTTGGCCCCGCTGCCCTTGGCCCCACTGCCCTTCCCCTCGCTGGAGGAGGAGCCTCGTGAGGAGGTGGGGCCTGCTGCGCTGACAGACAGCTCGTTGTGGATTCGGTTGATGCCGTTCCTCTCGGCAATGGGAGACAGCTGCTTCTTCTTTAAGATGCCTGAGACATATGCAGAGGCAAAAAACATAACTTGTATATTCATATTGCTAAAGTTCTTGTGATATGACTTCCATCCACTTTGGCCCGTCGTTGAAAGCTGGGGCTCATAACAAAACACTAAGAATGGTGGTGACACACAAATTTATTTTCATATTGCTGCTTCAGATGCAGTAGCCTAACGGCCTTACCTTTCTGTGGATGGGCATTGGGGTTGGGGATGCTGGGCAAGAGTAGAAGCATGTTCTCCTTCCCATAAGTCTCTGCTCTGTCTCCATATCGGTCGTCGGGATGGGTAAGCGTCTCTACCCTCAGCTTCTCCATCCCACCTTCTCCATCACCTGTATACTCCCCTGGCCACAACAATTTACTCACATCAGCATCTCACAGCGAAATACAGACATAATCTGGAGGAGTTGATAAAGCACAAGTTTGGTTCTATTCTTTTATATTTCTGATATTTCTGATTGCTGTGCAGATGAGGGAATTCATTATTTAACATAGATGGGAGTTCCACAGACACCATGTTTTAACATCACAGTATGCATTCATTATTCAGATGTACCAGAATAGGAATATCCCAGGAGTACACTGGCATAGCCATGCTCATGCTATGCTGAAATGTTTTGACATCTACTTCTTCTTCATTCAATAACTATGGGGTGGCGGGGTGTGTTGTTTGTTGACGCAAGTGCTGGTGTACCGTGTGGACGTTTGGCGGAACCTGTGGCCAGGCTTTCCCAGCATTCCTCCTCAGGGTACGGCCCGTCCTCGTCTTCACTGTCGGAGGAGTGGGTCGAGGCGTAGGAACCACTCTGGTCGTCCTCCAGCTCAGACAGATCACTGTCAGAGTCCGAATCCTCATCTGAGGCATCGCACACACGCACAGCAAAGTCAAGTTAAAGCCACTGCAATCTATTCACTTTTCACAAAACATTACTGAGTCAGTTTCCTGGTGTGCTCATCCAATAAAACAGGAATAGACTCCTACCTTCGACATGTTCTTTGACATCATGAAAGAGGGAGCTATGGTCATTCAGCGCAATGTGGTCCTGGCTGTTATCCATCCCAACATCATCTCTGGAATCAAAAACAAATTTTTTTTAGGTAATTTGGAAACGTGAAACAGCCTGGCCTTCTTTGATAGCGTTGTTCAGTATATATCTAATAGAACACAGCCTTCTTTTACTCAAAAAGGGTAACACTTACAAAACAAAAAATTAACAATACAAAACAACACAAAAAATTAACCAATAAAGGCAATAACTTAGTATGTCAGAATCTCAAAGGATGAAAACTAGATTAAATTCTGAATGCTTTAATATTTTTATGAGATGGAGGGTTACCTGAGGACAAAAGGCACGTAGCTCTGCTGGCTCTTGCCGCTCTGGAGTGTGCCGTTGAGGGAGCCACTGGAGTCTCCGAACGGCAGGTGGTACAAACGCCCATCCATGTAGCTGGTGTTGCAGTTGTATGACTGGGGAGACAGGAGGAGGGAGAGACAGGGAGAGAGAATCTTGAGGTTTGATTTTATGTTCACAGATAAAAAGAAAGAGTTAGAGCAGGCAAAGAGAAAAAAAGGAAGAAAGAAAAAAAGAGAGAATACATGACAGCAAGATAGAAAGGCAAAGAAACAGCCCTCTACTCTGGTCAGTTGAGCACAGGCTCAAAAGCACGGAAGCTGTGACTCACTGAGGGCTTAGACTTGATCATGTGATCGGGCCTCTTGCGGCTGCAGCAGTACTTCATGGCGTCCCTCGCCTCTTTATTGAACACGATACGGAAGAAGAAGATGAAGGGGCCCTGAGGAAAAGCAGAGGACCAAGAAGTGACGACTTCATTCTGCAGCATCAGTGACTAATTAATTGCTCCGCATTCACAAACCCCGAGGGAAATACCCAATACAATTAAATTAGCTCCATTAGTGTGGACTATTATGGGCTCAGATTCACCAGTAAATCATTCAACACTGAATTCCTTTCATCCTTTTTTCATATTCTTTTAAATATAAATGCTCAGTTCTGTTGTGCTGAACATGAGCAGCAGTTTGTACCTGCACACAGTTGAAGCCAGCGAAAAGGTAGTGGAAAATTATCATGTCACTGTTGACCGACAGGATGGCCAGCAGACAAGTCACTGTGACCAGGAAGAGGACCCCACATGCCGTCCTCAAGCCCGTGCTGAACACACAGACACACACACACACACACACACACACACACACACACACACACCCAAAAGTAAATGTTAAACAGCTGTGGAAGCCAGACTGTTATCATGGATATACTGGATTTTGGTTCAGGCACTCACACAGGAGGCTCCTTCTTCTCAAAGCTGTGGTGGCGCATGGCACAGGAGGCTTTGGAGGCCAGGATGTACAGAAAGATGTTCATCTGCAAACACATGCATCATCTCATCACACAGGTCATTGATAACGTAAAGTTTCATAAAAGGGCAGATAGCTAAAGTAACGTAAATATACTGAGCATTCTAATGTGAGTGTATGTGTGTGTGAATGACAGGCACACAGAGAGAGAGGCAGAGTCTATGTGACGGGGTGGGAGTGAGACAGACAGGTTCTGTACGCTGCAAGGCACTCACAGACACCGCCAGGGCGATGGGCCCTGCGAAGCTCCAGATGAGTGTGTCGTAGATGCTGAGCCAGCAGAAGTCTGGGTTCCCGTAGCCCTCTGGGTCCAGCCCCACCGCCAGCCCTGCACGACACGCCAAAGCACAGTAACATCAACATCCCAAATGTCAAGGACATAATGATGTTGGCCTCAAGACAGCAAAGACCACCCACTCAACATTTATTTCGAAAGAGAAAAGCCCATGTTGCACAGGGACAGTGTGACCAGCACAGAGCGGGTGTATCTGGCAGAGTGTATGAGATAATGAGTCAAGGTGCAGTAGGGAATATAATGCAACTAAGCTCATGTCTACTTCAGAATCTCCTTTCCCAATAAAAAGAAGTAATAAAAGATGTGGTAGGTATGTTTATATGTAGTTGTATGTAAAGACTGACCTATGGCTAATGAGGTTGTGAAAGAGCAAAGTGCAAATTGCTGTGTGTGTGTGTGTGTGTGTGTGTGTGCGTGTGTGTATATATACACGTACCCGTGATGAAGGCAGGCACGCCCCAGCCAATCATGTAGTAGAAGCGCATGGGGCCGTAGTTGATGTCGCGCAGCTCGGTCAGCATGCGGTACACGTGCAGCCCTTCCAGGAAGAGCCAGGAGAATGCACACAGGTAGAAGAAGTGCAGCAGGATGGCGATCACCGTGCACAAGAACTACGGCACAGAGACGCACCACGAGGAACGGAGGGGAGGGGAGGGGAGGGGAGCAGAGACACAGAGGAGATGAGAGAAAGAGAAACGTTTTTAATTTTTAATAACATGTTCATCATCTCCCTCTTTAAAAAGACGCAAACAAGGCTATCCAACAAACATGTGGGTGCAACTGAGGAGGAGCCATGATGCAATGAAAGAAAAGGAGACATAACAACCATGAATAAAACAGTCAAGGAGACAAACACAGAGGGCAGATTACAAGCGTTAGACTAACAAGAGTTAGATTAACTATGACGGGAGGTTAGATGAGAAACGCGAGATGAAAGGACTTCGAGATGAGCTGAATAAAGAAAGCAGTCGGGGAGTGGGTCGGGTCCTTACGGGGTTGTCGGCCTGGTTGATGCCCAGCATAAAGGTGAGCTCGGCGATGAAGAGGGCGGCGGCGGAGTTGCTGAGGATGCTGGTGCGGTTGCTGTGCATGGCCCGCAGGCACGCCAGGAAGAGCATGGTGAGCAGCAGGAAGCCCAGAGTCACGCCCACCGTGCTCCACGTCACCAGCTGCACAGGCAGGATCTCGCCGTTCTGGAGCGAGGAGGAACAGGGGAGGTTAAGACCCAGACACACACGTCTCAGGACACTTGGAGACACAAGCGAATGCGCACCTTGTTGCCTCCAAAACTCTCTCTCAGGGCACAAGCTTATGTCTCTTTGAGGTGTGTAACTGAATGATCTGTGCAGAGTTTGCCATTATTGTGTGGTGTGTGTGTGTGTGTGTGTGTATATGTGTGTGTGTGTGTGTGTGTGAGCGCACCTCTCGTCTGGAGATGTCCATGAGCACAGCAAAGCTGGTCATGTGGTAGCACTGGCAACTGATGTGGGTGCTGTTCCGGAACACCACATCACAGCCTTTGGCTGACCAGCCACCACTGCCCCCAGGGGATCCCGTTCTGTGAACACAAACAAACACACACACACACACACACACACGCACATAAACAATTAGTACTAGCACACAAGCATTGGAAATTCAGACAGACATTTGATTTCATTGTCTTATGAAACTGACTATGTGTGTATGTGTGAAAGAGAAACCAAGAGCGTACGTGTGTGTGTGTGTGTGTGTGTGTGTGTGTGTGTGCTTGCTTGTGTGTGATGAAGAGAGAGAAGGACAGAGAGTGTAATGCTCACACAATAGAGTGATTCCAGAAGACGCAGATGGGCTTGGAGCGCTCCTCAGTGGTGACGAGGCGGAACTGCACGGTGATGGGCTTGTTCAGGGCGTGCTGAAGCAGCTCCTCATTGTCATGCACCGTGATGCTCACCACTGGGGTGTTGATAACAGGCCGCTTAGGCACTCTGTGGAAGGGCAAACACACACACACACACACACACACACACAAAGAAACAGAAAATTAGATGAAAATTGTGTAGGATCATGACTAGCCATTTGTTTCAAGACTCACTGCCTCTCACATTCTTCCTCTTTTTCTCCCTCCCTCCCTCTCTTCCACTCCTCACCTCAGACTCCTCTTGTCTGGGTCATATCTCTCAGGCAGCAGCCCCGCCAGGCTGTGAAAGATGATGACACTGGCGATGGCGTCTTCCTCGCGCTGGCTCGGGTGCCGGCGTCTCCGACTGGATGTAGACGTCTGGTTGATCCCACTGGCCTCTGGGAGGGGGTCAGCTGGCCGGTGACCTCTGCCTTCTTGAGCGGGCTCGAAGACCGTGTCAGGGAGCGTGACTGCTGTTTCCAGGTCAAAAGGTCGAGGGCCACGTAGGGACTGATAACGTGGGAGTTTGGCACCAGCGAAGTTCATCTTGTCTAGCCGGTCAATGGATATGACTAATGGGGACATTTCATTAACTCAGATTAACAGTCATACTCATAATCATAATCAGACATGCATTCAGTATCAACGCTAACATCATTATGTGTGGCCCAAAACTCCTGCTTTTGTGATCAACTAATGATTTAAGCTCTTTCAAAAACTTTTCTATCAAATTTTGTTGTCAGGTAGAGCTTAGTCATCGTTCAACATTTTTTGGTGGCATGTTGATGATTATTTGCAGAGACTTAAGTCGATACTAATAGAATAAGTAAGTCATCAGGATGTCTCATGCAGTAACAATCAAACTAGCCTTTGAGAAATGTCTGTGCTATACTGAGCCGGTTATAACCAGCAGGAAAATAGGAGCACCCTGACAATTAGGTCTTACCGGCACGGTCAGTGTCTCTATGCTTTAACTGCTTTTATCCTTGGCCAAGGCTTGAATAAGATTGTTGCTCTGTGGTCTGTCTGTGTCTGTGTCTGTGTCTGTGTTGTCTGTCTGTGTCTGTGTCTGTGTCTGTGTCTGTGTCTGTGAACAGACATGGATTCATGCGTGTGTGGTGGCGGCGGCAGCAGTACTGACCGATGTTGGGCGTGACGATGGTGAAGGGGCTGAGGTAGGTCTTCCTCATATTCTGGGCCAGGGTGTTGGTGTACTCCTCGTACTGGCGCAGTAGTGCCGCCGTGCCACCCTCCGTCTGCTGGATCAGCTCCCAGTGCGGACGAGTCTCCCCTGCCAGGATGGCGCTGCCAACCTGCAGCAGGTTCTGAGGGAGAGACAGAGGTCGAGGGGAGTAAAAGAGCAAGAAAGAAAGGAATACAAAGAGAGAAAAATGACTCAGAGACAAAGTAGTAGTAGAAAGCACACGAGACATGAAACAATGGAAGACTGTACAGGAAACAATGGAAGCATGTACAAGATATTTACTGAGACTAACAATAAAGTATTTCTGTATAATTCTTATCCGGAAACTAAAAATCCAGTAATCCATGTGTTGACAATCATCAGTGGTGGGACTCTATACTCTACACTAAGTGTCCAAGTTTCAGTTGTGCCATTTGTGCCATGCTGTGTCCTTTGGTACTGTGGTATAGCTGTGCTGGGCCCATGCTTCTGTGTGGTACCTCATTGAAATGCACGTCCTGTGTGGCGGCCAGGCTGAAGCCCTGTTGACTGCTCTCATGCAGCAGCAGATTCTGCGTCAATCGGTACGCCACCTTTACGTCGCTGCCGTAGTAAGTTTGTGTGTGGCGTGTGGCATTGGCCAGCCGCATGGCTATGCGCTGTACTTCCGGTGACTCCACCAGGGATGAGTTGCGAGTCAGGCGGTCCGCCTGCGCACAGCAAGAAAGGAGGAAGGTTACTAGCTAGCACTGCTAACCTGTGCTGAGGACATCCTATGACCAAAACATTGAGTACTGCATTAACCTGTGCTAAACAGGCCCCCTTCTGCTGTGTTGAGCAAAATGTAATTAAGACACTGCCTGGGTGTGTACAGTATGGTTGATCAGGCCTGTGTGTGTGTGTGTGTGTGTGAACATATGTTGGGTATATCAAGCAGGTATAGGGAAGTTTAGAATGTTGGTAAAGAGTAGCTTTCTTTCACCTGGAAGTATCTTATGGCTAGCCCTATGTGTGTGCCAGTTAGCAGACGACTGTAGCAAAGTTATTAACGAAAAGTGAAGCAGATGATTGTAGCCTAGCTATTATCTAACAAACAGCAACCTCTAAAACGTACATTTCAGTTAACAAGATCATGATAACAAAATGTTTTTTTATCTTGGCTAAATCGACACAAAGGGTTAGTTTAATAGTGATGCTATTCAGTCCCACTGGAGAATACACTAGTCTTGCCACCCAGCCAGCACGTTTGCTACGTTGCCACGCCCAGGTGAAAGGTCCTATATGTCATACACACCAGAGTCTTGAGTTTTGTGAAGGTGACAGAGGTACAGTTGAAGAGGTTAGGAGGCAACCATCCTTTGTGCTCGTCACAGTGACGAATGGCTGTGCCTAAGACAGAAGGGGAGAGGAGACACTATATCACCCATGACATCACTGGCTGCACAGTGTATAATCATCTGTGTATAAATAAGGCTTGCTGATCTGAGAAAAAGAGGAGGGGGGGAGATTGAGAGAAAGAGAAAAAGAGAGAGAGAGAGAGAGAGAGAGAGAGAATGTGCTGCACCAGAGAGTGCTGAGAGAGAGGGATGTGGTGAGGGAAGAGATGAGAGGAGAGTGAGTGACTGTGAGAGAGGTGAGAGGGTTGCAGAGTGGAGGAGGAGGAGGAGGAATGCCATCATACCGACTGAGCCCTTGGGACAGGGCACTGCAGCAGGGAGGCCAAACTTGGTCCTGGGCCACCAGATGCCTGCCTCGATGGCCTGGGGACAGCTGTCGTAGATCACTGAAAGAGAGACGAGAGAAAGACAGGATATGGAAGAGTGAGCAAGAGAGGGAGGGGAAAAAAGATGGCAAGGGTACAAGAGACAGGGAGCAAGACAGAGAGAGGGAGAGGGAGATGAGGAACAAGCGGTCAATCAACTGATGAGCAAAATGCAGCAAAAAGAAAAAAGAGCCTGAGCAAAATCTCACACAAGAAAATAATAGGTCCAATCACGCTCAATAAGGCCCAATCAGTCTGCATGTTAATCAGAGACAAAGGAATCAATGGACTTATCAGAGAGGAAGCTTTAATACAGGAAGCCATTGTGTGAGTGAGCGAGCATTTGCCTTCATCATCATCTAGCAAGTGAGCCCAGTGGGTGACTGGGCCGCTGAGTGAATTTTAAGCATGAATCCCTGCGGGTGTGACATCACTGCGGCGAGTCCTGACCTTCACAGCCGCTGGCTGAGACCTCGGCGAAGGGGTTGTCGCAGCGATCGCACTGCCGGCCGATGACGCCGGCCTTGCACTGGCACTGGCCGCTCTCGCGGTCGCACGTGCGCGAGAAGGAGCCCACAGGATAGCAGTCGCACAGCAGACACGCGTCACTGCCGGGCGGCTGGTAATGGTTATCCTGGGAGGAGGAGGAGGAGGAGGAGGACAAAGGGAAGAAGAGCGGAGGTTGCAGGAGTGGGGTGAGATAGAGAGAGAGAGAGAGAAGTTGAGGGATAGGAGGGAATAGGGAATGATGAATAAGGATTGAGTAATGAGGGAATGGAGAGAGGGCAAAAACAACAAAGAAACAAATTATGTTAAAACACAGGAATATCACTGGAAAATCTCTGTAGACTTCAGTTACTGTGATCTCTGATAAAGAGGAACTCCACATAGTTCACTCTACATTATCAGCAGTCTGTGGAAAGATTTGCTTGAATGACCTGCCCTGGGGTCAAGAAAGACCTAAATAAACCTCTGAAGAGTATATGTGTGTGTGTGTCTTACCTTGCAGCGGCATTCCCCACTGGTCTTGTTGCAGTCAGCATCAAAGCCCTTGTCTGTTTGGCAGTCACATGGCCCACATGTCTTATGACCCCCACCAACCTCTAGGGCATGGCAGGTCAGTCCTGAACACACACACACACACACACACACACACACACAAACACACAGAGAGAGAGAGAGAGAGAGAGACATCAACAAGGCATCACAATCACAGGCATTTCACTGACACATAATCCCTATGGCAAATGACCAAAACACTGATAGAATAGAGTCACATTATCCTCCATGACTAACATCCATTTCACGTCTGCTGGAGTGTAGCCCTGAAGCAGCCGTGACATCTGAGAAGCATCTCTACATCATCTAAGAGTCGGCTGCTGAAAACCCCCTCTCCTCTCCTCTGGCTGACACCTTCACAGGGCTGGGCAGTAACGTGACTAATGACTAAGTGATGTCAAGTGTTAGGAATTCTGCTGTTGAAACCCAGGCCACACACTGAAGGCAAGCCACCGACACCACCACTACTCCTGCCCTGACATCAATACTTCATTCGAGTGCTTTCCCATGGCAAGACTACACAGAAACACATCAGGGCGATGGAGCTGGAGGACTTTCTGACTAAATGACCGAGATGACCTTTTACCCCCCGAGGTCAGAGATGAAATCAAGAGAGAGAAGGCATCATGAGAGAAAACAGCTTACAGACAGTTTTTCTATGTGATCTTTGACCACTTGTGAAAGAGACACTGTGTTGGCCTTGGGGAGTTGTTCTTGGTGAACAAATATCAATACAGGACCAAAGGTTACCGTTCAGCTTAACATTTCCAAGAATTTGGAGTATTTACACTAAATGTTTACATTCAGAAGCTAAAAATCTATCCAGGTGAATTTTTTTGCATCTGTCAAATCTGAACACTACTAAGATTTGACAGATGCAAAGATCACTACTAGGTGAAACTGGGTCAGACTAGGTCAGATCAAGGCTGGAATCACTCATGTTCATGTCAGAACCAGAGCTACAACTTCTGAGAAAACTTCTCAAATTCTTACTAACCGTAAATACTTCACTTTGCGTGTACAGAGATAAGAGCATCACCGATATCATCCTCACGCAAGCTCGCTCTGAGTAATAAACCAGTGTTTATTTGTAAACTCCAGTTGTAAATACCCCATTCCACCCCAGAGGCATCTACTGTGTGTGTGTGTGTGTGTGTGTTATCTGTTTTCATCAGAATGCTGCTTACTTTTTCTCGCAGTACTGGCCAAAGTAGTTGCTGGGGCAGTCACACACATAACCGAGGGAGGAGCTGGGCTTCTTGGTGCAAGCTGATAGGTGCTCGCACGGGTTAAGCATACACGCGTCAGTGCAGTTGGTGCCATAGTAACCTAAGAGGAGGACACAATCAGGCCAGCGTGAGTGATTTAATCTAGTCCACACACTCCGGATGAAATCATTCATAGCAAAATGTACACATGCAAGGAGACTGCATCATTGCCTGAGTCCATTATCTGTCAGTGGATGAATGAAAAAAGGCTTTGTGCTCGAGGAAGATGGTAATGAGGTTGTTCACAATAATATAATGATAATAGAGTGTTCACATGCTTCCATGATAATGATACTACACTTTTTGGTGACATTTACATTAACAAAATGTGATGAAAAATTATGTCTCGAAGGAGAAACTGCCCTGGTGAAGACACACGCGCACACGCACACACACACACGCACGCACACGCACACACATCCAGACACCTACACACAAAGAGAGAGAGAGAGAGAAACACAGACCTGTATGGCAGGTGCAGGAGTAGGAGTCCCAGTCGTCGCTGCAGTAGCTGTTGGCCGGGCAGGGGTTGGACAGGCAAGGGTCTGGCATGTTGCAGCCCGACTCCACGTTGACCCGGCGAGCTTGAGACAGACTCAGAGCCACCATGCTGTTGGGACTGTCCCCGATACGCAACCCCTGAGAACACAAGAGGAGAGAGTCAGTGTGTAATACACAACAGTACAGCTAATGCAGATACTGGGTTTCCCACAGAATAAAACACAGTTAAGTTGCATAGCATGGTGGGGGAGGGGGGGATTGTTCAAGGTCATTCCACTGCTATATCACCACCAACATACATCACAAATTACACACACAGACCATTACAGAAGCCACAGACAATAGCTCATTAGGATGCATGTAGACATACAAGAAATACTATGAAAGGCAGTCAAAGCATTGAGCATTTTGTTTGTGTGTGTGTGTGTGTGTGTGTGTGTGTGTGTGTGTGTGTGATGGATGGAGAAGAAAAGTAGGCCACCTGAACGCAGCCACGGAATCCTTGCAGCACTTTGCCGTTGTTCCCAGAGAATCCTCCCACACTGAGCGTCTTCAGTTTGGCCCCCTTCAGCTTGTTGTCCACCTCCATACTGGCCTGGGGGGACAGCACACAGCAACACGCACATATTATGACAGGAGTTCAGAGCACAACATATAACATGTAGAAGTAGAATTGCGGAATTCTGGTCGCATGCCTTTGTATATCCTTGCCTACTCATGCCTCAAGGCATTCTGGGAAACATTGCTATTGGCAATACAAGTCCATGGCACAGCATACATATGCTCAAAGTGAAATTCAACTTTGACCTTTGATTCAAAAAACTGAATAATTTTATCTTGGAGCACAAGTAAATATTTGCACTTAAGTCATAGCTTTTCAAAGATGGACCATTCACAAGAATGAACGTATGTATGTGATCACAGTGACCTTTAGATTTAACCTTTAACTGAATTGGATAATACTAAACTCCACATAAATATCCATACTGCATTTAAGTATATAATCATAAATATTTTGGCTTTAAAGTAAATTGGCTTTGGTTTGGTTTAATATTACAAGATGGAAGAACCATATAAACATATGGACATGTACTGTATGTAAAAAACACACACACATAAAAGACGTCAAAAAACAACACACAACATTTCATATCAAATGTGCAATGCTATCAATGAAAGTCTGTCTCTAGAGACAGAGCCCAGAGAATCATGTACTTTCTTTTCACATTTGCTTTTTTATGTCGTCAGTGACACGTGTTTAATCCTCAACATAACAGATGGGCAACGTGTAGGAGCACCCCCATACAGACTATGAACAGTGTCTGTGTGCATGCACACACACACACAAAAATCTCATACATGCAGGCTTCTCACACTCACACATACAGACAGCCATAGACAGGCCTTAATATGTGCACACACATTCAGACACACAAACACACACACACACACACACACACAAACACACTCTGTTTGATCTCGTTCTCATGTGGTGTGGCATGCCCCTCCATATGCCCACCCCTGTGTCGTATTTACATCCACCAGCGGGTAGCCGCAGATGGCACAGGACCACATGCAGAATGCCAGTCTCCATTGAGATGAGTGGCATCTCCATGCAGGCATCTCATCTCTGCTCACTGGCCCATACTGCTCAGAGTATTGTACAGCTGATCTGATTATAGAAAGACTATGAGGGTCAAAGGAACTGTCTGAATTCTCCAACATTCTACAATACACTGACCACTGGACCTCAGCTCTCTCATACCGAAGCCATTCAGCAGTGTTTTATAATGCTGGTGTGTATGCATTAACAGTATATGTTTTAACATATCTGTATGCCCCTGCATATGTAGATATACAGACATGTGGTGCATGAACGTGTGGGTACACACTGCACTGTTATCAGTGTAAGTGTGTGTGTGTGTGTGTGTGTGGCTTACTAGCTTGTACCATGTTTGTGAATCTCTGCATGTGTAGGTACACATATATGTAGGTGTGTGAGAGAGTTTGTGTGCCTATGTGTGTGGGTGTGCAACATCAATATAGGTCCGCGTGTGTGTGTGTGTGTGTGTGTGTGTGTGTGTGTGGCTTACTAGCTTGTACCATGTTTGTGAATCTCTGCATGTGTAGGTACACATATATGTAGGTGTGTGAGAGAGTTTGTGTGCCTATGTGTGTGGGTAAGTGTGCAACATCAGTGTGTCTCACCGTATAGAGGCCGTGATCAAAGGTCAGCACAAGCCTGAGGCGTCCTGTTCCGCCCCCAGCAGCTGCCCGCAGCTCCACCTGGGCATGATGCCAGTCCCCGTCATTCACTGTGACATCATCAAGACGAGACAGCCCAGAGTCCTCGCCACGCTGCAACAGCATCTGCAGTCTACCTTCCCGGAGCTGAGAGAGAAAGAGAGAGAGAGAGAGGGAGAAATGGGGGAGGGGGGAAGTGAGTAAGCAGTAACAGAGTTGGGGGACAAAGACAGAAAGAGGGAGAGAGAGAGAGACAGGAGAGAGAGAGAGTGAGAGCAGGAGAGAGACAAGAGAGAGCAGGAGAGAGAAAAGAGAGAGCAGGAGAGAGAAAAGAGAGAGCAGGAGAGAGACAGAAAAGGAGAAATGGGTCAGAGAAGTAGCACAAACACAATCATCTTTTCACTCTGCTCATGATTTTCAGGATCGGGGATTCCCTTGCTAGATATGTATATAATTCAGCCTGTACTGTACTGACAGACAAACTGTATTGTGGCTATGGTATCCTCTGTCCTGCTGCTCAGTACCTTCCAGCAGTATCAACAGCTTGGAATTTAGTCGTCTTTGTTCTGCACATGAAATATTAAAAAGCACGCAGTTCTCCACCAAACCAACAGATGGAGCTCTCCTCCAGCTAAGACCACAGCTGCGCTGGTGTGGTTTGGGGTACACTGTGAGTGACACTGATGCTGAGTGTAGGGTACAGGAGAGACTCAGGGGAAGTTGAGGGAATTTTTTTTGGAGGGGGGCCTCTACATGAACCCTCAGCTACACGCACAGCCAGGATGAAAGGGGAAAGGGGGCTTCTAAACACGTTTGGCTTTATTTCAGCACAGAGGCGCACAGATGGCAACGCACAGGGTTCTGCAGCAACAGGGGGGGGGCCAACTAGACAGGGCTTGGTGAGGGTTAGGAGTGCAGCTGGATTTTGAGGTTAAATGGAATGAACTATAGAATGGTTGCTCAGTGTGTGGTGTGTCTGTTCACAAATGTGTACGGGAGGGGTTGTTTCAGGGATCTAATGAAAAATCAGGTGTGTGTGAAATGTGTATGCGTCATCAGCTCAACAGTCGTGTAACAAAGTAATGCTGGTCTATTGTGAAGTGTGTGTGTGTGTGTGTGTGTGTGTATGCGAGGAAGTGAATGTGATGTCTGTGTCTGATGTCTAAAGGTGTGGCCTGTAGATCCCCTACAGGTGTGAGGTGGGCATGAGTCACCTCATCATGTTATTGTGCTGCTGGCTTAGCCTAAAGAAAAGGTGTGTGTGCCTCTGTGTATGTGTGTGCACGAACACACACATCTCACCTGAAGAGTCAGGTTGTGGTGCTGACCCGCTGTCAGGTGCAGGAGGGTCGAGCTCGGCTGCCGGGTCCGGAACATGATCTCGAGCTGCCATGGCAACGTCACAGACACCGCTAAATTGCTCCACAGCAACAGGCTGTTTCCTTGGAAACGCTGCGTGTTTGGCATTACTGCATGAATCAAACAAGAGAGAGAGAGAGAGCAGAGTTAATTTAAAAAAAAATAGAGAAAGAGAAAAGGACAAAAAAAAAAAGTGTTGGTTCCAGAGATGATGACAGAACAAGCCATGCATCACCCAATCCCTCCGACAGGTGACTGCTTGTTGAGACACACCGCCACCGCTATGGTGACATGAGTTCATTGATACCTTAGAGGAGTTCAGAGAGCATGGGACACCAGTGGAATCCGGGAATACAATAATCACAAACATACCTCCATGGAGCTGGCTTCTGGGTGAGTCAATGACTGACAGAATGTAGGTCAAATGTTTGTATGTTTGTATGTTTGTGTGTGTGTGTGGGTGTGCATGTGTGTGTGTGTTATCTCTCAACACAAGCTTTTCATTGTGCAGGTAGTACCTAGGGTGTGATGAAATTGGGGGATTGGGGGGGCGGGGGATCTCTGGCAGTAATTCTGAGTAAGCCACCTGTCTTCATTCTTGTCACGTGAGCACACACAGATCTGCTCCCACACTGACACACTAACAAAAGAAAATTGACACAGCCACACATACACCCCCCCCCCCTCCCCCCCCACACACACACACACACACACACACAAACACATACACACAGCGCTGACACAAACAAAAACACAGCCACACAAACAAGCGCAACACAGTGGGTGCTAAAATGCTTTCCCAATCTCATCTCCTGATCTGCCAATTCCTGCGCGATGCAACAACAAAAAAACAACACCCCCAAAACACAGAGGCACCTCACTGCTGATCAATAATTAATAACTTCTCAATCAGCACGTCACAGATGGAAGGTGATTGGCTGGAGGTAAACGCTCTGGGCCCTGCCCAGTCTGTTGTTGCCACTCGGGCATCCAGGAGAGGGATGCAGTGGCACTGACACTCTGAGTGAAACATCTCCCTGGAGAGACAGCAAGGGGGGGTGGGTAGGGAAACGCTCTCTGCCTGGAACTTTTAAATTGGCTAGACATGAGAGCACACATACGGCAAAGTTTCGGATGGGGGGAGGAGGAGAGGAGTCTTGGTGGAGGAGTGAGTAAGTAAGTAAGTAAATAAATAAATAAATAGATGGATAGATAGGTAAATAAATAAATAAAAAAAGAGGGGAGGCTTTGAAGTTCTTTCTTAGCAAGTTTGTATGCATCCCACACCCTCTGTATGCCTCCATGTTTTCCAGTGGCGTCTTTCAAAGCAAACGAGTATGTGGGGTAACTGAACAGAGAGAGGGAGGGTGAGAAAGAGAGAGAGAGAGAGGGAGAGAGAGAGACAGAGAGAGAGAGAGAGAGACAGAGCAAGCGAATGATGAGAGAAGATGGGAGGAAACTCTGTAGAACGAGGGGAAGAGACAAATAAGCACAGAGAGAGATAAAGAGTGAGAAAAGCACAGAGAGTAAGTGTGAAATTGGGAGAGAGAGAGACAGAGAGTGTGTGTGTGTGTGTGTGTGTGTGTGTGACTGACTGTTCCCTTACAGTACTTCCTCCTCTTCACTTCTTGTCCTTGAAGACAAGCAGCTCGCAGGGGTTGATCTCTTTCTCTCTCCCCCATCATCTTCTTCCTCCTGCACTTTTATTCTTCTACCCTTTTTTCGCCTCTCCTCCACCCCTCCTCCCCTCTCTATCCCCCGCTCCTGCAACCTCACTATGCGCCCCTCTTTCATGCCCTCCTCCCTTTTCTCACACTCCGTCTCTCCGTCTCTCACCTCCGCCTCCTCCACTGTTTCCCAACTATTTCTCTCTGTCTGCCCCTGAAAGAAAGGCTTCATCTCAGCCTCTCTCTTCTCTTGGATTAGGGGGTGGGGAGGAGGGGCACCAGTGTGAGGTTTTGCCTGCTCATTGTCAGCAGACGGAGATTGCAACTCTTATATCTTTTAATGCTTAATTATTACACCTACTATATCTAAAGGTAACATTGTGTATACTTAGAGACAGTGAGTCTTTTCTGTATCCTGGTACAACTGTCATTGAATTCCTTGAGGCATTCTATCTCTAAGTTTTTGCTCACTCGAAGGAGATTTGTAAACACATCACACGCACACACACACACACAAACACAAACACACAAACTGCATTCACAGTAATGAAAGCCCAGCAAGGGGTAGGAAGCTTTTCTTTACCGCCACCACGTATGTTTTGAGTGTGTGTGTGTGTGTGTGTGTGTGTGTGTGTGTGTGTGTGTGTGTGTGTGTGTGTGTGTGTAACCCAAATGCAGCTATCTGCAGCAGGGCTCAACCTCTAATATTCTAAATCAGCTACAATAAAAATCCTGTTTCTTCTGGCGTCAGAAAGTCCTCCCTGAGGGGCCTGCTCATGATTACAGCTCATCCCCTTGCATAAGCCTCCACTTACTGCCATAACGGCCATTGGAGACAGAAGGCAGACAGAGACAGACAAGCTAAAAGCCCTTTTCACTGACCCCTGTCCTATCAGCGGGGTTGCGGCCAGGTCAAGGGTGCACAGGGGCAGAGATGGCTTTGCACTGATATCTGGGGAAATGTCTGAAGTACAAAATTGGTCTTTCCAGATTGCTTATGCTAGCATGAGCTAGTGGATAATCACACGGCATCTAATCCCACTAAGGCCCCACCCCATGCAAAATGAAACTCTATGCCTATGTGTCTGTGTGTGCTTGTGTGTGTGTGAAACCTTACAGTATGAGTTTTCCGTGTGTGTGTGAGAGCATGTATACATGCATATCTGTCTGTCTGTCTGTCTGTCTTATGTGTGTGTGTGTGTGAGAGAGAGAGATTGACAGAGATCAGCCAAACCACGAACCATGCTCACCTTTCTCGCAGTTGCGTCCTCCAAAGCCTAGGGGGCAGTCACAGCTGTAGGATCCCCACAAGTTGACGCAGGTGCCTCCATTCAGGCATGGGCTGGTGTTGCAGAAGTGCCTCTTGGCCGAGCAGCCTGGGACACACAGAGCGGTGAGGTGCATTCACATTCCTGACCACTTCTATGGGCTTTTGTTAAAGATTCATTAGTTAAGCCTGCTAAATGGACATTCATGATGGACTTGAATATTCTGCCTTTTGAAGAAGAGAAGACAAGATCCTCACCATCGACATCTAAAATTAGATTAGAAGTGTAAGTGATGGGCAACTAACCAAACTGTTAAACTGTCAGCTCTGCTGTGTCTTTCATGAACCAGCCCATCAGATTACTATTAAATGGGTGCTTTAAATGGGTCTTTATAAATGTGTGTGTACTCCAGAAGTTGTAGTAACCTTATATCAGGAAAAATGGAACACTGTCCGATCGTTCAAGTTCTGGAAAATTCTACCCATACGCTGCCTGTCCAGTCAGCAGTCCCTCACCTGGCAGGGTGCCATTGTTGGCGATGAAGCTGGCCATGTCGATGTGGCGGTTGTCTATGCGCAGGTCCTTCATGCAGCCCACAAACTGCCTGTTCTGAACGGGGAAATCCTCAGGCAGTGTGGGGACACCACCCAGAAGCAGAGGACCTGTCAGGTCTAAAGATCTGAACACACACACACACACACACACACAAACAATAATTTCACATTAGTGAATGGATCTTTAAGAGGGAATAAACATGTACAGGTTTTCAGTACAAAAGTAAACTAAAATAACTTTCAATCTCGGACTCATGATGTGTGATGTGTGTTCTCAGAAAAACAGCAACAGCTCAAAGCTTAAAGACTCACTGGAATAGACATGCAAATATTCCTTTCCTTATCCAACAACAGCACCCCCACCCCCACCCCCATCCCCACCCCACTAAAAAAAACATTTTGATCTACTGTATTCCCAAAACAGACTGGGGAAAAAAATGTTTGACTTCCTAGTCCTTACTTTTTAGATCCTGATTGGCTGCCTTGGGCTGAGCAGGAGTAGTTCCCAATCACGTGACCGAATCTCAGTGCCACAGATGTGTCACAGTTATCCACAGTCACCACGACAACCTTCTGGTCGGATGGGCCCTGGGGGAGGCCAGCCTGGTTTAGAATAGGCTGAAAGAGGGAGAGGGAGGGAACGAGGGAGGAAAGAGAGTGAGAGATAGAAAGAAGATGAAGAGGTGGAAAGAGGGGGATGAGAGAGAGAGGGAGATGGGAAAGCAAGACACAAGGAGATATAATAAATAAAACAGTATAAATATGAAATTCACTCTGTCACATTCAGTTCCTTTGTTGCTGCTCTTTTCAAACAGTGATCTTCCACTCAGTGTCTCCTGCAATCATCTCGGTAATGATCTGACACCACAAACAACAACTGACTCTGGATCAGCTCAGGTCCTCATCAAAGCATGAATCCTCTGGGCAATGGAGCAGATGTGTAAATCACATGTAAGCACGTGAGTACTGCTTACAGTGTGTAAGTGCAAGTGCAAGTGTGAATGGGGACAAACTGTAGTGGTATGTGGTTTACAGGGTTGACATGATATGCGCAAGTGTGTGAATATAAATGTGTTTGTGCAAGAGATTGCAAGAGATTGCGTACAGCCTGAGAAACTGTGTGTGTATGTGTGTGAGTGAGTGAGTGAGTGAGAGAGAGAGAGAGAGAGAGAGAGAGAGAGAGAGTGAGTGAGAGTGAAAGACAGAGACAGAGAGAGAGATAGGGAGAGACAGAGATCACAAGTTCAAGAGTTCATGTGTGAAAAGTATGTGTACAATACAGAATGCATGAGACAGCATGAGGCCAGAGCGGCAGAGCGTGTGTGTGTGTGTGTGTGTGTGTGTGTGTGTGTGTGAGGGTGGGGGTAGGTCAGTTTGAGTAAATGTGTGTGTGTGCGTGTGTGTATACACATATGTGAGCAAGAGATTATATACTCAAGAGGGCATGTAGTACAGAGTGCGTGTGGCAGGGATTGAATGCCATTTAGATTTAGAGAGAGTGTGTATATCTACAAGAAAATCTTTGACCACAGTCTGTGTTTGTGTGTGTGGGAGAGAGAGAGAGTGTGTAGCAGGAATCTCATGCCATAGTGCACAGCTAATGACAAGGCATGTCTTAGAGAGCATTGTGTAAGAGATCCAGAATGTGTGTGTGTGTGTGTGTGTGTGTAAGGGAGCACGAGAGAGATAGTGTACGGGCCGAGAGATGGAGCGTGACAGGCAGGAAATGAAGAGTTAGGGTCCTGGAGCTGAGCCAGCCTCTGACAGCTCAGCGAGAGCCACCAGGAGCCGTCACCAAACTCCACAGGGAGGAAAACCCACTCATGACACACAGCACAGGAACACAGGAGGGGGAGGGAGGGAGAGAGAGAGAGAGGGAGAGGCAGAGGCAGAGGGGGGAGAGAGGGGCAAGTACATATATATATGTATACTATATATATATATATTATATATATATATAGTCATTGGTGTGATTAGTGTGTGTGTTTGTATGTGGCAATGAAGAAAGAGAGAGTGTGTGTGTGTGTGTGGGGGGGGGGGGGGGGGGCTTGTATCTGTCATCCCCTCCTCTTGTAGTGACCTCCTCCCACGTTCTCCCTCCCTGTCCCCCCTGCAGGGTTCACCCAGCAGGTTAATCTAGCCTGAGCGTGCCTGAGCTAATCAGTATCCTAAGAGGTGAAATAAGAGCCAAGACGGCCAGGAGGTTAAAATAGGGGTGAAACTGACCTGTACAGGGGTAGTAGGTGACGAGTAAGAACAGACAAACACCCCTACCCTCCCCAGTCATGAGTCTTGTGGAACATGCTTTCTTTATCGTCCATAAAGAGGCCAAGAGGGTTAAATTGAGCTGTACTGGGACAATAAATCACTAAAAACATTTTCCTCCCCCCCTCCATTCCTCCTCAAGATTCTTATGAAGTATGCTTTCTTTATGGTCAGTAAATGACTTCTCATTAAGTGTCATTCGGTTTTTGTAGTGTCTGTATCCCAAAGTCTGCATTCCAAAAACCAAAAGACACGAATGACATAACAGGAAGGACGTGTCATTAATGTTTATGATACGCGTCATGTCATGTTTATGATGGGCTCATGTCACCCTTATGTAGAGCTCTTCAAATAACGTGTTACCGATCCTTGTGCTTTACCTTTTCTTTATGGTCAGTAAAGACAGCAGAGAGGGCAGAGCAGTGGCCTGTGGAATGGAGCGTGATGAACAGGACGCCTGTGTCTTCGGCTTCATTCCTGTGTGAAATTTGGGATCTGTTGTTTCATCTTATGAGGATAATCATGTGAGGCTGGTCCCCTATCAGTCTCGTCTCTGTGCCCAGCGGTATGCTCCGCCAGAGTGGTTATAAATACCTCTTTTGTCACACAGGCGGATAAAAATAAGCAGAGGCCATACTGGAGAAGGCTTGAGGATTCCTCCCAATTTATCTGTTATTCAGACATCTGAAACACTGCCCTGTCTGGCCTATCCTCGAATTGAAAGTGTACAGCGACGGAAGCTTCCATCAGACGCTGCTATTTTAAAACAAGGCGGTGTGGATGCGGAGAACTGTCTGCGTGTACACATGAGATGAGAAACCCACAGCCCAGCGTCTAGATACACCCTCTATGTCCTCTTCTCATTGTGAGCAGTCCTTCCAAATGACTTCCGAAGTTAAACAGTATTAAGGGAAGTTTATCCACATATTTCTCATGAGCGAAATGTTCTTTGTTTTTCTTTACAAATCATACCAACTTTATTTTTAGCTTTTCACAGAAAGTAGGCCCATTCATAAATAAATCACTTGACCTTTTGCGACCACTGAATTTGCCCCACTGTCCAAATGTTTCCCTGGAATCAAAAACTACTTGCTAACTGGCGGGCAGTACCATAAAGGTTGATAAAGCCCAGCACAGAGAGCCCATTTAAACCCCCCATCCTTCCTAAGACAACTGAATATCTCCCCCTTAACAAAGACTCCTTTCACTGCCTGTGGAATCAATGGCGAGAGCGGGGGGAGGGAGCAGCAGAGGGAATAATGACTCCGTCAATAAAGGTCGCGACCCTTTTTCAGCCTGGACCATCTCTCCCGGGGTCAGAAGGAGGCGGCAATCGACCACCACCGCAGGTTAAAGATGCGAGTCAGCGCATCCAAGGAGCAAGAGACAAGCAAAGGACGCTGTGACCCACCCCCCAGCTTCTCTCTCACACACACACGCGAAAGTGTACGCACGCACATACACACACACACACACCACACACACACGTGTATGTGCGTATTCACACCTATGCAAACAAACATGTAAGCATGAAAACAAATGTAACCACACACACACACACACACACACACGCTCAATCTCTTGCTCACACCCATACCCACCCCCTACTAAACACACATGGACAAATTCAAACACAGGAGAGTAAACACCACCAGCCCCCTCCACGCACACTAAAATCACAGACAAGTGCGAAGTAAGGTTTTGGTTTCAAAGCCAAGACATGCTGTAGATGCCTAATGGCATTGCTGCTTTTGTGTGCCTTTTCACTCCAGCGCCACTCAAACGCATTAAAAACACACCTTACTAAATGACTCAACAGCATCATCATGACCTGGGTAACATTCTAACTCTAAAAAAGGTCAGAGTGATGGCTGAACTCCAGGAGACTAAGGCATATTAAAAGTAGCTTAACTTTTCCCCAAAACAACAGGTCAGCTGGAGGTCTTTATTCATGCTAGACAAAAATACACGACTCCCCAAAAAAAGAAGTGAAGAGACAAACAAACAGATATGATAAACTCATGCGGTTCTCATCTTGAAGGATTAGATTACATGTATGCAAGGTAGGAGTGTTTGGGCAAATGAGACATTGGTTCACACACTCACTCTCTCTCTCTCTCACACACACACACACACACACAGTATAGGGTTAGAAGCCTTGTGACTGCTTGGAGATGAGCCAAATTGAGACAACTTCCCCTCTGCAGGCCTTCGCTAATAGAAGAGGCAAAAAGTGCATCTTCTGTCTGCTCGCCAGACATTGATAAAAGCACCAGATAAGCGTGGTGACCTGGTTCTGTCTGAGAAGATGCTTAAATTATGCACTGCACTTTTGTAGTTTTTCCTCTGTCCTTCATTAATGCCGAAACATAGTAGAACTAATAGAGAATTTTACACTGATCTGTAACTAATCTCTTCTCATTCAAACGTCAGTTAGATAACTATAGACACCGAGGAGCGGTGCTGGCGTTTTTGTTGTCGACGTTCAACTAAAGTCCACAAGGAAACAGCCTTGTGATGCAAAACAAGATGGAACCAAACAACATCCTCGCTGTTCCAAAACAGTCTATAATGACCTTCCACAACCCTCCACCCCACATCCCTAACACCCCTGCCCCCTGTGTTCTTCCAGTTCCAACTCAATCCCCTCCCAATCCCCCTCCATCCAAACCTATCTCCGGACACGGTCATTTCCACGGTCCCCAAAACTAAGCCTCTGAAACCCCGTGGTCTGGAAAGGTCCGGAATGGCTCCTGGCCCAGAGCTTTTGGTTTCGCTGTGATGACCTTGGTGTTGAGCTGTTGAATGGCGCTGGCTCTTTGGCCCTGTGACGGGCACTTTGGGACTGCCGTGCTGCTACAGTGCCCGTCCATCTGTCTGCCTGTCCGTCCGTCACGGCTGTTGACTGACTGCCGCTGACCTGAGGCCAATGGCAGCCAGACGTGCCGTCTCAGCCACACAAAGCCTCAGCGCTGTCACCGCTGATTGGAGAGCACATATTTGCTCAGGACTACAAACATACCCCCTCACAATCTCCCCTGCTTCCTCAAACAAGGCTGACCAAGGATCATGGGAGTTTGAGTTTTCAGGCGTGACCCTCAGCTGTGACAGGAGGAGCCAGCCGTGACCTTGAGCGGGCGGGAGAATTGGAATGTTACATGTCTTGTGATTGATGGGCAGGTCTCTATGGCAACACACAGAAGGGTTAGCCCTGTGGTGCTGTCTTTTTGGCTAAAAAGCCTCCATCACCACTGTTTCTTTGCCACCCATCTTCCCTTCTTTCTCCTGGTCTGTCCTTCTCTCTCTCTCTTTCTCTTCTCTCCTTTCTTTTCTCACCCCCTCTCTCCCTTCCCTTTCTTTTCTCCTCTTTTCATTTCATTCTGCTATTCTGCTCCTGTTCAACTGTGAAACAGAGCGAGAGGGGCGCCACCCCAGGCCTGAGGCTTTCAGGGCCTCGGACCAGCACAAAGCATGCGGTCATTGCCATTCTCCACACCGCGCTTACTCTCCGCCAGAAAGGCACTTTTCAATCTTTCAAATGCCTTCCCTGCCGCGAGGGTCCGCCGGACGGCCACTGCAAGGCCGCAGGGCATTGTGGGACAGGCACCTTGGGGAGGAGGCGGATCCAGCACTGAAGGAATGCGTTACAGGGGCTCGACCAATGAACTTTCATCCAAGTGTGACACTGAGCCCTGACTGGCTAACATTAGTTTCTTCCTCATCCAGCAATGTCCAGCTTTATGTCTTTTTTCCCTCCTCCAACAGTCAAAATCGTCAGCAGCAGTCCCTCTGGAGAGCCTCTTTCTCCCCCTGGGTCATCTTACAGCCTTGACTTAATTAACACAAGTCTAGAGGGTAATTGCATTTTTTTTACGGAGAGACATTAGGGGCATCTGTAATTACCAGAGAAAAGATCAAATGAACTTGTTTCCTGACATGTTCCAGAAGCTGCTGGTGACTTTAGATCACCCCAGTCACATGACTGACAGGCTACAACTCGCTGCCTTCTTTGAAAGTTGCAAAAAGGCCCCTGTCAACCCAGCCCACCTCCTTACATTGGTCAGCTACACCCCCCCCCCCGCCCCCCAAGCACACACACACACACAAACACACACAACTTAAAGTTACACTGGCTCTGGAATCTGTCATGGCTATGTTATCACAGTCACAGACTAGAATATCCACACTCTGGGGGGTTGCTGGGCAACAGCTTTATGATGCAAAGTGACTTCCTGAATGGCCTGAAATGTCACATCCTGTGTGAGAGTGGAGGGAGGGAGGGATGGGAAAGTGGCAGGAATGGGGGTGGATGGGGGGTTGGGAGCTTGTTGATGGGATTCTTTAAGTCCTGACTGATAGATAGAGAAATAAAAACAAGACTTTAACCTCTAGGACAAAAAACACCTCCGTTTAGTGGCCAATTTGCTTTCTCTTGAATCGGCGTGTTTTGCTGGGAAAGTATCCAGTCGCCTGAATCAGACTTTGTTTCATACTTCATCTTCCTCCATCTCTGTCTCTCTCCTCTCCTCCCCTCCCTACTTCCCTCTCTCTCTCTCCTCTCCTTTTCTTCCTCCCCTGCCTCTCTCTGCCACTCTCAGTCTGCATTCCTCTCTGTCTGGTCATCAGCCAGATCTGCCATCCCTTCAGTACAGATTGGCAGGAGTGACACAGCGGAGAGAGAGAGAGAGAGCGAGAGAGAGAGAGAGTGAGAGAGTGAGAGGGAGAGAGAGGGGGGGGGGGGGAGAGAGAGGTCGCATGCTTTGTATACATGGCAGTATGCACCCACACGGTCCCTAAGGGTCCTCTTAACCAAAGCCACACCACCACACCACCACCTCCCTCACTGACTCCCTCTCCTCCCACCTGCAGCCCTAGACTTGGCCAATTACACTCTCCTTCACCTGCCTCCTCCCTAACAGAAGGCCAACAGAGGTGCTCATACCTGTCACACTGCTGTAGGATACCGCAAACAGAAACACGCGCACACGCACGCACACGCACACACACAATGCTATTTTATTAATGCTATTCAACACACAAGAACCTCTAAGAGACATTTCATTTCATTGCATTTCACTCTCCATGCCCACTGTTAAGGTCCTTTGACAGGGCAATTACATGTTTGATACTGATAATGTGGCAGCAAGATGTTTAAGTCTATGCAAAACCTAAAGCTAAGGAACTTTTACTAAAGCGTGAATATCTAAAGGGCTTTCAACAATTTAGTAGGACGCTTAGAAGATTCGTGGCAGGTTTACTTTGATGAGGTGGTAAAAAAAATGAAGCAGCACAGAGAAGAGAAAAGACAAGGAATACCTAAAAAGACAAGGGGAAAAGAGAATAAGCAATGAAGAGAAGAGAGAAAAGGACGGAACTGCACGCGCACAGAAAGCCCTGTAGCCAACATCAGAGGGCAGGAGTCGACATTCTGTCACAAATGTTCAGGAAGCGTGAACGCCCCATCAACAGCATGACGGGGGCCGCTCAAGTGAAGGGGGACCGCCACAAAAAACATCTCTCCGTCACACATCTGTCAGACCATGAAGGACTCCTGACAGCTACACAGCCCTCCCTCTCGACACGCGCCGGAGGCGGGAGACGCTCAAACTCACTGGCGCTAGGAAGAAAAGACCAAACCCTTCAATGGCCAACCCCGTTTGTTTGTTTGTGCGTACGTTCTCATCGTGGCAATGTTAGCGTCTGGGTCTTACCTTGTTGTAGTAGTGCACCTGGATCACGTGCCACTGGCCGTCGCTCACGCCCCCTTGGATGTAAGGCGACACAGTCGTCTTGGACTCGCCTGCGGAGGTGAGAGGTCAAGAGGAAAGGTCAGCGCCCCTTCCTCAGATTCGGTTTCCTTCTTTAGGAGGTAAAAAAGCCTTCCGTGGCCCCCAGGGGTATTTAAGCCCAGATTGGGATCTGGTGAGTTACATGATAAAAAGTCCCCCTGTGTGTCGGCTCAACACAGAGCCGGCATGATTGATGGATGGAGCCATTGTGCGCTCGTAAGGGGAGAAGCAGACTGGGGAAACGGCATCAATGACCATCTTAAAAACAGGAGCCTGAACTCGACACCTAAGCAGCCTTTTTTCCCATGAGCATTTTGTGTGACAGGACACTGCACAAGCACCCAACACCCCACCCTCCCTACCGCTTGACGACCCGCGCGTACCTGCAGAGAACGTCAGCTGGATCTGCTGGTTAATGATCTCCAAAGCGATGAAGTCATGCTTCTCGTTGAAGCGGCCGTTGTAGAGCAACAAGCCGTTGGGCTCTCTGGTAGCGAACCTGTGGACAAAGGAGAACAGGTGTTACAGTCTGAGGGGAAAGGAGAGGAGAAACCTGAGCAGGCCAAAAACAACCAGCACGACATAAAATACATAAACACACTTCCTAGAGGTCAAATCGTTCTGTTGATGAATGAGTGTTGCGTGCAAACCTCTAGAGAGGGCCCGACGCTTTTCCCCTTCTGCAGCATCCCTTTTGGCCTGCATTTCAAAACCTTCAGTCAAAACATGTCCACACACATCATGCCACGGAGAGTGCATGGGGGACTCGCCCACGGAACCCAGTGTTTATTCTGAATGACTGCGCCGTGGCGACGGGGGCATCCCATAATGATGGCCCCACAAAACGAGCATTTACTTTTCCAATTGCATCATCATTAGCGTGTGTATTGAGGCATCTTGGGAGTGATGTGGGGAGAGGAGTGTGTGTGCATATGTGTGCACACACACACACACACAAACACGCGCACATGCACACGCACACACACAAACACGCACGCACGCACACACACGCACACACACACACACACACACACACACACAGACACACACACACACTCATCTGGATTACACAGAGGTGCACAATGCACTGTAGGAATGAGATGTCATGCTGTTCGGAGCCAGAGATGCTCGTGATAAGCTGGATAGAGGAGACTGTAACCCTGAACAGCTCCCATAGAAGCAGCGATAAGGGGCCTGTGCCGAGTCAAATGGAACCATTATCCACTGATAACCAGGAACCTTGAGGAAATAGTCTGAGAGAGCATGATAATCCTCAGTCAGACAGTCGGAGCTTGATAGGTTTCAAACTTCTGACAAAACAGGCTGACTGAAGTGTACTGCTTATCAAATGATGACTTGCGGAATCACAATAGAACAACTGAGCTCGTCTAGCCATCATATGTACGTTCTCTATAGAAAACGAGGACAAGTTAAGTACTCTACATGAGCAAGCGGATCCAATTGTCTGCAACATTTGTATACGACGCAGCAGACTTGCTACAAAAACACAAAGCTGATTTGTCCTAAAGATAACATTTCAATAAAACATGACTGACTTGTACAGTAATTCATGGTAACTAGATTTCTTTGCCGCACACACCAACGGAGTCATTTCCAGGCTCCCAAGACAAAGTCTGGATGTATGGGGATCTGGCTGGTGATTTAATCTCCTGTCAGCCTGAAAGATTGAACAGGAGTGATTGGAATGTTTATGAGCCTGTTCTCCCTGTTCAGTAGATGCACCTAATCCCCGTGAGCACACACTGCATGGCTGCGCTTGCCGTAGCACTTATGTGACGAGAAGAAGGGAGGAAAAAAATAGCTTCAAGCTCTGACTCATTTATGCTAAAGACTAGCTTTAAAAGGCTGACAGGTGTACAGAGAGCACACATGGAGCTCTGTGGCTTAATAGTGAATGTCAAAGTGAGGTAGGTGGGGTAGGGGTGGGAGGTTGCTGAAGGCAAAACCCTACAGGGAATAGAAGGATAAAGGAAGGAGAGTAGAACAACATCTATTATAGATTAGGTAGATTACAGTCGGCAAGGCAACAAGCCCAGTGTGCTACTGGGTCTGGAGGTGGGATGAGGAAGGGTAGAGGGGGTTAGAAAGTGTCAAAACAGGAAACGGCAGCAGCAACACACAGCGCAAATGTCAGAGCTCCCTACACCTGCCAAAGCCAGCCAATAAACAAGTAAATGGCAGAGAAACACTGACCTGATGGTACAAACTGTACAAAACTGTCAAACACAGAAAAGTCCAACAAAATCATGGTTCAAGCTCCTAGCATGTCACTGAGTAATCCATTTAAATGCTATTTTTTTGTATTGTGGGAAGCATTTTTAAAAAGCTTCAGTAAAAGCTGTCCCATTAGTGTTTTGATGCAACACCACATACAGAGCTCTGTGGTCCGGGATGGACAGTTTAGCTCACCCAGGGCTCAGCTGCAGTGGATGGGTTCAAATGGGCCGCTGGTCTCACTCACACGCATCACGTCTGCCAAAGCTGAGCCGTGTTCAAGCCCAGCAAACAGAGGCTGAATGTTTAAGATGACTGTGTTTTCCTTCATCTTCTGACATCTTGAACCCTTCCAGGTTGCTCCATTTAAAAAACTACCCTAAGAGTCAGAGTCCACTGAGAAATACCTCCTCGGACCACCTGTGTGTGACCACAAACATTCGCAATGAACTTCAAGCAAACAGAAAACGGTTTGAAAACATTCACCACCGTTTTGTCTCTGTTATTTGGACCCCACCTCAAGGCCAGATTAGCGCCAAACCTGGGCCGGTTCTGCTGTGGAATGCACTGCTCTCTGCATGCTGAATTCATTCTCCAGCAGTGTGTCAGTGCTCAGTTGTTGATAGCTTACCATTGTGTTAGTCTTTACAGATGTCAACACTGTTGTTTCAACTTCTTTGGGAAATGATAAAAAATTGAGAGCAGTAATTAAAAGTATCATGTTTAAAAACATAATTTTTTTTTATCATTTCCCAAAGAAGTTGAACAGTGTTGACATCTGTAAAGACTAACACGATGGTAAGCTATCAACAACTGAGCACTGACACAGAAAAGGAAGCAGTTACTGTAAAGATAACATGAAACACTCCCTCAGTGTCATTACAGTATAGGTCAGAGAGCAAGCTTCAGGGCACATCTGCCCATCCCCCAGTCTGATGGTCTATGCTAGGAGACTAAACTCACAGAGACAGACAGACAAACCTATGGAGAGAAGAGGAGAAAAAGAGAGCAAAGAGAGGGAGAAAAATGGTGGGGGGGCAAAAGAAATGGGGAGTGTGCCATGCCTTGGAGGCTTTCTCTCTCTCTCTCTCTCGCTCTATGTGTGTGAGTGTGTGTGTGTGTGTCTGACTCTCAGCCTCGGTCCCATTAGGGCACATTTACACACATTTTAACACTTGAGTGATTTACACTGAGCTCTGGCTCCTTTCCAGACCCAGACGCAAAAGGGTCCATCGGGGACTCCAAGAAACGCTAACACGGTCAGACCCTGCCTGACACAACCCAAAACACTCCAGCCCAGCTCAGCCCAGCCCCTCTCGACCCAGCTCTGCCGTTAGCATGAGCCTCACATGCAGGACAGGCCCACACACACACACACACACACACACACACACGCAAAGCTCCAGATGAAGATGAAAAACAGAGCAGCGCTGGAACAGAAAATTTAGGCCTTGATGCCAACGCTTCACAGAAGAGCCAGATGATGCTCTTTTGCAATGCAAGAAAGCAAGCATGCAAATAATAAATAAATAAACAAACAAACAAACATACATACATACATACATGCACACACATGTCACATAAGGATCTTATATAATCCAGTCCTCAGGTTCCTGCCTAACTGGCTGCCAGCACGAACCCCAAATACGTTGTGCGTTTTTGCTGCTTCACCAAACATCTGTCATATGCCAGTGAGAACAGGGGCATCCTGCTACGCATGGTCAACCTAGGCCACTCTGCCCATGGTCAACCTAGGCCACTCTGCCCATGGTCAACCTAGGCCACTCTGCCCATAGCTAACCTAGGTGGGACTTTGGCTCTGAAACCATTGCTGCTTCACCAAACATCTGTCATATGCCAGTGAGAACAGATGAGAGGCACTGATGTGCTAGTGATTAGGACAGTGACTAGGACAGAACTTAAGATGAGGCGGAGCAGAGAGAAGGAGACATGATCACGATATGAACAAGACACGGAGGAGACATCATGTTGACTGACGAGGCTGGATGTGAACATGAAGGAGACAAGACAGAGAGCATGTAGACCGCAAGGGCTGGATGAACACACAAAGGAGAATGAAACAAAAGTACATAGACTGAACAAAAGTATATAGACTTCTTCAGGCTTGATGGGGAGAACACGGACACTTGAACAAGATCATGAAGACTGCAAAGGCTGGACGAAGACCTGAAGGAGACATAAATGAAAGTATATAGACTACGGAGGCTGGATAGGGAGGACAATAACGAGACTTAAACAAGATATTGAAGGCTGCAGAGGGTAGGAAGGAGAGCTGATGAGCAGACAGCTTTGGTGGTGGCGGCAGCAGATTGAAGGAGGAGAGACTCCAGTGAGTGGAGCTGAACACACATGTGATGTGAGGACACAGGGAATGGACAGAAGAGTTGAGAGGTGAGAGAGAGAGAGAGAGGAGGATGGTGGGGAGAGAGAGAGAGAGAGAGATAGAAACAGAGAAAGAGAGAGAGAGAAGAGGATAGTGCAGAGAGAGGTGAGGAGCACTGGGATGAAAGGATGGATAGAGGGAGAAGAAAGACAGAGGGGGGAGGGAGAAAGAGAGAGAGAGTAGAACAGAGGAGGAGTGGGGCTGTAGGGCAGGAAAGCGGGGAGGAAGAGAAGAAGAAGAGGAGGAGGAGGAGGAGGAAGAGGAGAGAAGGGGTAGGGCTTCGATGTTGGAGGGCCTGACCTGCTTACTGAAGAGAATAATCAGGCACTGCAGGGGAGAGCCAGAGCCCAAACCCACCCCACCAGGATGGGCTGAATACAGCATGACAGCTCTGTACAGTAGCAACTCACATTAATCACTGCTAATGGAAAAGCAACACCCAGCACTGCTCAGCCTAGTCTATTCATTCCCCAGTGGGAATGGTATTACTGATTAAAACAGATGGCCAAATAGCAAGTGTCTGAGAAGAAATCTTTTCTCAAATATGCTGCTAAAATGGCTCAGGCATACATTATCTGCTGTCTGCAGGGCTGTGACTCGAATCATTAGTAAAAGCCATGATAGAGACGGAGACTGGTGATCACTGGCTAACAAATCCTGTTAGCAATGACGGACAGAGTGCAGAGTTTGTTTGCGAAACGAATTTGAGGTTGACATGACGTCAATGATCAATGTAAGGGCCGTGTTACGCCTCATGTCTTGAAGGTGCTCGGTGAACAACAGATTAGTTCATCTCAACCCCCATCTCCAAAAAAAAAAAAAAAAAAAAAAAAAAATCAATGACATCAATTGGAATGCCGCGAGGTGGCGTTGACATGGTGACGGGGCCACTTTCCTAACACTGGGGTGTGAAAAGAGCCGCTTCGGAGGCTCGGGAGGAAACCTGATCAATGTGAGCTCGGGTTGCAGGGCCGCCCCGCGGCCTCCGATCTCAGCTTTTATTCCCTGTGACTCAAAGGACCTCCGAGGCAGCCGTAAAAGATGGAAGGCCTCAGAAGACAGGAATAGGGAGAGAGGGGGAGGAAGAAGAAAGAGAAAGAAAGAGAGAGAGTTAGTTTAGAGCGGTTTCTTTCCGTCTCTCTTTTTAGCGTCTCGAATCTTACTCACATTTGTTTTCTCTCAGTCTTCCCTCTCTGCTCACTGCTCCCTCCATCATTCTGTTTCTTCCCACCATCTCTCCACAAATCCCTCATACTCCCCCCCTCCTCCTCACTTCTTTTCCCTCATCCTTCTCCCTCACTCCATTTTTATCTTTCAACCCCCTACACACACACACTCCCTTCTTCTCTGCTATGCTACCCAAGTTTGGCTCACAGCACAAGAGCGACCATAAAGCTCCTTACCCACAAAGCTGCATTATTTGTCACGCCTCATTCATTAAGTAGTTGCTGAGGGGGCGTTGCAGGCCTTGTAGAGTTCACTGTGGCAAAAGTCTCTTGTAGAAGAGGAGCAGAGGAGAGAAGACAGTCGCAGGGCGCAGCGCGGCGCCGCCTAGACGTTCATCAACCTCTTCGCCAGCGTCCTGTGACAGCGAACCTTTCATCTGACTGCTCAACTCTCCGCCGCTTTCGACGTGTGCGAGGCACTTTTTGACAGATCTTTGCCTCATTTGTTGGGGTTGTATAATGTGCACGCGGCCTCGCTTGCGTCGTGAGCTGTTGATGACACTGATGTTCCTACTTTTTGACAGCAGGAGAGAAACTTCACTCAATCTGCTACAGACAGCTACCTCTGACCTTGCCAAAGAAAAGAACAACAAACTTTTCTTTTGCTTTCAAGCTTGAACTCTAGAGGGGCGTTATACAGAGACAAAAAAACATCTCCACACGCCCTTCACTTAGGTAAACAAAACACACAAAAAAAGAAAGGAGTATGTAATACAATCCAGCGCACAGCTCACAGCCAATAACAGTGGTCTTGTGTTACCTTCCTGACAAACAGCTGTGAATGGGGAGAGGGTCCTCTTGTTTCCAGAAACGAGGAAAAAAAAAAATAAATGAAAAACAGCTGGCGCAAGCAGCTGGCCATAGGATCCGCACAGGGCACTGGAGATGTCAACCAATTAGGCACTCTGACGAAGGGGGAGGGGGGGGGGGTGGCTGAGGAAGAGAGAGAACAGGGAAAGAGATGTGGAGACGACAGAAAGACGATGGACAGCCAAAGAAAGCAAAAGAGGAGAGGTCAAGATAGAGAGAGAGAGAGTGAGAGAGAGAGAAGAGGAAGAGGAAGAGATAGAGAGTAGAAGAACAATAAAGGAAAAGAGAGAGATAGCAAGGGAAAGAAAGAAAGCAAAAGAAAGAGCGACAAATGACTCAGAGCATTACTCTGGCCAATAAGCCTAATAAGATCAGACTCAGAAGTGGACCGTCATGCTGCGCTTTATGCCTGGACTCCTGCAAACGGAAAGAGCAACGCCCAGGGGCAACCCAGGGCTCTTAACCCCCCCACTGCCCCCTGACTAAAGATGATCCGCTCTGATCCAGAATGGCAAAATGACAAACCATTTACAGCAGGCCAGAGATAGACACAGAAGAGAGGATGCGTGAGAAGAAGAATGAGAGGAATAAAGAGAGTGACGGGGAGAGAGAGAGAGAGAGAGAGAGAGAGAGAGATATTGATGAAGGCTTTTGGCCAAAGAAAGCGCTGCAGGGCCAACTTTGATACGCTTTCATGACAACACAGTCAACCTGTCTAGATGGCTTGTCCACGAAAGACATCATGTAGATGTTGCGTGCGAATCCAGGAAAACACAGAAGGCCTGTGCTATAGATTGCCATAGCTGCCCCAGGCTTATCTAATGGGTCATTCAGGCAAAGCTGCTCTCGGAGAAAAAAACACTTTTCCGTACAAAAATGTGTTAATGTCTGTGCTGGACCAGTGTTACACAGCATTACATGCAGTCTGCACAGAGACCAGACTGTTGACAGGCCTC
Organism: Tenualosa ilisha; assembly: GCA_015244755.2. Taxonomy (NCBI): domain Eukaryota; kingdom Metazoa; phylum Chordata; class Actinopteri; order Clupeiformes; family Clupeidae; genus Tenualosa; species Tenualosa ilisha. The sequence continues at coordinate 4,727,839 of PYXC01002194.1, forward strand.
TAACATATATGGAAAACCTGTCGTGACAGAGATCAATATTGACAGCAAACTAGGTGCAAGCTATTTGTTCTGGCCAAGATTATTCAGCTATTCTTCTATAGCTTAAGAGTGCGTGTTCTACTTGTTTGCTTTCAATTGAGCTTTATCAGTAGGCGGTGATTTGAGAACAATGTCATGTCAGTAAGGCCATGCTGCACTAAGTGCAGGGAAGGTGGGAGCTGGGAATGCGGGACTGTGGGATACTGGAGGTGTGAAAAGTAGGCTACTCACGAGAGGGAGAGGGTGAAATGGAAGCGCTGGCGCAGGCCCTTGAAGGTCAGGAAGGACTGCGGAGGGAAGTTGCGGGTGGTCATCTCGCAGTACGGCTTCTCGTAGCCGCCCGGCAGGCACTCGCAGCGGAAACCGCCCACCAGCAGGTTCACACACGTGCCACCGTTCTTACACACGCCGGGTGCACAGCGACCCGACCTCGATGACAGCTCGCATCGCTCCCCTGTTTAGAGAGGGGGACAAAAGAGAACTAAATGTTACAGCATATAACACTGAGTATTTCATGTGAATCACTACTAATTAAAAAGGAGAAACACGAAAAACAAGAAAGAAGAGATGAGACCATAAGTAAAACAGGCGAAGGAGAAGGAATGGGTATTAAAGTCAAATGATGAAAAAAGATGAAATAAAAAGAAAATGAGTGAAGTGAAAGAATGAAAGGGAAAAAAGATAGTGGTGAAAGGAGGGAAAGAGAGGAAAGAAGGATTAGTACAAAGCACACAGAGTGAAACCAACAGACAGCAAGAGAGAGGGTGAGAGAGGGGGAAAGCTAGGGAGGGAGGGAGAGAGAGAGAGAGAGAGAGAGAGAGAGAAAGAAGGACAAAGAGAGGAGGAGGAAGGTAGGGAGGAGAAAAAAAGAGCAAGAGAGAGGTAGACAGAGAGATAGAAAGAGAGAGAGAGGGAGGGAGGAGAGAGAAAACGAGACAAGGAGAGAGAGAGGGAGAGAAAGAGGGAGAGAAAGAGGGAGAGAGGCAGTTAGTCAGGGTTCATTAGCATTGATGACATGGGCCGTGTGGCTACAACTGCAGAGGGTCACATTTCCTTTCATCTCTCCCTCCCTCTTATCATTCTGCTTCTCTCCCTCTTTCAGCTCTCAAGTCTGCTCCCTCGCTCCTGATGGAGCCCGCAGCTCACACTTCTCACAGCAATGTGTGTACCCGTGCGTGTGCGCATATACACACACACACACAGACACACACACACACACACACACACACACAGACACAGGGAGGAGAGCATCGGCGAGATGAAAGAGAGTGAGAAAGTATCTGACAGGCAGAGAACGAGCACAGATGAGAAAGAAAAACAGAGACAGCGCGTGTGAAAGACAGAGGGAGAGTAAAAGCGAGAAAGAAAGAAAGAAAGAAAGAAAGTGGGAGAGAAAGTGGAGAGAAAGAGGAAAAAGAAAGAGAGGCGAATGGGACACAGTAGAGGGTGAGACGACAGAGAGATGACGGGAGGGAGGGAGAGAGAGCAAGAGAGAGACTAGAGAGAGAAGGGTAGAGAGGGAGTGAAAGTGTGTCAGTGTGAGTCAGTAAGGTCCTGAAGCGGACGACTCGGTCTCTCTCTCCCCTGGCAGGCCCAGAGATCGGGGGTTGCTATGGAGAGTCTGCATGGCTGCTTGCACCCGCAAGAATCTGTGTCAGAGCCTCTCCTCTAGAGTATGGGAACGCTGGCGATGTGTCTGTGTCTCTCTCTGTGTGTGTGTGTGTGTGTGTGTGTGTGTGTGTGTGTTTCAAAGACACAGACAAAGATACTTTTTTTTTTTCTAAGTAGGGGGAAACGAGGGAGGGCGGTGGTGAGAGAAACACAATGGATACACAGGGCCCGTGTTCGTCGCCAGGAGCACCACAATGGCCGTCTTCCTGTCCTCCGTCGTTCGCACTGAACCAAACGAGCAGCGGCACAATGCACCCCAGCCCAGTGGCGGACGGCGCTAGCGCTGACCACTGAAGGCAGCATTGTTCACATTCCTACTGTTCTCTAAACGCCTTGATGCTGCTCCTGAAGCTCCTGCCGGTAGTCACACAAAAAAACCCTCCTTCAATTACGCACAATGAGTTTGCCTGTCACCTCAGCATGAAATATTTACACACCGGAGATGGGGAATAAAAGCAGCTGAACGTCATGATTTAGGGCAAGAGCTTTGACGAAATAAAGGCTGCAATTTGTAAGGCATATTTATAATGAAATCGGGAATTGGGTGCTAAATGGGCCATAAAAGCATAAAAACATAATTTTATATGAAGCATGGTCTGGTCTCATAGCCACTTTCACTCATACACACACACACACACATACACACACCACACACAGATGTTCCAGCTGACCGTGCTTGCTTGTTTATCTCACAAATCACCTCCTAATTTCAGGCGACACCAACCACAAACGATTCACTCTCCTGACCCAAAACAATTTGCCATCGCTTATATTTATACCCCCCACCACCATCTCTATTAACCCCTAGGGTGGGAGAATGGGAGAGAAGGTCTGCTGTTCCGACAACGTAAGCAAACAATTATGGGCTGAACGCGAGGGGAAATTAATCAGTTAACGGCTTGCAGCGACCAGTTCCTCATTTAGCCTTTTAAGCTAATTGGATAAAGGGGGCTTTTGCAGTTATGTCTGTATTGTGTCCCTCTGCCACCACAAGCACAACCACCCTCTGCTCCTCCTATTGTCATGGCGATGTGCAACCCTCTCTCTCCAAGGTCACCTTTCTTCTCAGCAGTGACCTCATTTTCCCCATTTTTCCCCTCTGCCGCGGCTGGTGAACGCAGAGCAGAGGAGAGCCTGAGAGCAGTGGAAAGGAGGCCGGGGTTTGGGAGGGAGATGGGGGGGGCTTAATTAAATCAGAAACGCGTGATTAATCGATGAATAAAACAAATGTTTCGGCAGATGACATTGAGACGAGCGGCCGGCCTTAGACAGCCGGCGTCCTGCTGACAGAAGCCTGAATCCGCCTGACATTAAAAACACACAGACGGCAGAGGCAGAGACAGAGAATGAGAGAATGAGAGAGAGAGGGAGAGAAAGAGAAAGAGAGAAAGAGAGAGAGAGTGAGTGTGTGTGCGCTCATGGCCCATTTTCCTCCCAAATCCCTCACAGAGTGGGACTTTCCTTACCAGCTATTAAATAATACACACCCAGCAGAGCACAGGCACCAGAAACAAAGCCTCTTCCTTTTGTCTAGTCTCTTAGCCAACAGAACAACAACATCCCAACACCAGACCTGGAGTACTTTTTTTTCTCAGAGGCCGTAACCTGAGATGACTTGGTGTGAGATTGTTAGGCTTTCTGTCAGGCATCTCTTGGGATGGCCCTTTCCGCCACAGGTGTGGGACTTTGGCAGGAGGCAGAGGTAGGGGGGTTAAGGCCATCCCAAATGCAGGCATCTATTATTAAAGCTGATCTTCCTGTGCTGCAATCCCTCACATCCGGTGCGACTGCGACTGTGCCTGCATCTCCTCTGTTTACCGCTCACACGAATCATTAGCACTGTCAACGTGAGCAGGGCCTCAGGGAGTCACACACATGCACTCTCTCCAACACATATGCGCTCGCACATGCACACACAAACACAAACACACTAAACACATACATATGCACAATGCTCGCACCCACACATACGCACGTACACAAACAGACCAGACTTGCAAGCACAAACATGCGCAAAAGCTCACACTCAGACACACACACACCAACAGACTTGCACAAACATCCAGATTCATATTTACAAATAACACACACACACACAACACACACCACACACCACACACACACACACACACACACACACACACACACACCACAAACTGTTAGAAGTTCTGTTAGATTGTATATCAGAGCCATTTGAATGGAGTGGCAATAACATTGTGATATGATCCTTGGCCACATTAAGCCATATGTGATGCCTCCTTAGAAGGGTACAGTGGAGCAGCAGCAGGATATGGGAGGTGAGCTGGAGTACCTTCAGTGAAGCTGAAGCCCTGTGTTTGGAAGCCATGCTTGCTTTTGCATATACATCAGCAGATGGTGTTTTTTATGTCAAAGCTCTGAAAGTTGTTCTCATTAATCTGTAATTACTTCTGCCTGAGAGAGTGCGAACACACACACACACACACACACACACACACACATACACACATCAAACATTAAACCGCAGAAATTATTTAGCCTGAGCCATTACACCCTCTGCTCCAGCGCAGCTATACTCTACCACTACAAAGTTTCAAGAGACTATGCAACTACATCACTGCAATTAAGAACATCAGTGTGTATGTGGGTGGGTGTGTGGTGTGTGTGTGTGTGTGTGTGTGTGTGTCTGTGTGTCCAAGAGTGAGAAAGAGAGAGTGAGGAAGGGCATACAATGATGGGTGTAGGGATTAAACTGTGGACAACTGTTTGTAAGGCATTGACACTGTGTGCGTGCGTATGCATCAATAAGGTGTGCGAGATGGCTGCGTCATATCACACTCTTAAAGGCCAACCCCATTGGCAGGTTGTTGACATTGCTAAGGTGATAAGTGGTGTAAGGCAGCAATCTCACGCAACAGCAGAGATCACCTATCCAGCCTTTACCAAACACACCCCAATCCAACTAGCCTGGCAACCACATCCACAACAATCAAGCCTGAGATTGTGTCTGGAAATGAGGCCATTGCAGCCCATTTCTGAAGTACCAAAAATCCAGGAGCCAATCACAACCGTTTATCCGGCATGGGGCAAGCTTTATATTATTAACAGTCAATGAAGGCATCTGCATTACTGTCTATGGTTAAACTCTGAATGTGTATTTTTCCTCAAATTGCGTTTAAATTGTTGTTTACATGAAAGATGTCCTTGCTGCACTCCCACAGAGTTTTGCTAAGAATTCAATGCTACAGTACAACTTCAAATTTGCAACTGGTTACACCAGAGACAGTTTGGTTATGCCTCTGGAGAGGTCAATCACTCATTGCCAGACCTGACCTCAATCTTGACTGATGTGGGTCTGGTTCCCAGGCAACAATCCAACCAGAACCCTACCAGAACTATCTAAGGGGGACAGCAGAATGACAAGGTCCTCAAATGACAGACCACAAGCTTGGCTTCAACCCGAGAAGCTTTGAAGATAGCATATATACTTCTGTGGACTCACTTTAGCTAGACTGTCAGGCTCTTACACAACCAAAACATGTCCATCTCTATACTGAGTTCTGGGTGCTCAGAAAAGCTGCTTGCCATGCTAGCTCCCCTACTGAGAGCTCTAAGCCTCCAGTTCCTCACAGCATCGCAATTACAGAGAAAGCCAGAAAGAGACAGGACCACCGCGAGTGACGTGCCACGACTGATAAACACACGACATACACACACGCAGGCGCACACACAGAGTGAGGGAATCGCTGAAGACGTGGAAATGGAGACGTTTTCTCTTTTGGGATTTTTCTCTCCACTGACCCTGAGAGAGGGTAATGTCTAACGGCTAATGGTTGGGTTGAGTAGGGGAGGTGTGGGTCGAGCCCTCACTCAGCACTACCTCCCTCCATTATGCTTCCAAAAGAGGCAAGAGTATATAAACACACACACACACCAACACACAACCAAGGTGAACTGGATAAGGGCGATGGGAGGTGGATGTGAAATGAGTGAAGTGGGCCTGATGCACAGAGAGTCTCTGTGTGTGTGTGTGCTTGTGTGTTTGCATGTATGTGTGTGTGTGTGTGTGTGTGTCTAGATTATAGTGGTTTGCAGGAAGGGCACACTATAAATACCCCCCACCCCCAACTGGAAAAAGAGAAAAATATTCACTAACACACATAGAAAAGACACACAAACACACACACACAAAAGAAAGGTCATTGGAGAGACAGGCTCTGCTGGTCTGAATAATGTTAAACCAGCATGACTATCAGAGCGCCTTTAGAGCCCATGTGAAGGTATGCATTTAGTTTTAACGTTCTTTGACATCACCTCTACAATCACATTCAAAACTGCTCCTCTTTTCTTTCTCTGTCTCTCTCTCTCTCTCTCTCTCTTCCTCTGTCCATCTAAACAGGAGCTAGACTGACGTCTGTTCTGCTATTCTTCTCTCTCACCACCCTCTTCTCCATCTGGCAACGCCTACGGGCCCAGCAGTGCCACAAGCACACACACACACACAAAAATTTTGTCTTTCCTCCCCACACCCACTGATAGAGCAATTTAAGTACTGCACACAGGCAAAATGACAGAACAGCATGATGTGCGCACACATGCATGCACACACACAAATACACACACACACACAACCACATAGAAAATCTGGGCAGAAATCAGACAGTAATACTGGGAGCCAAGGGAAAGTGGCAAATTCAACACTCAATCAGTCCAAACCAGCGGGAGTTGAGCTGCGACAAAGAGAGTGAGCAAGAGAGAGAGAGAAAGAAAGAGTGAGTGAGAGAGAGAGAGAGAGAGAGTGAGTGAGAGAGAGAGTGAGTGAGAGAGAGAGAGAGAGTGAGTGAGATCGCGTGAGAGAGACAGCAAGAGAAAAAGATATGGATATATTTAGTGTGTGACTGTTTGTCTGCGTATGTGTGCCTACACGTGTGTGTGTGCCTGCATGTGTATGTGTGTGTGTGTGTGTGTGTGTGTGTGTGTGTGTGTGTGTGTGTGTGTGTGTGTGTGTGTGTGTGTGTGTGTGTGTGTGAAAAAGCCATCAAACGAGGATGGGAGGTGGATTGTGTGTGGCTGCTGTGCTGATGGTGTGGAGAGGATGGCTGGAGCTCAGGGCAGACATGAGTAGCACATGAGCGCAATCACCCACCTCAGCACCTGCCCATCTCTGCACACAGCAACCTTCATTCGGCTGGAACTGTGTGTGTGTGTGTGTGTGTGTGTGTGTGTGTGTGTGTGTGTGTGTGTGTGTGTGAAAGAGAGGTTCAGAGGGGAGTGCTAGCAAGACTAAGAGACTGACAGTGAGAAAGAGCAAAAACGAGTGAGATTGATGAGGTTCAATGTGCTGAACAGACATGATCACCTCCCACTGGTGCCACACACACACACACACACACACACACACAAATCTCTCTCTCTCTCTCTCTCTCTCCCTCACAAGCCACTCCATCCTCCATACCCACCTACAACATGCAAAACACAGCCAGGAGTAGCTCTTAACCCGAACCCATGGAGGAGTGTGAACATGCTCTCTTTTACACTTACACTACCACAGGATCTCACACACACACACACACACACACACACACTAATCACACATCACTGCACAGGTACATGTGCCAGCACATCCACGGTGGCTTATGTAATGAATTCACTTCATTCGCTGGCGGTGAAGAGCAGCGTGTGTGGCCACAGTGTAGGGGGGGCAGGAGCCGCTCCACCTGCTCCCACCCGAGCGCCAATCCTGGCTCTAGCGACAGGATCAAGGGGTTTTCTGGAGGCCCGGAGTGCCTTTCAAACACTCGCTGATCTCAAACGGGTGGATTCCAACACAGCCACCCTCTGAGTGTGACCTTCACATTACTATTTGGGGCCCATTCAGAAAGCACAGAAATGACTCCTGACGGTGAGTTAGCCACACGGTGCCAAAAGCATCACACTCCCACCTGCAAAACACACACACACACACACACACAGTTCCCTGAATATGCCTGCCTCTGCATCTCTGCATTTGGCCTTGCCCTTTGAAAAAGGCATCAGCATTTGACAAATGCTTGAACACAGCACTGAACAACCTGCTCTGAGAACGTTGTAAAATTACCGTGCGTGTATAAGGTTGAGTTCTAACTGCTCTGAAGGCCAAATGGAATTCCAGCTTGTTCTGTCCAACATTACTTCAAGCAAATAAACAGCGTGTTGGTTTTTTTTTTTGTTTAAGTCAGTGGGTCTTGAGACAGTGACACACGTCAAGACGAGTTCAAATCATTTACCCCAGACCCACAGGCCTTAAAAAATGCCTGGCCTCCTCCATCACTAGCGAACCGCACATCTAAAATACATCCCCTCACAAAACATCATGCCATTTTCTTTTATTTGGAGGAGGGGGGGGGCTGGTAATGACTCAGGAACCAGCGGCCATTAGGCAATCAAAAAGCATTCTTGTGGCAAGGCTGGCTTTGCCTGCCTGTCTGTCTTCAAACATCCTTGAGCAAAGCACCACTTACAACAAAAGATGCCTGCAGTCCTTGCATTGGGTGCTTAAGTGCTCATTTATTAGGGAAGCACACTGAAGTGCAGTGGTGAGTGTCAAAGCTGGAAAGGTGAAAAACAAAAGTCAGAACTGAGATAAAAGAAAGTCGAATCACAGCTGTGTGCACACAAGCACAGGCAGGTCGTCGAAATGGCTGAAGCAGACAGAGTGAACACACACACACACACACACACACACACAACACACACACACACACACACACACACTCTCTCTCTCTCTCTCTCTCTCTCTCTCTCTCTCTCTCTCTCTCTCTCTCTCTCTGAATTGAGCACACTCACCCTCACAAGCCAGAGACATACTTATTTCGTATGCTTTTTTGTCCCTGCAAGCCTTTTTGCTACTAAAGCAGAAAAAGGCCAAAAGTACTGCTATTTCTGTTCCATTTGCATATTCAACAAAGTGCAGCTTCTCTCTCTCCCCCCCTCTCCCTCTCTCTCTCCACCTCTCCCTCTCTCTCTCCACCTCTCTCTCTCTCTCTCTCTCTCTCTCTGTCACTGCAATATTCAAAAGCGCTCATTATACGCTCTGGCATGATTAGCCGTTTCATGTTGTTTCCTATACGGTCCTGACCTCATTCTTTCCCCTATCTGGGGTCTCTGCCCCTGCCTCCTCACCCTCTGCGCTCTCATGCCTGTTTGTCGTGTGGGTTCTTTCAAGGGGGGGGGGTGTCATTTTTTGGAGCAGACTGAATAACATCCGAGGCCTGTGTTATCTGTCTCGCACAAGAGGTGGATGGAAGGAAAGGGGAACGTGCACTTTTCAGCCCTTCGACACGCTTGCTGGATCCCAGAGCTCTGATGGTTAATAACGCTAGTAGGAAAGAGAGGGGGAGAACACACACACACACACACACACACACACACACACACACACACACACACACCCACCCACCCACCCACACCTCGTTATCTTATTCTGCGTTGAAAAACAAGACAAAAACAAGCAGGGGGAGGCTTGAAACTTTTCTCCCATCAGCTTAAGGGAGTCTATAGAGTGCTTTCATTCCACTCCCTCGGCCTCTCTTCTTATTTTTATCCAGCGGCCATTTTACCAGGGGGGTTCAGGGTGATGGGGGATAAAGGGGGGGCTCCCTTTTCCATCTGTGGCCATCCATAATTAATCACTTCCCTCCATTATTCTTCAAAGAGGTGTTCAGCTCCGTGGCCAAGGCGCGGCATTGTCTTTCTGCCCGGACATTTTAAATCCGATGATTAAGGCCTGGCCCCAAACCTCTGCACTCTCAAGCCTGCTCTATACAAGCAACAAGAGAGCTCATGGGTCACAGCAGCCCCTTAGTGAGTAAGAGAGTGTGTGTGTGTGTGTGTGTGTGTGTGTGTGTGTGTGTGTGTGTGTGTGTGTGTGTGTGTGTGTGCGCTTGCTTGCTTGCTTGCTTGCACGCAAGAAGAAAAGATGAGTTGTGAGCAAAGTGTATGTGAGTTAATGTGTGTTTATGTCAGCTCGTGTGAACGTTCACGAGGGACGTCTTGGAGCATATGTTTGTGACAGAGACAGAGAGAGAGAGAGCGATAGAGCGAAAAAAGAGAGAGTGAGAGAGAGAGAGGGAGAAGGAGGGGGAGAGAGAGAGAGAGAGAGAGGGACAGAGAAAAAGAGAGAGAGAGAGAGAGAGAGACAGAGAGAGAAAAAAAAGGAGATGGTGGCTGCTGCTGCTGCAAAGCTTTTTCATGTTTAATTTAGTTCTCTCCCTCCACAGCCAGAGGAAGGCGATTATTAGATCAATACCTCATCACCATGCAAGCGTTCCCTGTGCACTGAACAGTCCTAGTGCCAGTCTAGTGCTCTACAACTCCCTGTGCACTCATTTAACAGGGGATCATGTTTGACTACATACATTTACACGTCTGATGGACTGGGGCTTGTTCAATGTGCAAAGCAGTTCAGTCTCCCATGGGCTAGACTCAAATGGCACATTTAATCATGCAGCAAATGGTTCATTTATGGGCATTTAATCAATATGAAGACGACAGCAACACATGACTTATATTGATCTTAATACTATATAGGTGTTGTAAAGTACAGTAGGTACACTCACTTGTAATAATACACAGCTCATGTCAAGGGGGTTAACCTGTGAGGATTAAGGATAAACTAATCTTGTCAAAGTTCCTCTGGGCAGGGGTTACCTACAGTTGAACTGTGAATTTAGAGCAAGCCCAGTTTCTCATTCTCCCCTGAATCGTATCTGCACGGTAACAGAGACTCTGGAAGGCATTATTCAGATGTGATTGGGACTAACCACCTTGCAGCAGAATGGGGGAAATTTAAAAACAAAAGACACCGTGCTTCAAGCACTGCACCAGCAGTAAGTTTCAAGTCTCACAAGGACACTCAGCCAAAGGGGCATTATTCGCTTTCGAGATGCAACGGGCTTACTTTGGGGTACCTTGCCTAACCACTTAATAAGGAGACCACTTGAAGTAAAATGAAGAATCACAGTCATTTATTCATTTGCCTGGGAGCCGAAGTTACTCCTGAATGGGTAAGAGCTCCTATAACTTGTCTCATACTTCTAGCATTCATGCTTTTGTGCAGCTTTGCGGCGTAAGAAAGCCTGATGAGATCAAGGCTGGAGCTCCTTGTGGTAAGAGAAAGAGAAAGAAAGAGAGTGGGAAAGAGAGATAGAGAGAGAGAGGGAGAGGGGGAGAGAGAGAGCGAGAGAGAGGAATAGAAACAAAGGGGACGGTACTCAGCAAGCTGCCTTGCACTGCATGAAGATTGTTGTGAAGTTGGAGCTCTTAGTGGGAACACAGAGAACGAGAAGGAGAATGAGAGACACGGAGAGAGACTGACAGATGAGGGGAGAGAGAGAGAGATACAGTAAACAGACAGATATAGACACAGAGAGAGAGAGAGAGAGAAAGAGAGAGAAAAGGAGGATGATTAGGAGAAAGGAGAAAAGGGTCAGAGAGGGTCACAGAGAGAGAGAGAGAGAGAGACTATGAGTAGGGTTTCATGTTGAGAGAGATCCTACCTGTGTAGTCGTCCAGACACTCGCAGGTGTAGCCCCCCTCCCTGCTGCGGCAGATGCCGTGGGGTCCGCAGGGCTTAGAGTAGCACAGGTCCACCTCAGTCTCACAGTAGTCCCCCGTGAAGCCGGCCGGGCATCGGCAGCGCAGGCCTGCGATGGGCTGGATGGGCCGGAACAGGATGGTGTCAGACGCCACGAACGGCGCAAGGCTGTCGAACTTGAGCACCGACACGCACTTCATGTAGTTCTCGCACGGCTCACGCAGGCAGATGTTGTCATCGAACGGCAGCACCTCCTGGGAGGAGATGCGCGCCAGCAGGCTGCGGTTCAGGTACAGCCGCTCCTGCAGCTCCTCCGAGCCCAGGAACTCCACACTGTGGCCTCCTCTTCCTGCCAGACTCATGCTCCCCCTGCTCCCAAGACCACCACCTGCTCTTCCTCCTCCTCCTCCTCCTCCCCTACCACTGCTGGCACCACCATCGCCTGGCATTGCCACGGAGAGGCTGACGTTGAGGATGCTGGCGTTCACGTCGGTGTCGTCCTGGATGTTGAAGACGACCACGTCCTCGCGGGCGGCTGAGAGGACGCGCGCCACTCCATCCAGGAACTGGGCCAGCAGTAGAGACAGGAAGCGCTCCTGCGACGTGTTGGCCAGCCGCAGCGTGATGCTGTTGGAGAGCATCTCGTCAGTGATGATGGTCACCTGCAGCAGGCACTGGGCTGACACCGAATGAACCCCATCTACAGAGGGACAGAGAAAGACAGAACAAGTGTTTGAATTACTTTAAGCCCTATATACTTCTAATTGAGGTTTAGGGTTGAAGGGTTCATGCTGTAAGTTACTCATTAAACCTATGGAATGTGTGCTGTGCCATGGTGTTGAAAGCTATCAGTGTACAGGTATTTCCAAATAATGACGACATTGCCAGACAGGCAGACAACAAAAAGTCAACAGAACTCTGTTTCCTGCTGCAGTTGTACTGATTTGTGTATGTAGAACTGGAATGCATGACCAACGTATGCATGTCTTTGACGACCACAAGTTTAAACATCGAACTTCATTCAATCATACACAGCAAATATCTCGTTAAGAAAATCAGAGCGGCTAGGGACTTCTGCTAGGCTTAACAAGCTCAGCAATTAGTCCAAAACAAGAGCTTGGAGAATCCAAACGACATAAAGAGAAAAATAAAAGAGTAAAAATCCTGTCCTACATTTCCCGCCATTCCCTAACGAGCCAAGGGTTTTGATGCGGTGCGCCAAGCTGATGGCTGCTGCCTTACATAACCACTTCAGCCGACCTCCATCCAGGGGAGAGGAGTGAGGACCGAGATTGGGGGGGTGGAGGGGGGTGTCATTTATCACTGAGGGAAGCCGTACCTCAGGGGAGGTCGGGGCACTTTTGCAATGGGATAAACTTTCTTTCACTCTCTTCAACAGCTTGAGCTTGCATTCCCAAGCAAGGTCGCCTAGCCACGTAGCTGGAGGTGCTTGTGGTATCACAGGAGCGATGGAAGAGTGAGGGGAGGGGCAGAAAGAGGTGAAGGAGGGAACATAAGACAGGCGGAGGAGAGGTGGAGGAGGAGGAGGAGGAAAAAAATAAAACAGTTTATTTGTAGCCGTTTTTAAGCAGCTGGCCTTGAGGCTTCTGTTTTGGCCTAGAGGCAAAGGAGTGGCCAGTACAAAACACGTATAATCAAATCAACCCTGGAGTGAAAACAAGCTTGAGCCCTCTCGGGCCCCCACAATCGTCAATGGCCCGCTTTGTGCCGGGCCTACTGGAACCGGGCCAGGGAACAGAACCCCTCGGCTCCGCTGGACAAGAACCCCACACAAACAAACACTCGGCCTGCCAGGCCCACCGGATCCATGGCCGCTGGACAGAAAGAGAGAGGGGGGGGGAGAGAGAGAGGAGAGAGAGAGAGAGAAAGAGAGAGACAGAGAGGAGAGAGAGAGAGAGAGAGAGAGAGAGAGGGAGGAATAGAATGAAAAAGAGTGATGCCATGTTTAACAGCTTTAATCCGGCTGCTCTCAGTTGGGCACTTCTGGACCGCATACGGGACCCAGATACTGCCAGAGAAACCGTCACTCCCTCTCCTCTTCTCCTCTCCTCTCTCTCTCTCACACACACACACTCACACACACACACACACACACACACACACACACTCAGCATAAAGCTGAAATGTAGAGGAATGGCCGAAATTAAGTCATAGAGGGATACTGTAGCTGTTGAACAGTTGTGAATGTACACCATCCCACACACACACACACACATACACTACCCCAACACACAGACACAAATTTGAGGTCAACTTGTTGGATTATGACTTGATCTGTATTCCCAGTGTTCTCAAGAGGAATAAACACTGCAAGGATTTCAAGAACACCCCCATCATCTCTCACACGCAATAAGCTTTCCTAATGATCACTCTACTGTTCAAGCAGAACACACACACATACGCATGCGCACACACATATATACAAACACACACACGCACACACACATACACACAGAGGAAACAGACCTCTGTGCTCTGAAGCACCCTGTCCTTAGACACAGGTCACTGCCTTGTTACACTGGCCACAGTCAGCCACTGGTAGACAAAGCAAATCAGGGTTCAGCTCAGAAACACACACACACACACACACACACACACTGCTGTTTTTATGGTGTCCTATGGGGGGGGGGCTGCTGAGCAGATCTCCCAACAGGGGGGACCCTTTGTCTGATTCACTTTCCTTATTGGCTCATCTATCTTTAATCTGTATATTGTTATTGACTGTCCTGTGCCACACTGAAGCCCTTAAGAAATGAAATCTCATCTTCTGGGATACTGCATGCACATGTGGAAATGACAATAACAGTTGACTTAAATAAACAAAGGCCATGGGGATTTTATTTCTGTAAATTCTGCAGTTAGCCTAGCCAGGTCTGCTGCTAATCCTCATGTTTGGATGCTATAAATCTCCCCTTTCACACACAGTTCATCTTCGAAAGGCAAGAAAGCCAGATGTCTGTCCCAAGTTCTCCATGATGTGGGCCTACTTTGGACTGTTGCTCACTAATTCTGATTAGTCTATTTTTTTCACCGTCAGACTCAGGATGGCATAAAATGTGATTTATGAGATGGCATGACCAGTAAACAGGCATTCAAATCAATCTACGGTGGGAAGAGGTGATCACTCAGATGATTTCAATCAGCAACCTCATCGATGGCATCACGCAAGAACATTTAGCCTTTTTATGGTATCTGACCTTATACAATGGTGACGTACCATACCACCTTTTTCCTCACTTTCTCGCTCTCTCTCTTTGTCCTTCTCTTTCACTCTCCCTCTCCCTCAGACACACACACACTCTCTCTCTCTCTCACACACACACACCACCCACACACACACACCACACACACCTCACACACACACACACACACACACAC